>JAOTNS010003951.1:1202500-1519501 GCA_028476615.1 Culter alburnus | reverse complement strand
AAATTATTGGTTTTTTTATTGTTTAAAGGAATAAGCGCACTTTAAGGGGGGTAAGCTCGTGAAGAGCTTGGACCTGCAGATCAGAGGTCCCCCGTAATCCTGGGGCCCCTCTCCTTGACCAAACTGATCTGGTCGTAGGGACTAATTGGTAGTACGTCAACCCAACACTCTTTGTTTGGTTTTTTGTTACAGTAGGCAAGGAAATTAACTTGGGTTTTTTTTATTTAAGGGTACTAGCATCCCTGTAGGTGGATAGCTCAGTGGTATAGCATTGACTGCAGACAAGAGGTCCCGGTTCAAATCCGGTGCCCCTCTGCCCTTGCCAATATACTGATTTTTTTCTTAGAACTAATTGGAGGTTACGTCATCCCAAACATTCTTTGTTTGTGTTACTTTACTGATCTATCAGTAATTACTTGGTTTTTTATTTTTTTAAGGAATACGCTCTTGGAAGGGGGTATAGCTCATGTAGAGCTTGTGAAAACTGCAGCAGATCAGAGGTCCCAGGTTCAATCCGGTGCCCCCTTAGCTGTGACAACCAAAATACGGAGATTTTTTTAGCAACTAAGTGGTAGTTTTTCCTTCACCCAGACCCAAACACTTCTTTGGGTTTGTTACATTGACCGTATCTGTTCAAGTGAAATTGCTTTTGCGTTTATTTTTTGAAAAAAAAAAGCTTCACTGTCAAGGGGTATGCTCACTGGTAGAGCATTTGACTGCATATCAAGAGGTCCCGGTTCAATACGGGTGCCCCCAGCTGGGACCAAATACTAAAGTGCTTTTAGGAACTGCTTTGGAAGGTTACATCAAGCCAAACACTTCTTTGTTGTTGTGCTACATTATTCAAGGAAATTACTTGGGTTTTTTATTTTTTGAAGAAAAAAGCATCACTAGAAGGGGGTATATCTCAGTGGTAGAGCATTTGACTGCAGATCAAGAGGTCCCCGGTTCAAATCCGGGTGCCCCCTTAGCTGTGACCAAATACTAAAGTGCTTTTAGGAGCTGCTTTGGAAGGTTACATCAAGCCAAACACTTCTTTGTTCTGTTACATTATACTCATCTATTCAAGGAAATTACTTGGTTTTTTATTTTTTAAATAAAAAAGCATCACTGTAAGGGGGTATAGCTCAGTGGTAGAGCATTTGACTGCAGATCAATAGGTCCCCGATTCAAATCCGGGTGCGCCCTTAGCTGTGACCAAATGCTAAATTGTTCTTAGGAACTACGTTGGTAGGTTACATCAAGTTAAACAATTCTTTGTTGTGTTACATTGTCCTTATCCATACAAGGAAATTGCTTGGGTTTTTATTTTTCAAAAAAAAAGAATCCCTGTACTGGGGGTATAGCTCAGCTTTGGTAGGTTACGTCAACCTAAACACTTTTTTGTTGTTGTGTTACATTATTCAAGGAAATTACTTGGGTTTTTTATTTTTTAAATAAAAAAGCATCACTGTAAGGGGGTATAGCTCAGGGTAGAGCATTTGACTGCAGTTCAAAATGTCCCCGTTTCAAATCCGGGGTGCCCCTTAGCTGTGACCAAATACAAAGTGCTTTTAGGAACTGCTTTGGAAGTTACATCAAGCCAAACACTTCGTTGTTGTGTTTGTGTACTCTCTATTCAAGGAAATTACTTGGGTTTTTTATTTTTTGAAGAAAAATGCATCACTTGAAGGGGGTATAACTCAGTGGTAGAGCATTTGACTGCAGATCAAGAGGTCCCCGGTTCAAATCCGGGTGCCCCCTTAGCTGTGACCAAATACTAAAGTGTTTTTAGGAACTGCTTTGGAAGGTTACATCAAGCCAAACACTTCTTTGTTGTTGTGTTACATTATTCAAGGAAATTACTTGGGTTTTTATTATTTTGAAGAAAAAGCGTCAAAAGGGGGTATAGCTCAGTGGTAGGCATTTGACTGCGGTCAAGAGGTCCCCTTCAAATCCCTGGTGCCCCCTTAGCTGTGATCCAAATACTGAGTTTTTTTTTAGAACAATTTTGGGTAGGTTACGTCATCCCAAACACTTCTTTGGTTGTGTTACATTGTACTTATCTATTCAAGGAAATTGCTTGGGTTTTTTTTTTTTAAGAAAAATACTTGCCTGTACGGGGTATAGCTCCGTGGTAGCAGTTGACTTCAGATCAAGCGGGGGGCGGTCCCCCACGGTTCAAATCCGCTGGTGCCCTTTAGCTGTGACACAAATACTAAAGTTCTTTTAGGAACTGCTTTTGGAGGGTTCCTCAGCCAATCCTTCGTTTGTTGTGGTTGTTACCTTATTTCAAGGAAATTACTTGCTTGAACGCTACAGCTCCACTAGTTCTGAGTGGCACAATACTATTTTGGGGAAGAAAAAGCATCACTAAGGGGGTAAAGCTCAGGGTGAACTTTGACTGGTCCATAACTAAACACATAAGGCCCTCAGGGTTACAAATCCGGCGGGGGGGACATAACCCAGCGCGTTAGAGCCTTCGTGGCCGACACGCTCAACGAATACTAAAGTGCTGTACGTTGACATAAAGCACATAGTCTGATACGATCTGTGGCGGGGGTGACAGTAACCGCCACCGCCTGGACGTGTGTGTGTTGATGCGAGCGATGATTTACAGGTATTCATGCAAGCTCTAAACAAAAAACGGGGGGTTTTTTTGTTTTTGTTTAAAGAATAAGCCCTGTAAGGGGTAGAGCCTCGTTGTAGACATTTGACTGCAGATCAAGAGGTCCCTGGTTTCAAATCCGTGCGTCTCCCCCTTATTGGACCAATACTAAAGTGCTTTTAGGAACTGCTTTGGGAGGTTACATCAAGCCAAACACCTCTTTGTTGTGTTTACATTATTCAAGGATTTACTTGGGTTTTTATTTTTTAAGAAAAAAGCATCACTGAAGGTGTATAGCTCAGTGGTAGAGCATTTGACTGCGACAAGAGTCCCGGTTCAAATCCGGTGCCCCCTTAGCTGTGACCAAATACTAAAGTGCTTTTAGGAACTGCTTTGGAAAGTTACATCAAGCCAAACACTTCTTGTTGTTGTGTTACATTATTCAAGAAAATTACTGGGTTTTTTTATTTTTTAAAAGGAATAAGCATCACTGTAAGGGGTATAGCTCAGTGGTAGAGCATTTGACTGCAGATCAAGAGGTCCCGGTTCAAATCCGGGTGCCCCCTTAGCTGTGACCAAATACTAAAGTGTTTTAGGAACTACTTTGGTAGGTTACATCAAGCCAAACACTTCTTTGTTGTTTGTACATTATTCAAGAAATTACTGGGTTTTTTTTTAAAGAATAAGCGTCACTGTAAGGGGTATAGCTCAGTGGTAGACATTGATGCAGATCAAGAGGTCCCCGGTTCAAATCCGGTGCCCCTTCCCTTGACAAATACTCTGTTTCTTAGGGAACGCTTTGGTAGGTTACGTCACCCCAAACACTTCTTTGTTGTTGTTGTTTTTCATTATATTGAAATTACTTGGTTTTTTTTTTAAGGAAAAGCATCACTGTAAGGGGGTATAGCTCAGTGGTAGAGCATTTGACTGCAGATAGAGTCCCCGTTCAAATCCGGGTGCCCCCTTAGCTGTGACCAAATACTAAAGTGCTTTTAGGAACTGCTTTGGAAGGTTACATCAAGCCAAACACTTCTTTGTTGTGTTACATTGTACTTATCTATTCAAGGAAATTGCTTGGGTTTTTTAATTTTTTAAAGAAAAATACTTCACTGTAAGGGGGTATAGCTCAGTGGTAGAGCATTTGACTGCAGATCAAGAGGTCCCCGGTTCAAATCCGGTGCCCCCTAGCTGGACCAAATACTAAAGTGCTTTTAGGAACTGCTTTGGAAGGTTACATCAAGCCAAACACTTCTTTGTTGTTGTGTTACATTATTCAAGGAAATTACTTGGGTTTTTTATTTTTTAAGAAAAGTGCATCACTGTAAGGGGGTATAGCTCAGTGGTAGAGCATTTGACTGCAGATCAAGAGGTCCCCGGTTCAAATCCGGGTGCCCCCTTAGCTGTGACCAAATACTGAGTTTTTTAAAAAATTTGGTAGGTTACATCAAGCCAAACACTTCTTTGTTGTGTTACATTGTACTTATCTATTCAAGGAAATTGCTTGGGTTTTTTATTTTTTTAAAGAAAAATGCTTCACTGTAAGGGGGTATAGCTCAGTGGTAGAGCATTTGACTGCAGATCAAGAGGTCCCCGGTTCAAATCCGGGTGCCCCCTTAGCTGTGACCAAATACTAAAGTGCTTTTAGGAACTGCTTTGGAAGGTTACATCAAGCCAAACACTTCTTTGTTGTTGTGTTACATTATTCAAGGAAATTACTTGGGTTTTTTATTTTTTAAAAAGCATCACTGTAAGGGGGTATAGCTCAGTGGTAGAGCATTTGACTGCAGATCAAGAGGTCCCCGGTTCAAATCCGGGTGCCCCCTTAGCTGTGACCAAATACTAAAGTGCTTTTAGGAACTGCTTTGGAAGGTTACATCAAGCCAAACACTTCTTTGTTGTGTTACATTGTACTTATCTATTCAAGGAAATTACTTGGGTTTTTTATTTTTTAAGAATAAGCGTCACTGTAAGGGGGTATAGCTCAGTGGTAGAGCATTTGACTGCAGATCAAGAGGTCCCCGTTCAAATCCGGGTGCCCCATCTGCCTTGACCAAATACTGATCTGTTCTTAGGGACTAATTTGGTAGGTTACGTCAACCCAAACACTTCTTTGTTGTTGTGTTACATTATTCAAGGAAATTACTTGGGTTTTTTATTTTTTAAGGGAATAAGCATCACTGTAAGGGGGTATAGCTCAGTGGTAGAGCATTTGACTGCAGATCAAGAGGTCCCCGGTTCAAATCCGGGTGCCCCCTTAGCTGTGACCAAATACTAAAGTGCTTTTAGGAACTGCTTTGGAAGGTTACATCAAGCCAAACACTTCGTTGTTGTGTTACATTGTACTCATCTATTCAAGGAAATTGCTTGGTTTTTTATTTTTTTGAAGAAAAAAGCATCACTAGAAGGGGGTATAGCTCAGTGGTAGAGCATTTGACTGCAGATCAAGAGGTCCCCGGTTCAAATCCGGGTGCCCCCTTAGCTGTGACCAAATACTAAAGTGCTTTTAGGAACTGCTTTGGAAGGTTACATCAAGCCAAACACTTCTTTGTTGTTGTGTTACATTATTCAAGGAAATTACTTGGGTTTTTTATTTTTTGAAGAAAAGTGCATCAATAGAAGGGGGTATAGCTCAGTGGTAGAGCATTTGACTGCAGATCAAGAGGTCCCCGGTTCAAATCCGGGTGCCCCCTTAGCTGTGACCAAATACTGAGTTTTTTTTAGGAACTAATTTGGTAGGTTACGTCATCCCAAACACTTCTTTGTTGTGTTACATTGTACTTATCTATTCAAGGAAATTGCTTGGGTTTTTTTATTTTTTTAAAGAATAGCTTCACTATAAGGGGGTATAGCTCAGTGGTAGAGCATTTGACTGCAGATCAAGGTCCCCGGTTCAAATCCGGGTGCCCCCTTAGCTGTGACCAAATACTAAAGTGCTTTTAGGAACTGCTTTGGAAGGTTACATCAAGCCAAACACTTCTTTGTTGTTGTGTTACATTATTCAAGGAAATTACTTGGGTTTTTTATTTTTTAAAGGAATAAGCGTCACTTTAAGGGGGTATAGCTCAGTGGTAGAGCATTTGACTGCAGATCAAGAGGTCCCCAGTTCAAATCCGGGTGCCCCTCTGCTTGACCAATACTGAGTGTTCTTAGGGACTAATTTGGTAGGTTACGTCAACCCAAACACTTCTTTGTTGTTGTGTTACATTTCAAGGAAATTACTTGGTTTTTTATTTTTAAAGGAATAAGCGTCACTGTAAGGGGGTATAGCTCAGTGGTAGAGCATTTGACTGCAGATCAAGAGGTCCCCGTTCAAATCCGGGTGCCCCCTCTGCCTTGACCAAATACTGATGTGTTCTTAGAAACTAATTTGGTAGGTTACGTCATCCCAAACACTTCTTTGTTGTGTTACATTGTACTTATCTATTCAAGGAAATTACTTGGGTTTTTTATTTTTTAAGGGAATAAGCTCTGTAAGGGGGTATAGCTCAGTGGTAGAGCATTTGACTGCAGATCAAGAGGTCCCCGGTTCAAATCCGGGTGCCCCCTTAGCTGTGACCAAATAAGTTTTTTAGAACTAATTTGGTAGTTACGTCAACCCAAACACTTCTTTTGTTTGTTACATTGTACTTATCTATTCAAGGAAATTGCTTGGTTTTTTTATTTTTTGAAGAAAAAAAGCTTCACTGTAAGGGGGTATAGCTCAGTGGTAGAGCATTTGACTGCAGATCAAGAGGTCCCCGGTTCAAATCCGGGTGCCCCCTTAGCTGTGACCAAATACTAAAGTGCTTTTAGGAACTGCTTTGGAAGGTTACATCAAGCCAAACACTTCTTTGTTGTTTGTGTACATTATTCAAGGAAATTACTTGGGTTTTTTATTTTTTTGAAGAAAAAGCATCACTGAAGGGGTATAGCTCAGTGGTAGAGCATTTGACTGCAGATCAAGAGGTCCCCGTTCAATCCGGTGCCCCCTTAGCTGTGACCAAATACTAATTGTTTTAGGAACTTTGGTAGGTTACATCAAAAACACTTCTTTGTTTGTTACATTTGTGAAATTCTTGGGTTTTTTATTTTTTTCCCTTATTTTTGGTAGGTTACATCAAGCCAAACACTTCTTTGTTGTGTGTTACTATTCAAGGAAATTACTTGGGTTTTTTATTTTTGGAAAAAGCATCACTGTAAGGGGGTATAGCTCAGTGGTAGAGCATTTGACTGCAGATCAAGAGGTCCCCGGTTCAAATCCGGGTGCCCCCTTAGCTGTGACCAAATACTAAAGTGCTTTTAGGAACTGCTTTGGAAGGTTACATCAAGCCAAACACTTCTGTTGTGTTACATTGTACTCATCTATTCAAGGAAATTACTTGGTTTTTTTATTTTTTGAAGAAAAGCATCACTAAAGGGGTATAGCTCAGTGGTAGAGCATTTGACTGCAGATCAAGAGGTCCCCGGTTCAAATCCGGGTGCCCCCTTAGCTGGACCAAATACTAAAGTGCTTTTAGGAACTGCTTTGGAAGGTTACATCAAGCCAAACACTTCTTTGTTTGTTTTTACTCATCTATTCAAGGAAATTACTTGTTTTTTTATTTTTTAAAAAAAGCATCACTGTAAGGGGGTATAGCTCAGTGATAGAGCATTTGACTGCAGATCAAGAGGTCCCCTTTTCAAATCCGGGTGCCCCCTTAGCTGTGACCAAATACTAATTGTTCTTAGGAACTTGGTAGGTTACATCAACCAAACACTTCTTGTTGTGTTACATTGTACTTATTCAAGGAAATTGCTTGGGTTTTTATTTTTTTCAAAAAAAAGAATCCCTGTACTGGGGGTATAGCTATGGTAGGTTACTTAAACTTCTTTGTTGTGTTACACATTATTCAAGGAAATTGCTTGGTTTTTTTATTTTTTTGAGAAAAAAAAGCATCACTGTAAGGGGGTATAGCTCAGTGGTAGAGCATTTGACTGCAGATCAAGAGGTCCCGGTTCAAATCCGGGTGCCCCCTTAGCTGTGACCAAATACTAAGTGCTTTTAGGAACTGCTTTGGAAGGTTACATCAAGCCAAACACTTCTTGTTGTTGTTACTTGTACATCTATTCAAGGAATTACTTGGTTTTTTTTTTTAAGAATAAGTGCCTGAAGGGTAGCTCAGTGGTAGAGCTTTGACTGCAGATCAAGAGGTCCCGGTTCAAATCCGGGTGCCCCCTTAGCTGTGACCAAATACTAAAGTGCTTTAGGAACTGCTTGGAAGGTTACATCAAGCCAAACACTTCTTGTTGTGTTACATTATTTTCAAGAAATTACTGGGTTTTTTATTTTTTAAGGAATAAGCTCACTGTAAGGGGGTATAGCTCAGTGGTAGAGCATTTGACTGCAGATCAAGAGGTCCCCGGTTCAAATCCGGTGCCCCCCTAGCCTTGACCAAATACTGATGTGTTTTAGGAACTAATTGGTAGGTTTACGTCATCCCAAACACTTCTTTGTTGTGTTACATTGTACTTATCTATTCAAGGAAATTGCTTGGGTTTTTTAATTTTTTGAAGAAAATTCTTCACTGTAAGGGGGTATAGCTCAGTGGTAGAGCATTTGACTGCAGATCAAGAGGTCCCCGGTTCAAATCCGGGTGCCCCCTTAGCTGTGACCAAATACTAAGTGCTTTTAGGAACTGCTTTGGAAGGTTACATCAAGCCAAACACTTCTGTTGTGTTACATTGTACATTATTCAAGGAAATTACTTGGGTTTTTTGTTTTTTTAAGGAATAAGCATCACTGTAAGGGGGTATAGCTCAGTGGTAGAGCATTTGACTGCAGATCAAGAGGTCCCCGGTTCAAATCCGGGTGCCCCCTCTGCTTTGACCAAATACTGTGTGTTCTTAGGAACTAATTTGGTAGGTTACGTCATCCCAAACACTTCTTTGTTGTGTTACATTGTACTCTATTCAAGGAAATTTGCTTGGGTTTTTATTTTTTTAAAGAAAAAGCATCACTGTAAGGGGGTATAGCTCAGTGGTAGAGCATTTGACTGCAGATCAAGAGGTCCCCGGTTCAAATCCGGGTGCCCCCTCTGCCTTGACCAAATACTGATCTGTTCTTAGGAACTAATTTGGTAGGTTACGTCAACCCAAACACTTCTTTGTTGTTACATTGTACTATCTATTCAAAGAAATTGCTTGGGTTTTTTATTTTTTAAAGAAAAATGCATCACTGTAAGGGGGTATAGCTCAGTGGTAGAGCATTTGACTGCAGATCAAGAGGTCCCCGGTTCAAATCCGGGTGCCCCCTCTGCCTTGACCAATACTGACTGTTCTTAGGAACTTTGGTAGGTTACGTCAACCCAAACACTTCTTTGTTGTTGTGTTACATTATTCAAGGAAATTACTTGGGTTTTTTATTTTTTGAAGAAAAAAGCATCACTAGAAGGGGGTATAGCTCAGTGGTAGAGCATTTGACTGCAGATCAAGAGGTCCCCGGTTCAAATCCGGGTGCCCCCTTAGCTGTGACCAAATACTAAAGTGCTTTTAGGAACTGCTTTGGAAGGTTACATCAAGCCAAACACTTCTTTGTTGTGTTACATTGTACTCATCTATTCAAGGAAATTGCTTGGTTTTTTATTTTTTGAAAAAAAAATCACTGTAAGGGGGTATAGCTCAGTGGTAGAGCATTTGACTGCAGATCAAGAGGTCCCCGGTTCAAATCCGGGTGCCCCCTTAGCTGTGACCAAATACTAAAGTGCTTTTAGGAACTGCTTTGGAAGGTTACATCAAGCCAAACACTTCTTTGTTCTGTTACATTGTACTCATCTAGTCAAGGAAATTACATGGGTTTTTTATTTTTTAAATAAAAAAATCACTGTAAGGGGGTATAGCTCAGTGGTAGAGCATTTGACTGCAGATCAAGAGGTCCCCGATTCAAATCCGGGTGCCCCCTTAGCTGTGACCAAATACTAAATTGTTTTAGGAACTATGTTGGTAGGTTACATCAAGTTAAACAATTCTTTGTTGTGTTACATTGTCCTTATCCATACAAGGAAATTGCTTGGGTTTTTATTTTTCAAAAAAAAAGAATCCCTGTACTGGGGGTATAGCTCAGCTTTGGTAGGTTACGTCAACCCAAACACTTCTTTGTTTGTTGTGTTACATTATTCAAGGAAATTACTTGGGTTTTTTATTTTTTAAATAAAAAAGCATCACTGTAAGGGGGTATAGCTCAGTCGGTAGAGCATTTGACTGCAGATCAAGAGGTCCCCGGTTCAAATCCGGGTGCCCCCTTAGCTGTGACCAAATACTAAAGGCTTTTAGGAACTGCTTTGGAAGGTTACATCAAGCCAAACACTTCTTTGTTGTTGTGTTACATTATTCAAGGAAATTACTTGGGTTTTTTATTTTTTAAGGGAATAACCATCACTGTAAGGGGTATAGCTCAGTGGTAGAGCATTTGACTGCAGATCAAGAGGTCCCCGGTTCAAATCCGGGTGCCCCCTCTGCCTTGACCAAATACTGATGTGTTCTTAGGAACTAATTTGGTAGTTTACGTCAACCCAAACACTTCTTTGTTTTGTTACATTGTAACTATCTATTCAAGGAAATTGCTTGGGTTTTTTATTTTTTAAATAAAAAAGCTTCACTGTAAGGGGGTATAGCTCAGTGGTAGAGCATTTGACTGCAGATCAAGAGGTCCCCGGTTCAAATCCGGGTGCCCCCTTAGCTGTGACCAAATACTAAAGTGCTTTAGGAACTGCTTTGGAAGGTTACATCAAGCCAAACACTTCTTTGTTGTTGTGTTACATTATTCAAGGAAATTACTTGGGTTTTTTATTTTTTAAGGAATAAACATCACTGTAAGGGGGTATAGCTCAGTGGTAGAGCATTTGACTGCAGATCAAGAGGTCCCCGGTTCAAATCCGGGTGCCCCCTCTGCCTTGACCAAATACTGATGTGTTCTTAGGAACTAATTTGGTAGGTTACATCAAGCCAAACACTTCTTTGTTCTGTTACATTGTACTCATCTATTCAAGGAAATTACTTGGGTTTTTTATTTTTTAAATAAAAAAGCATCACTGTAAGGGGGTACAGCTCAGTGTTTTGACTACAGGAGGCAAATCCAAGCCCCCTTAGCTGTGACCAAATACTGATGTATTTTTACGAACTACTTTGCTAGTTTACATCAAGCTAAACACTTACTTGTTGTGTTACATTGTACTTATCTATTTAAGGAAATTACTTGGGTTTTTCATTTTTTTCAGATTTTCAGTGGTAGAGCATTTGACTGCAGATCAAGAGGTCCCCACAGAGAATTAAGTCGTGAAGAGCCAGTGAAGGCTTTGCTTTTTAAGCCCACATTTCCCTGGCTCGAGTTTGAGACTGCCAATTTCACCACCACTTTACAGGTACATAAGGAGTTGCGCAACACCTTTGTTTTTCTCCCCTTTCTGGGTGCTCCATTTGGCTTGAACAAATTGTAGTGTGTACTTAGGAACTCTTTTTCTAGTTTCCATCAAGCCAAACACTTCTTAGTTGTGTTACATTCTGCAGTTCTATTTAAGGAAATAACTTTTATTATTTTTTTAAATAAAATGTTTTAAGGTGTATTTAACAGTCAATGTAGGTAGGGTTATAGCTCAGTGGTAGATCATCTGACTGCAAATAAAAAGGTTCCTCAAATGCTTTCCGGTTGAGCATAACTGAATTCTTGTATTGTGTTAGGTACTGAGAAATTATCTATGTCTGCTGAAAGCAATGTCCAAGCTTAACACTTGACACATTTAGTCAAAGATATTTGCAGCTCAGTGATTTTATTGGCAAAAAGACTACTTCATATACTGATTCTGGCATTTCTGAAATTGAGACAATATTACTAGATGACGAAATAAGAAAAACAAAGCCTACATAAGTATCTGTATTACCCCCTGTCATATTTTTTACTTATTAAGTTGGCTTGAAAAAGCCAACTTACTGATCTGCTATATAAACTTATTATTATTCTTCTGACCAAAAATTTGAACACTATCTCCTCCTAGAGCTTTAAAGCTACAACCACCAAACTCGGTTCAGACCTTCAGAATGTTCTGACTGGGGTTGCTATATCTTTTCAAACTGATCCGACTTACAGTTTTCCTAAAAATGCTGATCAAAACTTGGAAAAACCAAGCCATCAACCTCCAGCTGTCACAAATTCAAATCTAACACACTGAAGCCCATTAGATTCAATGAAGCTGCCATTCTATGTTCTATTACTAAGCCATTCAAACTCATTCAAACTCATAAACTAACTAAAGGTGCGCACACACTTAACGATTGTAAGGGCGATTATGAATGTAAATTGATACTTATGACTGATCGCGCTCAAACGCGTCCAGTTAGAGCCAGTTGCGTTCAGTCTGCGATTACAGTCGGTGTTTCATATTCCATGTGTAAGTATTTAAATCTGCTTCAGTCGCAGGAAACAATCGCTGTATGTTGAGAACAGTCTTAGAATGTTTTAGCTAGTCGTTAAATGTGTGCCCGGCTTAACTATCTAGCCATCAACCTCCAGTTGTCACAAATTCAAATCTAAACACACTGAAGCCCATTAGACTCAATGAAGCTGCAATTCTATGTACTATTACTAAACCATTCAAACTCATTCAAACTCATAAACTAACTATCTATCTAACTTTCTAACTAACTATCTATCTAACTTACTATCTATCTAACTTAATAACTATCTAACTATCTATCTAACTCACTTACTAACTAACTTACTATCTATCTAACTTACTAACTATCTATCTAACTTAATATCTAACTATCTATCTAACTTAATATCTAACTATTTATCTAACTTACTATCTATCTAACTTACTAACTAAACTAAGTATCTTACTACTATCTAACTAACAATCTATTTAACTATCTATCTATCTATCTAACTATTTATCTAACTTACTAACTATCTATCTAACTTGTTATCTAAGTAACTATCTATCTAACTTAATATCTAACTATTTATCTAACTTACTAACTATCTATCTAAGTAACTATTATCTAACTTAATACTCTATCTAACTCTAACTATCTAACTACTAAATCTATCTAATCTAACTTATTATCTAACTATCTTACTACTATCTAACTACTATCTATCTAACTACTATCTATCTAACTAAACTTAATCTAACTATCTATCTAACTTATATCTCTAACTATCTAACTAATCTAACTTACTACTAACTACTATCTAACTATAACCATCTAATATCTAACCAACTATTTATCAACACACACTCACACCTCACTCACACTTACTCACTCACACACTATCTAGCTTTTAAACTACTAAACTAAAACTTAAACTATTTCAAACTGAAAAGCTTCAAACTTCAAGCTTTTAAAACTACTCCAAACTTTCTGGCTAGGCTTTTTCAAGCCAACTTAAAGTTTGTCTAGTTGTAATTATTATTATTTTATTATCAATATCATTATTTTTTATATATTTATTTATTTTTTAAGCATGCATGGGTTTCTCTTTGTTATCTGTTCTGTTGTAATTGTTTTGTTGAAATTTTCAAAAACATATCAATAATCATAACTATTTATATATTAATATTATTTAAATAGTATCAAGAGTATGCAGTTATTGCTTAGTTTTGTGTTTACCAGCTACATTTGTTATTATTGTGACCAAAAAAAAAAAAAAAAAAATCTACTCTACCATTTTTTTACTCTAGAGCAGGTTATGTCCAGACAATAAGATACTATGGCCTGGTTTCACAGATTTAGATTAAACCAGGATTAGGCCTTAGCTTTTAAATACGTGCCTTAGAAAAAACATTACTGGTGTGCATCTTGAGGCTAAAATGTTACAAGGGGATGCAACATTATCATTTTCATCTGCAATGTTTAAAAATATGCATTTAATACATAAAGAAAAACATCTCACGTATTAAAGGATTAGTCCACTTTCAAATAAACTTTTCCTGATAATTTACTCACCCCCATGTCATCCAAAATGTTCATGTCTTTCTTTCTTCAGCTGAAAAGAAATTAAGGTTTTTGATGAAAACATTCCAGGATTATTATTCTTATAGTGGACTTCAATGGACTCCAAATGGTTGAAAGTCAAAATTACAGTTTCAGTGCAGCTTCAAAGGGCTCTATACGATCCCAGATGATCTCCGCCAAAACCGCATTTCTGTATTCTCCAAAAAGTTTACGCCGTATGTCCTACACCTTCCCTATTCTACTTACGGAAAAAATGGAACTGGCGCCGCGTTTGCTCCGTAAGTAGAATAGGGAAGGCGTATAGGACATACTGTGTAAGCATTTTGGAAAATACGGAAATGCGGTTTTGGCGGAGGCACTTAGAAGGCGAACGTTTGTTTATAAGCATATACAGTTGTATTTTTTTCCGAAAATGACCGATCGTCTTTCTAGTTAAGACCCTTATTCCTAGTCTGGGATTGTTTAAAGCCCTTTGAAGCTGCACTGAAACTGTAATTTTGACCGTTTGGAGGCCATTGAAGTCCACTATAATAATAATAATCCTGGAATGTTTTCATCAAAAAACCTTAATTTCTTTTCGACTGAAGAAAGAAAGACTTGAACATCTTGGATGACATGGAGGTGAGTAAATTATCATTTATTTAAAAGTGAACTAATCCTTTAAAAGCGCAAAAACACATCACCACAACATTTTCATGACATTTTTGAACAAATTAATTTAACAAAAATATTAGCATCTTTTGGTGTAAATAGCTTACATATTTTGAGATTTTTACTCTAAAATTAAAACAAACTACCAAAAAAATGATCTGACTAACTTACTGTGGCGCCTCAAACATACTTGCACAGAAGCGAGATCTCTGACTGAAATTGTCTCTGAACGTCAAAAACGACAACGGTTAAAGCAAAGAATCCTATTGGCCGAGGAGAAGCCGATTCGTTTCTTGATTGGCCCATCGCCCCCGCCGCTTTGACAGA
Source organism: Culter alburnus (assembly GCA_028476615.1). NCBI lineage: Eukaryota > Metazoa > Chordata > Actinopteri > Cypriniformes > Xenocyprididae > Culter > Culter alburnus. The sequence continues at coordinate 1,504,968 of JAOTNS010003951.1, read as the reverse complement.
CTCCCTCCCTTCTGTTCATCAAGTTCGGTTGCGTTGTTTGAGAGTTCATGTCAGACTTAAAGAAGCGTGAAAAACTCGCGCCTTCACACATTATGAGCGGTGAGTTCACTTTATACTATCTGAGTGTGTTCATCAGCTTTAATCATCATGAAGGACAACTGTACTCGATGGATTTTAATGTGATATCTATGTTGTCAAACATCGAACATCGATTCGCCCAAAACACTAAATCATGTTCGTTTAGTGCTTAAAGTGATCGTAAACAGAAATGGTCGCTAACATTAGCCATCTGAATGAGTTCGTCGTGAATTTAGGCGATTTTATGTTTTTCTAGTGTGAGTGACCGTAATCTTGAGCTTGTTTGCTAAGTTGTGGAAGTTAAGTTGATCATTACAGCGACCTACATTGAGTTATATAACACTAGCGATGATAAACAACGCTTATAAGATCACGAAAGAAAGCGATTATGATGATAATGATGACGACGATGAAGATTATGATTAAGCGAATGAGTATTAAAGTTGTTTCACTGAAGGAACCATGGCCTCTGAACGCGTGTCAGCTCACTCTTTCATCTGATGATGATCTGTGAACACACTAGATAAAGACACATGATGTTTTGAACAGTTTGCACTGAGTTTATGTTGACTGTGTGTCAGATCAACAGCAGAATCAAATGGCCGCGCTGGTGGAGAACGACACGAGCTTCATTCAGAAGAGAAACTCCAGCACGCCTCAAGTAAGTTTGTTCTTTGTTTATTTATAACAGTTCACTTTTGTCTGAGTGTTTGTCACTGTAATAAATGTGTCTGTCATGCGTATCATGCAGCTTCTGCTCTTTTTGAGTTTGGAGAAATGAAGGCAGGTCTGGTTTTGAAGTGACTTGTCTGCCACTTCCTGCTGTGAGCAGGTTCACGGTGAATTGTGGGAGGGAAATGGGTGGATCAGGAAGGAGAATCTACTTTTTTTTTAACTGTCACTGAAAATAAAACAAAAGCAATGCTTCGGCTGTGTGATTCGAGATGCGTTTCTTCGAAACAAAGTTGATCGTAGAGACCCAGTGTTTCTACTTGAGACATGCATCCCAGAGCTGTTTTCATCAGTCACACTATATGAAAATATGTGAATGCAGATGTTTCTAGCTACTCACCAGAGCTCAGTTTTGTTCGGCGTTACACCCAGTGGTGTAGTCTAGTTTTTTGTAGTGAGTATACTGTGACTTTTTCCTCCCAGCCTCATACTTGTCCATCCCAGAGCGACACCCATAAGCACCTCCACACTCACTCATGCATATGGTCAGGCTTGGGAGGGTTACATTAAAAATATATGAAGAGTTTGGTTCCAAAATGCAATAACTCCATTTTGATTAATTTGAGTAAAAAGGTATTTTCTTTACCAAGAAAGTGGCAAGATGAAAACCACTATTTTCTGTTTCAAACTTTCACATAGCATATTTGGTTATAAAAACATTAAATTAAATCTACATTTTGATTTTAAAAGGTTTATTATAAAAATTGGATAATTTTCCCCCCAAAATGCAATAAATCCATGGCATTTTTTTTTTTTTCAAAATGCAATTAATCCATCAATATAAAAGTTATTTTTCAAATTGAAAATGCACAACAAAGTTGATTCACATATATGACAGCGTCTGAACTTTGCCAATACTTATATACAGGCATTTGACTAAAAATACATTCAGTCGTCGCTCCCAAAATGAATTCAACGGGTCATGTTGTTAATGTTATAAATTAATTATTTGTCATTACTGATTAGTATCACATCACACATTTGCCGAGTACATTGGTATTAAAAACGGCTTTTAAAAACTGTCCATGATTCAGTTTTGAATAACACTACGGATAACGCATTTTGCGCAAAATTAATAAATGACTTTTCAATACCGACCAGATACAATACTAATTTTGGCGGAAACTCCTTTTTTTAAAAAAATGGTGTTTATTGCGTTTTGGAACCAAACTCTTCATATTCTGTTAGTTACAAATTACTTCATAAAAAAGTATTCAGTAACATAATCCAAGTACCACAATATGAAAGTAATGTAATCTGATTACTTTTGGATTACTTATATATATAATATATAATATATATTATAATTTTTTTTTATGTACAGGGCTTGACATTAACATTTTCTTTCCCTGGCCACAATTTTGCTGATTGGGAAATTACATTTTATATTATTAAAGTTGACTTTGGCATGCTAAAATTACTTGATTTTGAGTCATTTTACTTGATTTAGCTAGATTTAAAATGCTTTCAATCTTTCAGATGCAGATTGACAACCCTTATCAAAACTACATGGTATATCAGCTGGTATGTATAGGTGGGCAATATGACCATAATATGAGAAATTTTACAATTTTATTTTTTTATAAAGTTATTTTTGTTAGGCTTTACAAAATGGAAAAAATGGCAAATTACCAATACAATAGTAAACACTTTTTTTTCCAGATACAGCAGGTTTATTTAACATGTATACCTTTATTTAACTGTTTGATTAACATTAATGACAGACAGGTAATTGGGCTGCTGAATGCATGGATGTAATATACTGACACATATCCAGTTTTCACCCACCTGTTTACATCCACTTAAGCCATAACCGACTGTATTCACGCGAGATACTACACACGATTAACATTTTGACATCTGTGTGTGCGTGTATTTGACTATACAGGCGCAAGGAGAACTGATCGGGCGTGCCACAGAGAGAGAGAGAGCGCACATGAGAGAGCGCTTCTGTTGTGTCATTCAGTGCTATTCCGCCTATCCCGCCTTCACTAACTGCACGTTTATCGATAATGAATTGTGATTGGATTATATATAATATAATATAATATAATATAATATAATATATATATATGTGTGTGTGTGTGTGTAAAGGGCTGTTCAGACATCTAGTGGCTACAGTATGGTATTACAGATTTAGTTTTTTAGTCCTTTGATAAAGAAAGTGTTTTCGTAGTTGGAAGGCAGAGTTTGCACTGTACAACCATGTCGTTTGCATTTTCTTATTTAAAAACAAAATAGCAGCGAGATTTCCATGAATTGAAAGCGTTTTTCCCCGCGGGCAGCAGTGATTTAGTTTGCGTCTGAGGAGATTGTAGACGGGTGTTATTTGCACATGCACCAGTGGGTGGCTCGCGTGAGTCATCACTGGCAACAGAACCAGGAAATACTTTATAATCAAGCAGCGCTTAATGTGTTATTATGGCAAAATAATGATTTATTTAGTTTTAAATTAAACAATTGTAATCCTGATGGTATTCCCCCTTTTTTTCCAAAATGTAACACTAATCTGATTACTATGTTTTTTGACGTAACTCTTATCGAATTACAGTTACTGGATTTGTGTATCCTGATTACATAACGCCGTTACATGTACTCTGTTACTCCCCAACCCTGCATATAGTATGCATTAGGGCTGGGTAAAAAAATATAGATTTCTCGATTTTAATCGATTCTCATTTTTACGAACCGATATCGATTCTTAAATCCCAAGAATCGATTAGTCTAGTCTGTTTTCAGTTGATGAATGAGCAGAATATGTAGCACCTCCCATCCAATAAATCACAATAATCTTTGTGCTTTGTTACGTTTGATATGAAACAAAGTCTCAGATTGCAAATGACGTCCATCTTATTATGAAATTAAAAAAATAAATACTGTTTTGGCGCTGTTTAATATGACGTGACACACCGCTTTAGCGCCTCAGTTAAAGAGAAGCATGTGATCATCCTCTCCTCCGCTTTAATACCAGTTACAGCGCGAAATAAACATGCATGAACATCTGAAGGTATGTTAAAATATACAGTACAACTTATCATGTCTCGTGTAATCGCTCAATCAGTGCTTCAACCTCGGAAAGACGTCAATAAAACAGCTTTAACGTCACATTTACCTCAGAAAAACATATTCAGTGACCATAAACTCATTAGTCGGATAGAAAGTGAACTCTAGAAAGCAACATTCTGATAAATATAGCTATGCACCGTTACATATTCATTATAATTTTTAATGTTCTTCAATATTTAATGCATGTTTGAATAAATCAGTAATGACAGACACGATTTAAATGTATATATTTCAAAAAAATGAATTGGAGTAGAAATATGATTATGTAATTCTAAACAATAATAAAAAACATTGTGTAATTTAAGTGTTTGTATATAAATAAGTTAATTTAACCTTCAGTATTATTATAGTAGTACCAACTGACTCCCATGTGTAGTTTACAGCATTAGAGTTGAGAGATTTTTTCCTCTAGAAAATTTGTCATGTGCTGTAACTGAAATACTACATCCAAAATAATCGATATCGAAACGAAAGCCTGTGAATAGTAATCGAAACGAATCGTGAAAATTGTCAATACCCAGCCCTAGTATGCATCTGATCTAGGCTACATGTAATTGAGAGCATTCTGAAAGACTGCTTATGTGTGTTTTATCAACATGTCAATTTATTATAAGCAGCTAAAGACTTTTAACAGCCAATGACATTTACAGCTGAAGACACTGGACTGATTTTCTACTGTTTAGTGTCAATCACCATCTAACTCAGCCAGTTAAGATAGCCTTAGATGTTATATGAATATGGTCCCTGGAGCACAGCTGGCAAGTTTCAATGCACATTTAAGAGTGGAAGTTGCAACTATTATTACAGTCTAAAAAAATGTTTGGTTAAAAACAAGCCAAGTTGGGTTGAAAATGGACAAACCCAGCAATTAGGTTGTTTTAACCTAGTGATTGGGTTAAATGTTTGCCCAACCTGCTGGGTAGTTTTATTGAACTCAACTATTGTGTAAAAATTGCTGTATTGCTTGCTTAAAATGAACCCAAAATATTCTGGAAATTAACATTTATTAATATTAAATTTAAACAAAGTTAAACAATAAACATTTATTAAATTGTTTATTAATAAATGTTCACCTTTTGATTATTGTTGCCTCTAGCAATTTATGTGATTTTCAATTTCCAACCTATGGGTTAATTTTAAGCCAATCATAAACAATAGTTGGGTTAAATAAAACTACCCAGCAGGTTGGACAAACATTTAACCTAACTGCTGGGTTTGTCCATTTTCAACCCAACTTTAAGCCAGCATTTTTTAAAGTGTAACAATAATGGAAAGATGAAGCTTATTATGTCACAATATCACCCCGTTTGGACTTTTTCTGTTTTACACCATTTCCTGCCAGTCTGTCATCATAGTTATGCATTTCAATTGACTACCTTGCAATTCGATGCAATATCAGTTATTTTGGATATACTGTATATCAGGTTCAGTACATGGCAAATTTTCTAAAAACTAATGCTGCAAAATATACATGGGAATCAGTTGGTACTATATTAATATTGAAGGTTAAAATGAACTGATTTGTATACAAACTTAAATTACACTTAAGGAATTTTTTATAATAATAAAGTTATAATAGGCCTACTAACTTTAAAAATTATTTCTACTCCAGTTCGTTTTTTGAAATATAAACATTTAAATGGTGGCTGTCAACTTGAGGGATTTATTCAAATATGCATAATATAGGCTATTGAAGAACATTAAAAATTATAATTAATATGTAATATGGTGTATATATTTACCTAAATGATCCTCTCAAGAGTTAATTTTTCTGGCTGACTAACAAGTTTATGGTCACTTAATATGTTTGTTCTGAGTTAAATGTGACGTTACGTGACATTGTTTACAAGCTGTTATTAATGTCTTTCCGCGGTTGAAATGCTGATTAAGCGATTATATGAGACATGGTACAGATTTCCTAGTGGGTATACGGAGTATACTGCGTATCACGTAGACTACATCACTGGTTACACCATAATTCATAACACAGTGCAAGTTCTCAGAATTGACAGGGGCTAACAGTGCTATATGGAGGGAGTTGTCGTCTTTTAATGGCCAGTTTTCTCTTTCAGGTCAGTAACTGTCCTGGCAGAGCAACAGCTTGAAGACAGTGTTGCTAAGAAAGTAGTTAGTCTGAATAGAGCTGGGTGATATGGGCAAAAAAATATCATGATCAAACATTTCATATCAGTTAATATCGATAATTATCACAATAAATGTCAAAGTTTAAAGGCAGATTTTTGCTCCCAAGTTAAAGTTGTAGAATGCAAATAGGGTTAAATGTGGTTTTATCATCAGACTATTCTTTATCAGAACATGACAAACACTTGCCAAACAGGTAATATTACATGTTTTGCCTCTTAGAAATGCAAATTTGTAAAATCTGTAAAAATTGTTAATTTGACAGGTAAAACAAAACCCCATAACACAGGTAAAACCACGCATAGCACCTCACCCCTAGTATAAAAAAAAAAAACCTAATACCAAAATCTATTTAAAATACATTTATTTCATACTGAGTATACTTCAAATCCATTAAAATATTTACTGACATATCACTTAAGAAAATTATAATTAAACTTTATTTTTTGAGTATTTCTTTATTGCACAATACACATTTCTTAACATTATGCCTAAAAGTGTTTTAATATCACTATTAAAGTACACATGAAATCAAAATTGACCTTATTTATTTTGTTAGCTCAAATTGCTAGTTTTGTGGCGAACAATTCATCTGTGCAAGTCAGTCAACACAAAAAAATTGTTAGGCTTCGTAATATTTAATCAAAATCTGAAAATGGTCCTCCCCTCTGCAACGGTGCCCTTAATGACATCAGTTTGACGGCATGGGTTGAAAACGCTTAAACCACTCCCCTCTGACCGTTGGTCTGCTATGAGTGAGATATGGAGAGGAGGAGCGCTAAAATAAAACCCCACCCACTATTCAATATTCCGTTTCACTTGGAAATATGTCACAACACTGGAGAAAAGTCATTTGCAACTTCCGGTTCACGGGGACTTTAATAAAGATTGTGTGAAGTATAAAGTAAAGTATAGATGCAATAGTTCCATTATAGCACAATCAAGTATATATTTAGTTTGATCTTAGCACTACTTTTGCACAATTAAATTGCATTAAGAACAAAATTAGTTGTTCCAATTTAGCAGACTTTAACCCCGGTTTCACAGACAAGGCTTAAGCTAGTCCTAGACTAAAATGCATGTTTGAGCTGTTTCAACTGAAAGCAACTTGCACTGACATATCTTAAAATATTGTTATTGTTTTGTCTCAAGATGCACACCAGTAATGTTTTTTTCTAGGGTACATTTATAAAACTACTTAAATACCCTAATTAAACTAAGGCCTAATCCTGGCTTAGGCTAAGCCCTGTCTGTAAAACCGGGCCCAAGTATACCAGTTTAGTATACCAAAAGTACAATTGCAGGGTATTTTTATTAAGTACATAAATATGTAAATGTATTTGTAGTATACTTAGCACAAAATAAATGCATTTCAAATAGTATTTATGCATGTATTTCTTAAATATATACATGTATGTGTGTGTATTTATACATAATGATTATGCACAGAACATGCATATATTAAGTAAACACAGACTTTTATTTTGGACACAAAAAACTTATACATCATTCTGGTTCTCGAATCTGATTGGCTGAGAGGTCTTTCCAGCCATGCGATATTCCACCAGTATCGCCAAGGGAACCGTTTCGAGCAAACCCACCATATTTTTATAGATACTACAGTTATTTTGTAATGGAGTGTAGTTTTAATAGTATTTTAGGCAAGAATGTAGTTGTTTAGACCTCAGATATGCGATTTATATGTAAACGTATAGCGCTTATTTGAAAATAATGTTTAGATGCTTTCAGAGATATGAGCTCGATGACGTCAGTGGCCATTCAGCGCTCATCTACCCCCGAAAACAGCTTCATCTCAGCCAATGCTTCAGGAATTTGCCACTGGCTCTTATGTAGATAGTGTTTAAACATGAGGTATAATTCGTTTTGGGTATATCAAATCGGCAATATTTTTTTTTTTATTCTTCTTAATATATTACTTGTTCCAGAGCTAATAGATTTGACTTAATGGCTATTAAGTTTCATAACTTAAATTGAATTTGAATCCTTTACTAACTAGAGCACTGCATTTGTACGTTTGACTGAACTGCTTGTTTATTTCCTATTTTACTTCTTATACTGTTATAATGGCTATTGTTGTTAATTTAAACATTATTGTTCAATAAATATTTTATATAAATAACATGCCATATTTTTTGGCATTGAGAAAGAGTCTGGTAGTGATTTCGACTAGTGAAAGTTACATTAAAGGGTTAGTTCACCCAAAAATGAAAATTATGTCATTAATGACTCGCCCTCATGTCGTTCCAAACCCGTAAGACCTCCGTTCATCTTCGGAACACAGTTTAAGATATTTTAGATTTAGTCCGAGAGCTTTCTGTCCCTCCATTGAAAATGTATGTACGGTATACTGTTCATGTCCAGAAAGGTAATAAAAACATCATCAAAGTCCATGTACATCAGAGGGTTAGTTAGAAGTTTTTGAAGCATCGAAAATACATTTTGGTCCAAAAATAACAAAAACTACGACTTTATTCAGCATTGTATTCTCTTCCGGGTCTGTTGTCAATCCGCGTTCACGACTCCACCTCTTCTTCTTCTTCTTCTTCTACGGCGGTTGGCATCCAGCTTATTGGTGCATTACCGCCCCCTTCTGCTCCGGAGTGTGGTTCACGACTCCGCAGTGACGCTGCTGATGTAAGACGCTGCTGACGTGTTATCTGGTGCGCCCGAGCTTCGTTTACAGTCGAGGGAGACGCACGCTGTATTCAAGCTATTCTACATTGTTTGTATTTTGGTATTGCTATATTTTTTTAAAATGGTGCGTAAGTGTGCATGTCGCGGATTTCCTCATCGCCAAAAACAACGACACCGACGTAAAAGTGCATCACCAACGCCAACAGATGAATCAATTCAATGGAATCAATTCAATGGAAAGGATTCCGGAAGAGAAGACAATGCTGAATAAAGTCGTAGTTTTTGTTATTTTTGGACCAAAATGTATTTTCAATGCTTCAAAAAATTCTAACTAACCCACTGATGTCACATGGACTACTTTGATGTTTTTATTACCTTTCTGGACATGGACAGTGCACCGTACCTACACTTTCAATGGAGGGACAGAAAGCTCTCGGACTAAATCTGAAATATCTTAAACTGTGTTCCGAAGATGAACGGAGGTCTTACGGGTTTGGAACAACATGAGGGTGAGTCATTAATGACATAATTTTCATTTTTGGGTGAACTAACCCTTTAATACACCATTAGATGGCGGCAAAGACTGTCGAAAGACTTTTATATTGAAATGGACTGAAACAAGGACGTTGTTTTTACTTTAAACATCATACGAGATGCAACTGACAAATGCGTTAACTAGCGCTGTTAAAAGGAATGTTAAAAGGACAAAGATATCCCTTTCCTCAGTGGACATTGAAACTGATTTTGTGATTATGAGTATAAGATTGACCTGAAGAATATCAGCTAGATGCAGGTAAAACACTCGCTCAAGCGATCTCTCTCATAATACTCTACATATTACAATGAGTTTCAATGAAGAGACTCAAACTAGTTCTAAGTGATGAGACTCAACGGTCTTAGTTCTCTCACCCTTGGCGCATCCGACTTCCAAAGTCAACAACTTCAACAAATTTTGATGTTATCAATCAGGGATGTGGTAAATAAAAGTATATGTTCAAGAGCGCGAAGAAATTGGACAGTTGTTGTTTCTTATTTATTTACACACTTGTGCCGTCGAACTGTTGTATAAATGACTGTGATTACCTATGGCTGAATCACATGCCGTGCTGATATAGAGCGATATTGCATGGCTACTCGAGTGATATTGCTTATTTCGTATTACCGTATACCGGCACGTCTAGCTGCGAAATAAACTATATAGTAAAATCTTTAACGATAGACACTTTGTGCCGTGGTCACGATATACATAGTCATACCACCCAGCCCTACATTTTTTTTGTAATTATTGAAGTTCTATCATTAAAAAAATGCTTGATTTAACTGATGGTTTCGATATCGCATATGCATGTATTGCCAAGTAAACTAAAATATCTCGAGAATGGCTCAAAACCATGTTTACCTCCCCAGGACTCGCAGCAGCCTTCACCTTTAGCGCTGTTGGCAGCCACCTGCAGTCGGATTGATGAAAACGACACTGTGGAACAACAATCACGGCAAAGCCAGGCACAGGACTCCCAGATCAGCCTCCAGCAACTGTCACATGCCACCAACGGCTGGCACATAATCCCCGCAAGCTCTCAGGCTGTCACCAGCTCCAGTAGCGTAACCTCTTCCTCGGAGGACAAGAGCAGACAGACGGGGTCCTGTGGTGCAACCGCAGTATGTGATGGCATCCTCACAAAACCTACAAAGTCAACAGGTGCTAACTGCACTCTCTGGTGTGATGCCAAATATCCAGTATCAGGTGATCCCACAGTTTCAGACTGTAGATGGACAGCAGCTCCAGTTTACTCAGACAGCTCAGGATGTGTCAACCACAGCATCTGGGCAGTTTCAGCTTGTATCCTCGCCCAACGGTAACCAGCAGCTCATCGCTGCCCCCGCCAACAGAGGTGCTGGTAACATCTTAACCGTCCCTGGCCTTTTTCAGCAAGCAATACCTCTGCAGAACATCAGTCTGGGCGGTACTGTGCTGCCCAGTCAGACGCAGTTCCTTACCAACATGCCTGTACCACTGAATGCTAACATCACCCTTCTCCCGGTGGGTTCTGGTACGCCTGTCGGATCTGGAAGCGACGCAAATGCTGGAGGAAATTTAGGAACTTCTCAACAGCTGCTCCAGTGCACATCGTCTACAACTCCAGTGGAGTATTGCACTACTTCTACCACCAGCACACGGACGGCTACATCAGGCATCGTAACACTAACCCAGAGTAGCAAAGGAGACGGGAAAGCCCTTCCAGAACATGTCATCTGATAACAGAGACGGACAGAAACCGTGTCAAGCGCAGATTCTCATTCAGCCGCAGCAGGTCCTGCAGACCGTTCAGCCCGGCTCAGTCTCGGCCGGTGGTCAGGTGTTCGCAACACAGACTTTGTCTCAGGATGGAGTGCAGAATGTTCAGATCCAGACCATTGCGAACGGAAGCCCCATCCTGATCCGTACCGTAGGTCCGAACGGCCAGGTCAGCTGGCAGACCCTTCAGTTGCAAAGCCCCGCTAACACTCAGATCACATTGGCACAGGCCGGGACACCAGGAACCATGCAGCTCTCTGGACTTCAGACCATCAACCTGAACACGCTTGGCAACGCAGGGCTGCAGATGCATCAGCTGCAGGGTGTTCCCATCACCCTCGCCAACACAACCGGTTAGTCTACTTTGGTTCTGTTGATTTGATTTTATGAATATTTGCGCACTGTTAATTTCAGGATACCAGACAGTGCAGAGTGTGGAGAAATGTCTCTTTTGTTTATAACCAAAACTACACGTCTCTTTGCACTTAGTTTTTCTCTCTATGTGTGGCTTTCCATGCATGAGGCCCCAAATGCAAGGCCAACTGTGTAGTGATGCACTGAAATTCCAGCAACTGAAAATATTCAACCAAAATGATGAGGAGAAGGGTGCGAAGGACTATTAATTTCTCAGTTTTAAGATTGAGAAATTGATGCATCAACAACTTCATAAAGAGATCGGAAAATTAATTCTCTTGTTGGATTTGTTTTCTGATCTCTTTATGAAGTTTTTGAAGCGTCAAAGTGGAAGTTACAAAGGCAGTCAGTGGAAGGAAATATGACAGCATTCTGTCATCAAAAACATATTAATTTGTGTTCCGAAGATGAACGAAAGTCTTACGGGTGTGAAACGACATGAGAGTGAGTAATTAATGACAGAAATTTCATTTTGGGGTGGAATAACCATTTAAGTAATAAGAAGTGATACAGAAAGTTGCTTAAATTTAACATTTATTGAACAACACAAGCCTCTCCAATCAGTGCACTTGTGTAATTTAAAAAATAATGTATATGGTAAATATTAAATACATAAAACTTGTGATCAAAAATCTAGATTTTGTCCAATAAACTATATATATATATATATAATACAAGCAACATCTCAGAACTGTTCTGAAGCATGCTTTTTGTTTATGTCTGTTGACAGACTTTCCTCTAAGTCAAATTCAGTTTTGTATAATGACAAAAATAAGAGTTCACCCATATGACACAGCCTGCTGCTCATAACTGCATAAGAGTGCAATGACGTTGTAGAGGCTATGTTGGACCCACAGACACATTTAATGAGAAAAGTTAATGTGCACGTTTTAGCCAGAATTTATCTGAATTGCATGTGCTTCTACTTTTACATGCAAATGACTTGTTGCACTTATGATAAGCATGGTCGGCATCAATTCTAGTAGGCTGCAATGTAATTACACTTTTGAAATGGTCTGGTTTCCCCTGCCATCGTTAGTTGAAGCTGTATGTGAACAAGGCACAGCTGCAGAGTGAGAGTTGCTCTGTCTCACAAGCAGCCTCAGAGGGAGAGAAATTGTCCAGTTATGTACAGAAACAGAATTGATTACATCGAAGTTTATCTATACATTGCATGCTAGTATAATTTAGCCACTGGGTTTATTACCAGCTTTTGGTACCCGTGCCTACCTGTAGCCTAAACTACAGCTGGTTGAAGGCTCGCACACCCCATCCATGTGCAGCCCAATTTTTGATGCTTTTTACGCTTGAAAAGTAACCGCAGTCCAGTAGATAGTGCGCATGCGTGTCTTTCCGTGCTCAAGGCCAAAGGAGTATACTTTAAACAGCTGGTGTGCTCAAACGTGCACGAGATGCAGCGGAACGTGGAAAATAAAGTATACCCGGCGGCCACAACACTTAGCTGCTCTAATGCTGATTAATTAAAAAAATGCCATAATCATCTGCCCGATAATTCGGCCGGGCGATCAATCTGTCGACTTCTAATCTAAAATTCCTAAATCAATCTTTTGGTCTGTTTTGTTTTCAGCTGATGCAGGACAAAACTTCAATAATTATTATTTGTAGCTCACCTGCCATCCCATAATCGCAATAAGCTATGTGCTTTGGTACTTTTGATATAAAACAAAGTCTAAGCTTTCAAACTCTATTAATTTTGAAATAAATAACAATAAAGGTGGTTTTGGCACTCTTTAATGTGTGGTGACAGATCACTGTAGCGCTTTAGTTGAACCGATCATCTCTTCCTCTTTACTGCTAGTTACAGCACCAAATAAACATGAATGAACATCAGAAGGAATGTTGAAATATGATTCAGTAAGCTGTTCTGTATGTCTCGTGTAATCACTCAATCAGTGATTCAACCGCGAAAAGATGTCAATAAAACAGCTAGTAAACAATGCCACGTAACGTCACATTTACCTCAGAAAAGCCATTCAAAAAACTTGATAGTCAGCCAGAATAGAGAGGAACATTTAGCTAAATATACGTATTTTGCATATTCATTATATTTTTTACTGAACCTGTTAGTCAATTTTTGTGTTAAATGTTTATATTTCAACAAGAAATTAAAGAGGAAGCATAATAATCAACTTTTCAATTATATATATATATATAATATATATAATATATATAATTGAAAAGTTGATTATTATGCTTCCTCTTTAATTTCTTGTTGAAATATAAACATATATATATATATATATATAATACATATATATATATATATATATATATATTTAATATAATTTAAATTTAAGACAGCATTTTAGTGTACAGTTTGAATATTTTGTGTTTTGATTTAATTAAATGTAATTGATTGATTATTAAAGTTTTTTTTTTTTTTTCTATTTTTGGCTATAAGATCTTTCCCCTTATTTGCATAATATTGCCAGTGATCTGTGTTCATTTTGATGTGAATAGATAGTAGTGGTGCACTGATCAGGAAATCATCAATATTTTGAAAGGATCATGAAACCTCCCTCTTTCAGTTCAGGTCTTTTGTGCCTCTTGACACACTTTTAATATGCTACATCATTAATTTAATAATTTGTTAGCTTAAAATATACCACACTAAAATTTCAGACAATTTACATTTTCAAGGGTTCGTTTAAAATTTGGAAAATTCTTGATTTTAATTGTTTTCAAGGTTTGAAATATTCTTGAATTTTGAATATCATCCTTGATAATGCTTGATGACACATACATGAGATGAAATGGGAAAACATTCCATTAGCTCCCTTTAAACAAAATGGTTGTGATTTCTTAGTCACTGAGTAAAACAAATGTGCTTGAAGTCTTTCTAGTAACAGAACACATGGCTAGATGAAATATAGAATTTCACGCAAATAAAGAAAGCACGTTTTGTTGGGAATTAATCCCAAGGCCTTGGTCTTTTCTAGTGCACAGAACCAGTTACAGCTATGGAAACTTGAGATCAGATGTGGAATTGTGTGCATTAGATATAAGGCATAATTTCTTGTAAGGCAAAAGGAACAAAACCATCATCATCAATGCAATCAGTGGGATCTCAGTACCCAGCTGGTTTCATCTGTTTCTTCACTGTCAGCAGCAGTTGTTCCCTCACATTTGTCAGTTTTGTCACTTCTCTAATTTTCCTGGCTAATGAATGTGTGTTTGTCATGTGTAGAGGTGTAATGTTTAGCGTTTGTTCTGCAGGTGATGTGAGTGGTGCGGGTGGAGACGGTCTGGAGGACAGTAGCGTGATGGATGAGAATGTGGAGAGCAGCCCGACGCCCACCAGCAGACGTACGCGCAGGGAAGCCTGTACCTGCCCATACTGCAAAGACGGAGAGGGACGGTATGTCTCACGCTAATACAGCACTTTTTTAATAGGCTTGTTTGCTTACACAAAGCTTCAACATCCACTTCGATAAAGGAGACATGCAGTGGACAGGTGTGCTGTTTAATCAGAAGTGAGAGTATTAGTGGCCATTCACACAGAACACATTTTTGCGATTAAAAACAAGACTCAGATCAGTGGGTAAAAAAAAAAAAAACCTAACATGTTACATGTAGTTACTGTAGTAATAACTATAAATTATGCATAATTACATGCAACTAACCCTAAACCAATCTTACAGTAAGTGCATGCAGTTAAATATTATTACTCCGTTCTTAAATGTATAATTACACTGTAACAAGGACACCTTGAAATAAAGTTTAACCGTTTATCCCCCTACTGACTAGGGGTGGGAATCGCACGATACATGGCAATCATGATACATGGCTCATGATAACGATAACATCATGATACAGCGATTCTGCGATAATCGATATATTTCTAGACAATCCTATAATGATACATCACGATATCTGCCTAACTATGAATTCAAAATGCCAGTGAAAAGGTTAAAGGAACACTCCACTTTTTTTGAAAATAGGCTCATTTTCCAACTCCCCTAGAGTTAAACAGTTGAGTTTTACCGTTTTCAAATCCATTCAGCCGATCTCCGGTTCTGGTGGTACCACTTTTAGCATAGCTTAGCATAGTTCATTGAATCTGATTAGACCGTTAGCATCGCGCTTAAAAATGACCAAAGAGTTTCGATATTTTTCCTATTTAAAACTTGACTCTTCTGTAGTTAAATCGTGTACTAAGACCGACAGAAAATGAAAAGTTGCGATTTTCTAGGCTGATATGGCTAGGAACTATACTCTCATTCTGGCGTAATAATCAAGGAACTTTGCTGCCGTATCATGGCTGCAGCAGGCGCAATGATATTACGCAGCGTCTCTCACAAACGTCTCATGGTTGCAAGGCACATTCCCTGTGCAAGCAGGGGCTCACGGGTGCTGCGTAATATCATTGCACTGCTGCAGCCATGGAACGGCAGCAAAGTTCCTTGATTATTACGCCAGAATGAGAGTATAGTTCCTAGCCATATCAGCCTAGAAAATCACAACTTTTTATTTTCCGTCGGTCTTAGTACACGATTTAACTACAGAAGAGTCAAGTTTTAAATAGGAAAAATATCGAAACTCTTTGGTCATTTTTAAGCGCGATGCTAACGGTCTAATCAGATTCAATGAACTATGCTAAGCTATGCTAAAAGTGGTACCGCCAGAACCGGAGATC
This sequence comes from Culter alburnus, assembly GCA_028476615.1. Taxonomy (NCBI): domain Eukaryota; kingdom Metazoa; phylum Chordata; class Actinopteri; order Cypriniformes; family Xenocyprididae; genus Culter; species Culter alburnus. The sequence continues at coordinate 1,488,928 of JAOTNS010003951.1, read as the reverse complement.
GGCTGAATGGATTCGAAAATGGTAAATCTCAACTGTTTAACTCTAGGGGAGTTGGAAAATGAGCCTATTTTCAAAAAAAGTGGAGTGTTCCTTTAAATGCAGATTTTCCCTCTTTATTAAAGTCCAAACTGTTAGAAAATGGCACAAAAAGTTTTTCAGTTTGTAAATTAATTTTAACATTTTAAGTAAATTAAAGATTTTATGTTCAAATTTTTTAAAAGCTTAAACTTTTCTTTGCATGTAAACTGACACATTTAGCCGAAGTTAACTGCTTATCAGCTTGTTGTATATAAACCTGGTACATTAAAAAAATGACCAACCTCTTTTATTTAAACATCTGTGTTTACCAGCTTCCTTAAATTAATCCTGGGAATAGTGTTATAAAATAGGTAGCGTATTTTAACATGTTAAAAATATGACGATACCAGCGTAACCTAGCATTTTGAGTGCTGTTGAGCGGATTCTTAAACACCTGATTGGCCATTGTGTTCACGCGCTCAATGTATGTCTGTGATTGGCTACAATGAACAGCGCTTCCAAAACATATTGTAAATAGACATCTTTGACGCTTTTCAGATTCACACGGGAGCGTTTGAAAGCAGGCGTCTATCCACTGATTTGCGAATCATTTTGCCAGAACGGGTCACATATGGTTTTAAAATTGACAGTCTGCCTTCACCAAATGGACACAAGCAAAATCATGTCACATTGTAACTGAGAAACTGAATATTTTGGAAATGATGTCTGGAAGTTGAATCTGGAATATTGATTTTTTTAATAATGAAATTGTGAAATGATTTTAGTTGAAATATTCACAGCTTAAATATTCAACCATGCTGAATTTCAGCTCCCAAACATGCAAGCCCTGAAAATACAATGCATTAAGATGAAAGCACTGTTAATGCAATGCATTCTTTTTCAATGAGTGCAATTCAACATGCTTTTTAGTTCCAAAGACATTTGTCATTTATTTACTTGCACATTTTTCTCTGTCACCTGGTTTCTTGCCACTGTCACCCTTTGCTTGCTCATAGCATCAGTAAAGTTAGATGGCTACTATCGGATTAGAACACAAAAATTTGAACAAAATTGAGCTGAATAATGACACTGTCTTCTGTAGAGCTGCCTTACTGCTAAAATTAAGAACAATAATTCATAATTGATGAATTTTGCAACTGCAATTTTCCAGTTTCAAAGCTTTGTATTGTATAAAGCTCTATATAAATAAATGAGACTTAACCGTACATTAACACTTGTATGCAGCTATAAACTGTTTCTAAATGTATTCTCTTCCCTGCTCTTATTACAGCAATGACCCCAATAAGAAGAAACAGCACATCTGTCATATTCCTGGATGTAACAAGGTATATGGAAAAACGTCTCATCTCCGGGCACACTTACGCTGGCACACTGGAGAGAGACCCTTCGTTTGCTCCTGGTCCTTCTGCGGGAAACGTTTCACACGCTCTGATGAGCTGCAGAGACACAAGAGGACACACACAGGTGAGTTTAGCAGCATGTCATCAAGAGGGTTTCAGAGCTCCTAGAAGTTTGCTGTGTGTTTCAGTTTAAGCCCCGTTTTGAATGTTTAACTGAGCATAGAAGGCTGGACAATGTAACATTATATATTGATATACAATGTATATTATGTCAGTTAACTCTTTGCCCATCAATGTTTACTAAAAAAGTGCCCGCCAGCGTTCAGAAAACTTTCATGACTCCTAGAAAATTTTGTTGTATGAATATGTAAACCTCTTTCTGGTTTACGCGGATCTTCTTCACTTGTTTTTGGATCTGGAGATGCTGTGCTATTTCAGAAGATCTATAACAGCGCCCCCTATGATTGCTGGAAATACGTGTCAGTGGTGGGGGAAGTGTTTCATACAGTTTGTTGTGTGTTCTCGGGGGTGGGGTTTATGTAAATTTTGGGGTTTGTGAGGTCACTAACCCAGGAAGAAGCTCGTTGTAGTCCCTACCAGCCGTTTGTTGTAGTCCTTGAACAGAGAATTCTTTTAAAAGAAAATATCTCCCTTTGCATTGAACTTTGAGCGTCGTAACTTTGCAGGTGTTGTTTATGATCAAACAGCAACATTACACACTAACTAAAGTTAAAAAAAGTGAAATCATAATCAAGGACCCCTTTAACTCAGCCAAACACATCATATATGAGATTATTCAGATATTTATACAAAATAAACATATTACAACTTGTATCTGCACAAAAGGACATGTGTCGGCTGATACAGATATGGATGTATCGTGCATCCCTACAAGGAACTTTTGAGTTCTGAAACTTACAGTATGTTTTAATAGTAGGGATGTAATGGTATTATTAATTTTGTGGTATGGCGATAGCAAAGTTGTCTCGATATTATCGTAATCACATGAAACGATACGTCTTCCGGGCAAAAAGTAGGGTTTTTTAGCCCGGTTCCGAAAACGGTTCTGGTGTGATGGGTGGGTGAAGTGCGGGGAGCGTATCCTTTAATAGAAACGTCTCACTTCATGAATATTATACCAATGAATGTACTGAAAAGCCCTCACGCTACTCGTATACGTCAGGTATTCTCGATTTCATCACCCACATGATCTAATTCCTAAATGACAACAATTCGCTTGTCGGCTATATTAAATCTTTGACAAAAATAAAATCATGATATTATTCAAATGTATTATTCTAATATAAATGCTGATGTGTACTTTACTGCTCAAAATATAATAAATCACTTTTTGAAAGTATTTTAAATAACGACTGTATCGATTGCATTGTTAGGCAACAATTTACTGTTAAAATGTATCAATCACTGAATCATTCTTTCAGAAACAAGTGAAGTCTTTATGAATCTAACTTAAAACATATTCTGTTTCACCTGTCTGGATCTTACATGTGTTCAAGCATCTTATTTGTTTTTAATTTGTGGCAACTTTACAATAAGGTTCATTTGTTAACATTAGTTAATGTATTAACTAACATGAGCAATACGTTTGTTGTTACTGTATTTGTTAATCTTTGTTAGCCTTAGTTAATAAAAATACAGCTGTTCATAGTTTGTTCATTTTACTTCACAGTGCATTAACTAATGTTAACAAATGCATCTCTTGAGAATGTTAGAAAAAATAATAGATGTTACCTTTGTCAAGGTCCAGCTGGTGCAATTATTTTATTTTATAAAAGGGAGTTTTTGGTCATTTGACCCATCTCATACTATACCTCATACAGTACATCTAAGCAATAGTTATTAGAGGATAAAGAAAAGAGGACAGGATATGACATGGTTAATTTGTACATCATTGCAATGTTCAATCATTGTTTAACACTTATGGCACTTTTTTCCAAGACTTCATTTGTTTTTTATTTTGTTTTTGTTGTTGTTTTTTTTAAATATCGCAATAAATATCGTATTGTGGACTTAATCTCACGGTATGATAATACCTCGGTATATTGTTATCGTTACATCCCTATTTAATAGCACAATGACCTTTTATATGTCAAAAGAAAGGAGAGAGAAAAAAAGGTTTGTCAATTCCTGGCCCCCTTAATCCTTTAATTTTGCAAATTTAGACTCAAGCCTCGCATAAACCAGGTTTTACAGTGGTGCTTATTTTGAACAAGTTGACTCAACTTTCCCTTTGTCTATTTGCAGGTGAAAAGAAGTTCTCATGCCCAGAGTGTCCCAAACGGTTCATGCGTAGTGACCACTTGTCCAAGCACATCAAGACCCATATGAATAAGAAAGGATCTACTGGTGCAGTGAGCAGCGCGGACAACACCATCACCACTGCGACCACTGCTGACAGCTGTGCTGCAGGTGACGTGACGGCTGACCAGCAGACTCTAGTTACCATGGGCACGCTGTCATCCGAAGGGTTTACGCGGTTAGAGTCCAGTGGCATCAGTGTCATGCAAGTCACAGATCTGCACTCCATCAATCTGAATAGCAATGGCTATTAATGCACTTTGAGTGGAGTGAGCGTTTTGAGAGATCTGACTGGGAAGAATGAATGCACTGCAGTTTGTAGGCATTAAAACGGCGGCTCGGGCACGGAGCCTCCAGTGAGCAACAGCCATGAAAAGTGGTTTCACAGGGGATAGAAAGAGGTGTGATGGTGCACCTTTAAAGGTGCTTGTTTACCTCGTCCTCTTTGAGACTCCAGCCTTTTTTGCATCCCTTCCATGTATATTCTGTATCCAAGTTTTTTCAGCTTTCTTTTCTCCTCTTTTACCGATTCCCTGAACTGAAATTGTGGTGTGGTTCACCTAAGCATCACTCAATGGTCCACTTGACGTCATGAAATGAGGATATATTGGGTTACAACAGAACAACACAAACAGAAAGATTAAAAAAAACTGTGTGAAAGTGATATCATAGTCATATTTTTAATCTTTAATACTTTACTCATAAGCCATCATGCTTCTGTGTATTAATCACCGTAAATAAGATGAAACAAAAAGATTTGATGCTTTTTGTACATAAGTTATATTTTTTCTAAGTATGGAAAACTGCATATTCTGAAATTACCTTTTGTTTTGTGAATGTATGAATTATGCAGTCTTAAATGTAAGCATTTTTATATTATGTAGATGTTCCATAACGTTTTTTTTTTTTTTTTTTTGTATTGCTTTAGTTCTTTGTCTTGATATACAAAACACATTTAAGTTACAGTAAATACATGCAGTTGAGTTGCTTAATGCTAATTGTCCCAGTTTTCTTGGTCACTGTGGTCTTAAACAGTAATGCTTTGTTAATAGGGAAAATGTTAACCGGTTAAAAGACAAATGCCTTAAACCCTTAATTTAGAGAGGGCTTTTTTTATGAGTTGGAGTTCAAACCAAAGCTCTTCACTTTCCATTACATGTTAACTCAGGTGAATGTTACTCTTTTGGTGTTAAGCATTCATAATTATTAAATTAAGATGAACTTCAGAAAGACTCCTAGCAGTTTTTTATGCTTGCTTATCCCTACTTTGACACTGTTTAAAGTGACATCTCATATTTCTGTAAACTTGTTGCAGTTTTCTTGTCTGTGCACATCTCCTTTTCCACTTAAAGGGGACCTATTATGCGCCTTTTTACGAGATGTAAAAAAAAGGCTCTGCCCCCAGAGTGTGTTTGTGAAGTCCCTTTAAATGCAAATGAGCTGCTGCTCCCAGCCCCTTTTCAAGAAGAGGGCGGAGCATCAAGAGCTCATGCTCCAGCATACTGACAACAACAAAACAGGGCAATCTCACGCACTAAAAATGGCAGAAACTGTCAGCAGCTGTGTTCAATTCAAACCGGAGTCAGATAATGATGCCTACAGAGCCAGATAATATATGCTGCATGCTTTTATCCACTATTAGTACAAGCCTGTTGTAGCGGACCCCGTCCGAATGATGGCCAAAACTTTACTGATGAGTTTTATGAAGTTTATTGTGCATCACACAAAAGATTAGACATCTGTTTTCACTCTGGAAAATCACCATAAGAGCTGAATTAAACAGAGTAAGAAGTGCGCATTAAAATTTTATCCATAAACTCTCTCCTTTGCATTATCATCAACATACACAGCAAATTATACAACACTTGTTACAACTTGCAGTAAACAAATATATACAGACCTTATGCCTTCTTGGGGGGGGTGCTTAATAAACTTTATATCCATAAAACAATTGTAATAAAGTGCTTGCTCTGCCTTTTCGCTCTGGAAACTATAAGCTGAATCACGAACAGTTGGCAATGATCCATCCTTGAGTAACAACTTTTAGCAAAACCTGTTTTGTATTAAATAAAAAGTTTTTGGTGGATTTTTACCATTATAGGGTGGTTGTGTACACACCCTATAAACCTCACAAACACCATGTAAAAGTTTTGCATAATAGGTCCCTTTTTAATGATTTGAGACAAGAACAAAACATTTTGCAAACCACTACATGTATCTTTTATCTTTCACACCATTAAAGGGATAGTTCACCCCAAAAATGAAAATTGTGTCATTTCTCATCCTTAAATTGTTCTAAAACTGTATGACTTTGTTTCTCTTCTGTTGAACACAAAAGAAGATATTTTAAAGAATGTCGGTAACCAGGCAGTTGTCGATAGCCGTTGACAGTGTGCAAATTAAAGGCCATGAAAATTAAAAAGTGAATGCAGTGAGGATGATGGTAATAAGAACTCCATAAACATACTGGAACATAATCAAACAGATATAATCAAACCACACCCACACACACTGAGTAATGCTTATTTATGTGCATGGATAATCTAAACGTGCTGTGAAATAATGAATGACCGAACCGAAAGTGTTTGCGACTCAGGGCAGCGGTGTTCACTCCTGTTTCTGGAGATCTAGCTTCCTAAAGTTCAGCTCCAACCCTGATCAAACACATCTGAAGTAGCTCATCTAGGGTTGCGTTTCAGTCTATTTTTTGATGCCCTTCCCTTGCTTACTTCACTCTGTCTCGTTCATTCGGCTGTATGTCATTGCTTACGTTGCACGAGCGCCCACTACTGGCAAAACCCTTGACATGTTTAAATGAAATGCCCTAAGACCTTGATCACTTGGAATCTGCAATGGGGCTGATTTATTATTTACAATTTTGTTTTTTTGTTTTATGCACTTATTCTATAGATATATTCTATAGACCTGTATGTATGCTTGGGCTGGTGGAGAAAATATTTAAAAATACACAAACGGAAATGATAATACAATAAACTATAACAGTCAGCTTAAGGTAGCTACAAGTATTAAATGAGGTTGAATGTCAAAATAACTATCACACACTAGATTTGTGTGTGGGGTGGGCGTAAATTAAGCATGATCTGCAATCTCACAATCGTGTTGCGTTGTGGTCTATGGATCTTCCTGAAGTGAACATGCTGAGTAGACTCGCTCCCTCTGTCAAAATCAAGGGGTCGAGGGTGTCCAAAAATACCTCCCTCATCCACTTGTTAGACGCACTTCAAAATGGTGGCAGGGTTTCCCGAGGGGATGTGCTTTGGGATGTTCGTGAGTTAAACGCAGCCCAAATCTTTAAGAACACTTGATCATTACAGATGGGTGTGTTGAAGCAGGATTGGAAATGAACACTGCAGGAACAGGATTGAGAAGCCTTGACTTAATGTAGGCCATGAAGTCCGCTCAGACTTGGATAAGATTTGCTCTGCTCTCACATGCTCTTCATGCTGAAATGTTCTGGGGTTTTGGCACTTTCATCAGAACTGGACAAGCTAATTGCCATAGAGTTTGTTGAAGCTGTAACTACATTCATTCTACATGTGTCAATCCTCAGCAGTAGCTCCCAGTACAAAGTCTGTTAGTCGCTCCTTTTTCCAGCTAACCTTTGTGCTGGTGATCCTGCGCATGGAGCCGTAATGAAGCACAGCTACTACCATATTTCTTCACCCATTACATTTATGCTGTTTTTAAAGCAGCTAGCAGAGTGCCAAAACCTGAATGTTTTGTTGACATCCATATCCCAAATGACGCACTATATACTGTACTTAGCTGTATGTATCAGTTTTATGAGGTTATTTTGTCAGAGTCAGATGTCAGAGTCTCTGTTATGAAAAAGGATTAGGGCTAAGCAATAATAAAAAATAAATAAAACCATTTTGAGATTAAAGTCGTTATAATGCGAGATTAAACTCGTTAAATTTCGAGAAAAAAGTCTAAATACAATGTTAAGAATAAATTCATTAAATTTCGAGAATAAAGTTGTTTCGAGAAAAAACTTGTTAAATTACGAGAAAAATTCGAAATAAAATGTCGACTTTAATCTCACAAAATTTTGAAAATAAAGTCGTTTCAAGAAAAAAAACTTTACATTTCGAGAAATAAGTTTAAATAAAATGTCGACAATAAACTAACAAAATTTTGAAAATAAAGTCGTGTTTCAAGAAAAAACTTGTTAAATTTCGAGAAATAAGTTGAAATAAATTGTGGACAAACTCAAAAATTTTGAAAAGTCGTGTTAAAAAAAACATGTTAAATTTCGAGAAATAAGTCAAAATAAAATGTGGACAATAAACTCATTAAATTTTGAAAATAAAGTCATGGTTTTTAGAAAAAACTTGTTAAATGTCGAAATAAAAAGTTGACTATAACTCACTAAATTTTGAAAATAAAGTCGTTTCAAGAAAAAACTTGTTAAATTACGAGAAAAAAATCGAAATAAAATGTCGACTTTAATCTCACAAAATTTTGAAAATAAAGTCGTTTCAAGAAAAAAAAAAATGTTAAATTTCGAGAAATATGTCAAAATAAAATGTCGACAATAAACTAACAAAATTTTAAAAAAAAATGGTGTGTTTCAAGAAAAAACTTGTTAAATTTCGAGAAATAAGTCGAAATAAATTGTGGACAAATAAACTCAAAAATTTTGAAAATAAAGTCCTGTTTCAAGAAAAACTGTTAAATTTCGAAACAGTCTAAATAAAATGTCGAATAAAGTCACTAAATTTTGAAAATAAGTCGTTTCAAGAAAAAACTTAAATTACGAGAAAAAAATCGAAATAAAATATCGACTTTAATCTCACAAAATTTTGAAAATAAAGTCATTTCAAGAAAAAAAAAAGTTAAATTTCGAGAAATATGTCAAAATAAAATGTCGACAATAAACTAACAAAATTTTGAAAATAAAGTCGTGTTTCAAGAAAAAACTTGTTAAATTTCGAGAAATAAGTCGAAATAAATTGTGGACAAATAAACTCAAAAATTTTGAAAATAAAGTCCTGTTTCAAGAAAAAACTTGTTAAATTTCGAGAAACAAGTCTAAATAAAATGTCGACAATAAAGTCACTAAATTTTGAAAATAAAGTCGTTTCAAGAAAAACTTGTTAAATTACGAGAAAAAAGTCGAAATAAAATGTCGACTATAAACACAACATTTTGAAAATAAAGTCGTGTTTCATAAAAAAACTTGTTAAATTTCTCAAATTTCTCAAATTTTACTTGTTAAAATTCGAGAAATACGTTGAAATAAAATGTCGACTATAAACTCACTAAATTTTGAAAATAAAGTCGTTTCAAGAAAAAAATTTAAATTTCAAGAAAAAAGTCAAAATATAATGTCGAGAATAAACAAGCATTCGATCAATGTCATATTCGTTCAGTATACATTCGATCCTAGAGGACATGACAGAGTTGGATCACTTAATCAAGCTAGGCCTATATTTTAGGCTTTCTTTTCAATAACAAAGAAATACAGCTTTAGCTACCTAATAATAAGAAGCATACGAACTTGCAAGCGGCTGGGTCTTTTTAGAAGAAAAAAACAGTACACTACTCACAAGAAAACTGGACTTTCTAAAACGCTTAACGTGAAAAACACTTATTATTAAAAGATCAAATTCTGTACACACCTTATTAATAACCCATACTATGTGCAGATAAGAATAATGATGAATAGGCCTACTCTTCTTGCGCTTGAACAAACAGAGTCCTCTATCAGCAATGAACACTGAATGCGTTTATTCTCAACATTTTATTTTGACTTTTTTCTCAAAATTTAACAAGTTTTTTCTTGAAACACGACTTTATTTTCAAAATTTTGTGAGTTTATTGTCGACATTTTATTTTGACTTATTTCTCGAAATTTAACTTCTCAACATTTTTAGACTTTTTTTCTCGAAACAACTTTTTTCTCAACATTTTATGATTTTATTCTCGACATTGTATTTCAACTTTTTTCTAGAAATTTAAATTTAATCTCACATTATATTGACTTTAATCTTGAGATGGTTTAATTTTTTTATTATTTGAGATGTAATTTCACAATTGTGAGTTATAAAGTCAAATGCAAGATACAGAATTGTGTCTTTTTTATATAAACTTGCAATTGCGAAAAAAGTAATAATTGCGAGTTTATATCCTCCAATTCTTTGAGTTTATTTCTCAGAATTGTGATTTTTATAACTCACAACTGTGAGTTTATCTCAAAAAAGTCTGAATAATTAAATATAAATATATGTCAAATATGAGATGACTCTCAGAATGTCTGAATGAAAAATGTGAATAAACTCAAAATTAATTACTGGATATAAACTCAAAGTTGCGAGGGAAAAAGTCAGAATTGCAAGTATTTCTCAGAATTACAATTTTATAACTTACAATTCAGATTTTATAACTCAATTGTGAGAGGAAAGTCAGAATTGTGAAATATTTCGCAATTACCTTTTTTTTTAAAATTATTTTTATTATTATTCTGTGACAGAAACAAGCTTCCATACATCCCTCTCCACTACATAATTAAACTGCAACAGTTGAGTATTTATACTTCTATGCCATTTTGTGTAAGTGCATAAGTTGGGGTGAATTCAGGTTGATTGGGACACTTTTTACTATTGAGATGTCTGGGGAAAAGTGTCCCATTCAACCTGAATTTACCCCTATGCAAAATGGGAACCACCAGATTTTCCTAAAAATCTTGAAAGGATAACTGGCTTCTCATGAAAGTCTTATGAATCAGTATTTACATTTATTATCAATGTATTTACACACAGACAGGCACTGGATAAAAGAAGACCAAACAGAATAAAATGATGTGCATAAACATTAAAAACAGTAAAGAACCAATGCATATTAGATCACACAGTTGACACACACTTCTCATACAACAAAATATCGACCATCCCTAACTCTCCCACACAATAAGGCATGCTGTGTGAAATCCGATCTCCTCATCCGATCAATCATCAGTCGGTTTACAGCAGGTGATTTATTATCAGGTGAGAGTTACTCTGCAGATTAATGTCAGAACACTTGCAGCAGTATAAACTCACATGACTGCCGCTGTTTGAACATTTAAATGGATCAGACACAGGTGAGATCGGTCAGAGTCCGCTCTCGGGTGACGTCACGCCGGTGATCGATTAGCTCGCGGAACGCGGAAGTGGGAGTCAGTCAGTGCATTAAAGTTTCCCGAGGAAGAAGGTATGTGGTCTAAACCTGATTATTATAGCGTTATTATGTGAAATACTAAACGCATGAAGTAGCCAGTCTTTAGGAAATCGGCATCGGCTTGCAAATGCTAAAAGAAGGATTTATTAGATTATTAATTAATAATAAACTGTAACTGCTTCATGCCATGTCTTTTCAAAGCTTTTATGTGAACGGAGTTTGTGTTTTGGGCTGATTCTTGACTTCTGAGGTGCTGACAGTCTGTTTCAGTTCTTCTAGCACAGGTTTGGTTTAGTACAGACTCACAGCAGTATGAGGGAGAGAGAGTTGTTGTTGTTGTTTGTCCAGGGCGTTTTCCAGCTATAATGTGCTGCTGTCCCGGATGTGGAAAACATGGATTGCGCAGTTTCAAGGAAGCAAAGGACTCATGTCTGATCTTATTGAAATTAAAGATGATTACGAAGTAACATCATATTTTTGAATGTATTTAATGATTAGAAATGTAGTTGAATTTAAACTTATTTTACATAGTAGAAAATGAATGTTTTGCCTCTTCTTATTATTATTATTATTTCCCCAATTGCTTTGTTGGTTTTTAAATTGGGTATGAATGTGCTGAAGTGAGATTAATCAGAATGAATCAGAATAATGGCATCTCTTCTCTGACGATGAGGGCGGGGCAACCTATCACTCACATGAGATCCACCAATAGCAAACCACAACCATCCAATCAATTCCCCACAGACAGAATCAAGCCCCGCCCTACATTTATTCTTGTTTGAGAAGTGTTTCATGCATCTCAGTAGGGAAGTAAATATAGTAACTTCCATATTATGCAGTGTAAAAGTAAGCCTGTTGACTGGACATACAATCCATAGTGACACCGAACAACAGTTCCTCATGCGCTTTGCTTTGAGGAGTATATTTCATTTGCACTTCAGGGCCACTATAGTAAAGAGCTTCACATCAAACACAGACAACACCTGAGCTGCAAACAGTTCTGTATAAATAAGTGTGATCGTCTGACAGTGGACGGACCTCATCTGCATCTTAAGCTGTTTTAGGCAGCACTGAATGTAGTGTAAACAGCTATAATTAATCCATATTTGTAGTAAATATCAGTTCAGCACATATAACCGGTTTGAGGTGAGCAGAGTGAAAGTGGTAAATATATACTCTAAAAAATAATGGGTTAAATCAACCCAAATTGGGTTGAAAATGGGCAAACCTAGTGGTTAGGTTAAATGTTTGCCCAACATGTTGGGTAGTTTTATTTAACCCAACTCTTTTTTTAAAAAATTACTATATGGTTGGCTTAAGATGAACACAAAATAGGTTGGAAATTAAAAATTGTTACTAGAGGCAACAATAATAATCAAAAGATGAACATTTATTGATAAGCGATTTAATAAATGTGCAATTATTATTCATTAAACTTATTAATAAATGTTCATTTTTAGTCAAGCAGTACAGTAAATTTTAAATAATAGTTGGGTTAAATAAAACTACCCAGCAGGTTGGCAAACATTTAGCCCAATCACTGGGTTTGTCCATTTTCAATCCAACTTGTGTTGTTTTTAACCCAGCATTTTTTTAGAGCACACTGTTCACTTCACATCCGTAAATATTGAAGTCTGTGTTTTTTTTATTTGTTGCAGATCAGTCGGAAGAGGCAAACATGTGGCCGAATCAAGGTGATTTTTGGTTTCATTTTTCACTGAATACATTCATGAATTTCTCAACCCAACATTCATGTTTATGTTGCACCTCAATCAGGGTCACATTTTTGCAGTTATTTAATAGAGAACTTGTTTTATAGCCAAAATGAGTGAAAGAAGAGAGACAAAACAAGTTGACAATGCCTTGAAATGGTCCCATAATACTGTCATAATGCATAATAATACAATAAATAATCATTAGTGAAACAAGGTAATTTTGTGTACATACAGCGATTAGCAGGATTCCTGTAGAGGTGCCTGCTTTACATAAAACAGTTTTGTATTAATGGCCATATTATGCCCTTTCTAAAAGTCTTGATGTTGTTTTTGTGCTCTACTAGAACAGGTTTTCCTGCTTGAATGTTGATTATTTTCCTCATATTCTCCATTGTTGCAGCTCCTCTCTTCCCAGTCTGTCAGTAACGCTCTGTTTAGTTCCTGTCTCTATGAAGCCCCTCCTTCTGAAAAGCACATTGTGCTCTGATTGGTCGGCTGGAGCAGTGTGTTGTGATTGGTGTTTGGGAAATGTCCCGCCCCTTACCATAACTGCCAGTTTCAACACACTACTAACTAACTCAACCAGGCCCCGCCCCTTTATTCTGCATATGAATTATTTAAATGAGGATACTTTTAAATAATTATGATACTTTTTGTCTCTTTTTGAGCTTATCATTTAAAATCATCCATTATCATTGTATGAACAAACCTTCCTAGGGACATTCTCCGGCTGTTTCATGGAAAATTCATCATGTATCGACTGTCAATACTCACACACCCTTTTTTCATCTCATATGTGCCATGCTGCGATACGCAGGACCGTTTCAGCCGCCCAATCCTGCCTTTCCTTCACCTCCAAACCCTGCATATCCAGGCATGCCCATGCCATCATGCCCACCTGGACAGAACCCTGCCTATCCGCCCGGCATGAACCAGCCCACCACCATCCCGTACATGACCCCAAATCAACAGCCTTTCCCTCCCGGTGTCCCCGGTGTGCCCGGCCCGTATGGCCCGACCGGCCCGTATCCTGGAGCAGGGCATCCTTGCCCCGTCCCACATTTTGGAGGCCAGCCGGCAGGAATGCATGTACCTGGTCATAAGAAACACAAAAAGATGAAGAAGATGAAGAAAGGGCATAAAGCTCATAAAGCTAACAAGGAACATAAACATATGAAACATGGCAAGGTAAGAGGCTGAATGTTCAGTGAACATGAGTAACATGACTTTTGAGTAGACATCGGCTGCGTCCGGAAACTTAGGCAGTTGCCTTGCTGCCTTATCAGGCAATGACTCTGCAGGCCGCATTTGCGCACAAAGGCACCTCACGAAACTGATTTCTGACAAACTTCTGAGTAGTGTTGTCAAACGTACCGACCGCAATACAAAGTCAGTACTGAAATTTTAAAAATGTGATGCTTTGATTCATAAACACCTCTGATTGGCCTTTGTGTTCACGCACTCATCAGATATGTCTGTGATTGGCTACAATGATCAACGATTCAAAAACATGTTGTAAATAGACATCAATGACATCAATCACAGACATGTCTGATGAGCGTGTGAACACAATGGCCAGTCAGAGGTGTTTACGAATCTGCTCAACAGCGCTCAAAGTGACACATTTTTAACATTTCTGTCCTGACTTGGTATCACGGTCAGTACTTTTGACAACACTACTTCTGAGGCAGTGTAAGGGCTTAATGATCTACAGCAAAATAGAGTGAGCTTTGGTGCAAACTAAACAAATGTTTAATTAAAGGGTTAGTTCACCCAAAAATGAAAATAATGTCATTTATTACTCACCCTCATGTCATTCCACACCGGTAAGACTTTCGTTCATCTTAGGAATGAAATTAAGATATTTTTGATGAAATCCGAGAGCTTTCAGTCCATCCATTGGGAACAACGCAATTTACACATTCAAGGTCCAGACCGATAGGAAAAACATAAAGTAATACATGTGACTCCAGTGGTTTAACCTCAGTTTTGAGAAGCAACAGAAGTTCTGTTTGCACAAAAAATGTAATGCTGCGTTCACACCAGAAGCGACTTGCGCGAATAAATCGCGCTATTCGCGCGTAGTTGGACGCTTGAACATTTTGAGTTTAATTGCTTCATTCGCGCGTGACATTCGCTTCATTCGCGCGTGAAAATCCCTTCACAACAGACGCGAATTCGCGTCATGAGAGGGGCTCTCCCACTCCTTTATGTGTCCCAGACTCTCCCACTGCTTTCTGCACACTTCCTCTGAATAAACACAACTTGTCAGTGGGGAAATAATTGTAAATTACAGCGAATAAGCTCAATTGGTCGTCTTTAGTTGGCTTGTAGTCTTAATATGTATATATATATATAGCTCAAATTGAGTAAAGACCGTTTTTTACAACTTATCAGATTGTTCGACCTCCTCACTCACTTTCTTTCAAACACGATCCTTTTTATTTCTGTTTCTATAAATGTATGAAGATGTACAGCGACGATGATTTTGTCCTCCATTGTTGTTTCGAATTTCCTCAGCTCGCTACGTCACGTCACTACTAGAGCAAGCTCCTGATTGGTTAACGCGGCGCGGAAATTCGCCAAAGTTCAGATTTTTCAACTTGCGCGATTCGCGCCGCTTCATTCGCGCGAATCGCGCCGCAGGATGTCAATTCGCGTCTTTGCATTGACTTAACATGTAAATCACTCGCGCTTACCTCTTCATTCGCGTCCGGTGTGAACGCACCATAATTGACCACTTTATTTAAAGCTGCAGTCCGTAACTTTTTTTGATTAAATTTTCCAAAATCAATATTTTTCAGCAAGTACATAACCAGCCAGTGTTCAAAACTATCTCCTCACCTTAGCTCGATTCACAACGGTAAGCTTGTAATAATGTTTTCTAATTCAGGTGGTACTGGTAGGTTTACACGGGAAATTCGAGCATGCATCCGTTCGTCTTTGCGTCATTACGTCATGTCTGTAAACAGAAAGAAGGAGTCTCAGCTAGTAGCTATATCATGTGAGGATGCTGCAGGTGACGGATCATTCATAATCTTTTCTCACAGCAGCTGCAATAATTAAACTAATCATTCTGATTGTGGATTGTAATCCAGAAAGATCCAAATGATAATCATCAGTGACAACTGGAGATTCACCTGTAGTCAAAAGCAAAAGACTTCGGACTGCGGAGAGGTTACAGAAATTGAAATCTACAGGTAATGCTAATATACACTAAACACACACAGTCACGCAATGCTGATGTTGTTAACATTAACAATTTGAGAACAAAGTATAACACGTGATCCGAGCTAAGCGATCGTTAGATTTAATCACCATTGGCAGCGCGATTTATTGTAATGCTTTTTTCTCAGTTGGTCAGAACAAAAGTGGCAAATTTGTTACTTGTTCAAATGACATTTTCCAGTGAAAAATTCTTATTTTGGTCATACAAGACAACAATCTGTGATTCTGTAGTCAGTATCCACACAGATGTGGAAACATTAGATTCATCCACACTAAGGAGTCGCGCCGATGCACAAACAATGTAAAGATGATAATTCTGCAAATAACTTGCAATTGCAGGTTTCAAACAGAGATGGCGACAAAGAGGCAAAACTTACGGACTGCAGCTTTAAGAAAATATTGACCTGCAATCCAGTAGGGGGAGCACCATGACGTATGCGTGTTGTGTTGACTCAAGAACGGAAGTTTTTGAGTGGATGCGATTATTTTGTAAATAGTGAGGTAAATTATGTTTTTTTTTTTTTTTTTTTTTTTTGTGCAAACAAAGCTCTTCCTAAAATTGAGGTTAATCCACTGGAGTCACATGGAGTACTTTAATGATGTCTTTACTATAATTTTGGACCTTGAATGTCTAAATTGCATTGCTCCCAATGGATGGACTGAAAGCTCTCGGATTTCATCAAAAATATCTTAATTTATGTTCTGAAGATGAACGAAGGTCTTATGGGTGTGGAATGACATGAGGGTGAGTAATTAATGACAGAACTTTTATTTTTGGGTGAACTAACCCTTTAATGCCTTCCTAACTTGGAATGCATCCTCCAAAAGCAGCATTTTTAAGCTTCCGGACGCAGCCATTATCACACCTGTCACTCATGTGATGTCTAATAATTTCTAATTCTAATAATTTCTTGCAAAAAATATCATTAAATGGCCACAAATTGAGCTATAGCCTCATATATATATATATATATATATATATATATATATATAATGTTCAAAAGTTTGGGGTCACTAAGATTTTTATTTATTTTATTTTTTTACTTTTATTCATCAAGGATGCATTAAATTGCTCAAAAGTGACCGTAAAGGCATTTATAATGCTACAGAAATATATATTTCAAATTGATGCTCAACTTTCTATTCATCAAAGAATCCTGAAAAATGAAATGTATCAGTTTCCACAAACATGAACTGTTTTCAGCATTGATAATAATCATAAATGTTTCTTGAGCAGCAAATCATCATATTAGAATGATTTCTGAAGGATCATGTGACACTGAAGATTGGAGTAATCTGTCACTTTATTATTCAAACAGCCAGTGTGTTGAAACGTATTGAACACAAATCCTCATGAAAGGTTGTTAGTTGGTTTCAGTGATGCTGAATTGCTCGTCGTCTGAAACGCTTCTTGTTTTGTGGTGTTGCAGCACTCGTCCAGCAGCAGTAGCAGCAGCAGCAGCAGCGATTCTGACTGAAGATGAGCACCAAAACCCTGTACATGCACTGATATACAACTTATTCGCCTCTTTTCCTAATGAATGTCTAATTTCTCAGTGTCAGGGCAAACATCAGTTAAAATGCCCAGCAGCAATAAAATAGATAATCACATGAAGTGTTAAATATACCTACATGTTTTTGTGAGTCTGAATGCTTTTCTTAATCAGCTACTTTTACAAGGAGAAAAACGTTTCACTCCAAAGTACAAAATATGTAAATCACACAATGCTTCCATGCATGAAACTGCAACTGTTTATTCAAATGTGAAATGTGACTGACCATCTGTCCTTGTGAAGAGAAGTCTCATCAGTTCCCAAAACTTCTCTGACATTATTCAGCATGTTTTAATTATTACCTTTTACTGACAAATTTGTGAACAATTATACTGACATTTTCCTCCAAAACTGTAATCAAAAAAGCTTGTGTACTTTATCCATCAGTTACTTTAAAGTAAATTGATTTCATTTATTTAGAAAAAAAAAAGGGGTTTTGTAATACTTTCACTCAAGTATGGTTTTGCCTGGGTATATTTAATTTTTAACTAAGATTTTTGAAACAACACTCATCGTTTAATGCATCTTTGTACTTTTCACTAGCCTAAGCAATAAATACATGTTGATCAGGAATTTATGAAGCTGAAGTTGATCTTGTTGTTAACGTATACATGAGTTAAGTGATGCATTTCAAACTGTAAACTCTCTAAAGTGTGCTGAGAAGTCATTGTTGAACTCAGATGCATAACTCCTGTTAATAATGAGGAACTGGTATTTTTTCAATAAATAATATATTAAGAGAAATCTTGGAGCGCCCACCAGTTTTATTCATTTTTGTGTGCTAATGTCTTTTAATAAGAGAATGCAATTACTCTGTCAACAAGTCATCAGATTTAGCAGCATCACTGTGAACATGAAGAGACTGTAGATCAGCGCTGGGCAGCTCCGCTTCCAAAGATCACGCTTATCAAGGTCTTCAGGATTACTAAAAAACTTCAGGACCCAGTTGTTCAAAAGTAATTGATCAGATTGGATCAAATCTTGAAAATGGGTTGTTCCAACAAAAAAAAGAATAAATAATAATAATAATTCTTAAATTGGATTCATGTGTTGTTCAGAACTTTTTAGTAAGATTGGGACACTTTTGATCCAAAAAAATCAGGATTATCCTGACCCCATCAGAAGGATGGATTTCTGGAACAAAAAATGTTATAAAACTTTACTGGTCAAAAAATACAACATTTATATGATGTAATATACACTCACATTTATATTTTTATTTTGCTCTTGATTAGTAAAGCAGAAGTAGACATACTTAAGCCTTTCGGTACAGTAAAGTAAAAAAGGAGATTTTGGCACCATAAAATAATCAATATCCACCAAAAATAATATACTTAATTTTATTTATTTATTTATTTATTTTTTAAATCACTGTATATAAACTACATTGGCACAATAATCAGAGAAGAAGCAGTTAAAAGTAGTTTCTGAACAATTTCATCCCTTATTGCATGTTTATTTGTTTGTTTTTGTTCATATGAGGGGCTACGGAAACCCTAAAGGGACATGAGATGGGTGGAAAAAATTAATTTTAAAGCTTTAGCGTTCTCTCGCAAATGTTTTGTGTTCTCTCAAGAAACTTTGCATTCACTCATTCTTTGCAAATAAATATGGAAGCTCGTTTCCACCACTAAATAAAAAAAATAAAAAAGGTTATTGCGACTTTTTATCTCACAATTCTGAGATTTAAACACAATTGCGTCTTATAAAGTCAGAATTGTGGGATATAAACTCGCATTTCTGACTTTTTTTTTCTCAGAATTGCAAACATACTTCCTACTATATAGTTGGCGAAAGACAGTATGCGACAAAAGATGTCTGAATTCACAGTAGTCATAAAACAGTAGGAAAAAGTACCCGGATGATATGACTTCTGTCGAGATTCTGAAGTGTGCATTTGATGGATACTTTAAGTCAAGTCAAGTCAAGTCAAATTTATTTATATAGCGCTTTTACAATTGGTAATTGTTTCAAAGCAGCTTTACATATTAGAAGCACAGAAAAAAGGGAAGTGGTTAAAAATAAGCTGTACAAGCAAGCGTGGTAATATGTAACATATACAAGATGGTGCTACATTAAGCCAATGTCGGCTGACTCCCAGGGGTGGAAAAAAACCCCTAGGAGAAAAACCTAGCGTGCTAACACTGGGAAAAAAGTCCTAGGAGGGAAAAAACCCCTTGGAAGATATATATAATATATGTAAATGGATATGGAGATCAAAATCTGAATTATACATTTTTATTATAGAGATTAAAATAGATTATATATAATATGTAAGCGGATACGGGGATTAAAAATCAGAATTATGATGCAGCCAGAACTGGATCTGTAGGCCCATTGTCTCCTGGGCTACGTTGTAGGCAGGTCCAGACACAGGTTCTCCATCTGATCTGGATACGGCCTGGATCCAGCACCCGGCAAACCTCAGGATAAGCAGAGAGACAGATATTAGCGTAGATGCCATTCTTATTCTGATGTACAGGTATATCTAGTGTTATAGGAAATGTTCTCGGTTTCCGGCCGACCTAATTATTGCAGTGTAACAATCCTTTAACGGATTTGAAAAATGTTAATGTATTGATAATGTGTTATGTGTATGCAAGAGCAAAAGATGTGTTTTTAGTCTAGATTTAAACTGACAGAGTGTTCTGCTTCCCGAACAATGCTAGGAAGATTGTTCCAGAGTTTAGGTGCTAAATAGGAAAGGATCTGCCGCCTTCAGTTGATTTTGATATTCTGGGTATTATCAACTGGCCTGAATTCTGAGATCGCAATACTGAAGGACTATAATGCATTAAGAGCTCACTTAGTACTGGGGAGCTAAACCATTTAGAGCTTTATAAGTAAGTAGCAAGATTTTAAAATCTATACGATGTTTAATAGGGAGCCAATGTAATGTTGACAGAACTGGGCTAATATGGTCATACTTTCTGGTTCTAGTAAGAACTCTAGCTGCCGCATTTTGGACCAACTGTAGTCTGTTTAAAAGCCGAGCAGAACAACCACCCAGTAGAGCGTTACAGTAATCTAGTCTTGAGGTCATGAATGCATGAACCAACTGTTCCGCATTTGTCATTGAGAGCATACGTCGTAATTTAGATATATTTTTTAGATGGAAGAAGGCGGTTTTACAGATACTAGAAACATGACTTTCAAATGAAAGATTGGTATCAAAGAGCACACCCAGGTTCCTAACTGAGGACGAAGGTTTAATGGAGCTTTACTATCCCATGAGGCCACGGGAGAGGACTTTTGAATGCCAGTGAAGCAACGCAACTGATGCTTGTAGGTCATGACAATGACAACATGGCGAGTGTACGTATGGTGTCATGACAAATCAGGTCTCTATCAAATATAAGTAAATGACTAAGTACACAATATTAATTTGAAATATGTATAGATGGATCACAATCATCTAGTGATTCGCGCATATCAAACTCCCAAAGTCACGTGATTTCAGTAAACGAGGGTTCGTTATGTCATACATTTCGAAATTTCAGCGGTAATAGATTACACTATCAATAAAACATTTGCAATTGGTTTGTGAAAGTTGTTTTTATGCATGTTTTGGCTGAGTTTTCCAGCAGGGGTCAGCAGTATTGAGCGATTCCATTCTAAACACTGAATCATTTGTGAAGCTATTGGTTCAACTGATTCAAAGTTTTTTTCTAAAAGCTTCATTTCTCCCATCACTACTCGAGTGCCAGAGTTACCTGGCCTTAGTGACCCCAATAAATACAATATATATAGTGTAAATTATTTTAATACCACATAAGTGAGTCATTCCACGAAACCGGTACGATCCCTCTGACCTTTTTCAGTGTATTTTATCTGTTGGGTCACCAAAATATATTTTTAAAACCATAATGAACTGATACTTATGTGACATCATTAATAGGAAGTGACATCATAGAAGTCTTCTGAACAACATTGTGAGCAAGTTAGCACCTTCTTTAATAATTATAACTAAATTATGCTGTGAAACTGTTTGTCAAGCTTAACAACTCAACCCCGTTACATCAATTAAAGACAGAAAACTATTACTTGTGAAAATTATCTTTGTTATTTCAACATTATTCATGATTTCTTAATATCATGCATGCCATGCGCTCTCCATTTATTCACTATTTAGAGCAGTGGCCAAAAATCACAACCCCGTCACACCTATTTTTATTATTATTATTTTGGTACACTTTACAATAAGGTTCATTAGTTAAACATTGTTAATGTATTAACTAACATGAACTAACCATGAGCAATATACATTTGTTACTGTATTTACTAATCTTCGTTAATGTTAGTTAATGAAAATACAGTTGTTCATTGTTTGTTCATGTTAATTCACAGTGCATTAACTAATGTTTACAAGATTTTAATAATGTATTAGTAAATGTTGAAATTAACATTAACAAAGATTAATAAATGCTGTATAAGCGCAGTTCATTAGTTCATGTTAACTAATGTAGTTAACTAATAAACCTTATTGTAAAGTGTCACCATTATTTTTGTTAAGTTCATGAAAAAGTAATTTAAAGTTAGTTGAATTCTTTCTGAAATGTTCAGAGCAATCATAAGAAAATCAAAAATTATGAGGTTGCTGTCACAAAAAGTGCCAATTTCAGGCTTTAGTAGCAAAAGTCTGAGATTATATGTAACTTTTATATTTGCAATTACTGAATTAGTGTGAGGGTCATCTGATTAATAGGAAAATGTTGATTTAATCACAAATACAATTTATAATAATATTCAGAGAGCTGTGTCCATAACTTAAAATAATGACCAATAATAATAGGGATTTGATGCCTGAGATGGGAAAATATGTTTTTCTGGAAGTTAAATATGTCATTAATGTGTTCAGAAAAGTAATACATTTTGGTAAAAAAAAAATAATATCTAAAGAAATCTAAGTAATAAAGAGCAGTTTCTTCCAAACAGAAACAATTGTACACTTATTCTTCAGTTGTAATTATACCAAATTATTTTGGTCCCAAGTTTCTATTTTTCTTTTTGACTTGTTTTACAAATTTGTCACTATAACTGATGTAATGGTCTTGTTTATGGATTGTGATACTGGTTTATTGAAATGGATAATATATAGTTAAACTTCTTATTCTATTAGGGAAATATCATATACATAAAGCAAAACGTATATCGACTGTACCAAATGGTAGACTATTTTCCACTGATTTGAAGATTTTTTATGACTCTCTAACATCAATACAGAACAATCAAAAAGCTGTTAAGACTGTTGAAAAAGATAATAGGATAATAAAACATGATTAATAAGTAATTAAGTAATAGAAACATGATTGATTTGTGATATAAGATACAGAATTTTGACAGTCTTTGTATTCCCCTACTGTTGTTTCAATTAAAAAAAAAAAAAAAAAAAAAAAAAAAGAAGAAGAAAAAAAAAAGATAAGTTTCTTCCGACGCTCCCCACGCCTGTCCAGCTGGGGGCAGTAATGCTGGTAAAATACCCCTATAGGAAGACGACGAAGAGTTGTTTCTTGATGAACGCGCTCGGCTGGACTGTCAGGAGAGCCGCTACTCACGTGTTTATAAATAAGACTATCTGATGATGAAGAAGATGCGGATCGGGACTCATAATGGCACCTTTCACTGTGATGAAGTTCTGGCGTGTTTCTTTCTGCGACAGCTGCCAGAGTACAAGGTGCTTTAACACGAAACACACACGAGTCTGACTCCATCAGCCTGTTGTTTGATTCTGCACTGCTTCCTTCATCAGGACGCGGAGATCCTCCGCAGCAGAGACGCGTCTGTCCTGAGCGAGTGTGATGTTGTGGTGGATGTTGGAGGAGAGTTTGATCCCAACCGTCAGCGATACGATCATCATCAAAGGTACCTTTCTTTAATCTTTAGGAACAGTCATAAAAAAGTCATGGATATTTTATATTTCATATATATATATATATATATATATTATATATATACCATACAACATATGTATATATGCTTAAAGGTGCATATGTATATTTCGTCCGCTAGAGGCCTATTCCAAAAAAAGCTTAAAGTAGTTTTTCCCCCAATTATTAAAAAATGTCATAAATTATTCACCCTTCATGTCGTTCCACACCCGTAAACCTTTGTTTAATCTTCAGAACACAAATTAAGATATTTTTTTGAAATCCGATGGCTCAGTGAGGCCTTAGCCAGCAATGACATTCCTCTCTCAAGATCCATTAATGTACTAAAACTATTAAATCAGTTCATGTGATACAGTGGTTCAATATTAATATTATAAAGCCCGAGAATATTTTTGGTGCGCCAAAAAAAACAAAATAACGACTTTATAGTGATGGGCGAAATTTCAAACACGTGCTTCAGGAAGCTTTGGAGCGTTATGAATCTTTTGTGTAGAATCATTATTCAGACGCGTCAAACAGCCAAACTGCTTAATCACGTGACTTTTTACTGTGCTCCGACGCTGTATACGACACAAAGTTTAGATTCATTAACGCTCGCGCTGTAACTGGTATTAAAGCGAGGAGAGGATATCAATGCTTCGCTTTACCTTAGGGCTAAAGCTGTGTCACGCCACATTAAACAGCGCCAAACGGTATTTATTTTTTGAATCTCTAATAAGATGGACGTCATTTGAAATCTGACCTTTGTTTCATATCAAAAGTAACAAAGATTATTGAGATTTATTGATGGAGGCGCTACAGATTCTGCTCAGTCATCAACTGAAAACAGACTAACTAATCGCTTTCTGATAATTAAGATCGATAATCGGTTCGTAAAATAGAATCGTTAAATCGAGAAATCAATTTTTTTTTACCCACCTAGTTTCATGATGTTTAAACGTTACTCTGTGCGTTCACTCGGCGGCTGCTGTGAACACTGTTACACCACTGCAGTAAGATGATCGATTTTCAATATCATATTAAATGCTGGATGATTGTGTTGATAAATGTCATGCAATTAATTTTAAACGTATTGTATGATGGAGAAAATGCTGTATTACCCGTTACTAAAAATAAATCTGCATCTGATTAGCTATGTTAGCTACTTCACAAAATAGTGTTTTTCTCTGAGGCATGGTAAAGCATGAGACTCGCAAAAAATCAAGAAAAGATTTAAACAATAAGACTAAACGTGTTGAGCTATATAACAATAATTATTTTCTGTCTATAAAATATCAAAACAGTTGTTCCCTTGTCTATTAAAACATGTAAATATTAAAGCGTCTTTGATGTTTCCATGGTTTCTACAAAATAAACCGAAACCGAGGGTACGCGGGTATAACGCCATTGACAGCGACTCCTCCACGTCCCGGAGCCTTGGTTAAAATTTGCAATTTTCGTCACATTTTTCCAATAGTTGGAAACATTGGGGATGGTAAGTGCTCAAGTGAACAAATATAACACTGGCCTATGGATTTTGGACTTTTTACTGCAAAATATTATGTATGCACCTTTAAGAAACCTTGAATTGGAAATGAAAAGGAAGAAAATAAGAAAATTATGAATCTGACTGTTCTTTCTACAGATCTTTTGCAGAAAGTTTCCATAGCTTGTGTCCATAGAAGCCATGGGGACGAAGTTGAGCTCAGCAGGTTTGATTTACTTCATTTCGGAGACGAGTTCTTGCCCAGCTGACCTCACTGAAGCAGACGACACGCGGCTGGAGGTCCTTTATGACAGGTCAGTTTAACCCAACGCTTTAAGCAGAACACAGATGCTCCAGTGTCCGACACCCGAAAGTCTTTTGTTTCAGATGTATGATAACTTTGTGGAGGAGTGGACGCAGTGGATAATGGGATCTTCAGTGTGACGGAGAGGCGCGTTACTCCATCACCACCACCCTCAGCGCTCGCGTCGGCCATCTCAACCCGCACTGGAACAGCAAAGACCAGAACACCTGAGGTTTACTGAAAGCACACATGCGTTTTTTAACACACACATATTCACATATTCCTCGTTCTTCTACACTGAAATCATACCAGCAAACTCCAGACTGGAATAGATGCATAAAGCATGAAGTTCAAGTGAATCAACATTTTTATGATCATATAAGATATTACTTGACATTAAACCTTTTACATCATAGGAGGGTTTCCATAAAGCCCTGACTCTTGTAGGAGCTGAGTTCCAGGACCGTTTGGATTACTACATGACGCCTGGCTCCCCGGCGAGAGAGATCGTGCACAAGCTGTTCAGACGAGATATAAGGTTAATATCTGTGCGTTTTCAAGCTGGAGGATCGATTGATTCTCTGATGCACGATGGCTTGATCTGGCCTGTTTTGCAAGAGTTTATACATACTGAAACTAAGATAATTTTAATCTCTGCTTCAGCACAAGCACAGGTCTCTTGCAGACATCAGTATGTGCTAATAAAAAGATGATAGACTAGATGGACAAAAGAATAAAATTATAATACAAACGTATCAAGACTTTTGAAAGAGTGGTCAAGATTATATGCTTATTTTTGTAATTCCACAAGGTGAAACTAGTGTCCAGAAACTACATACTTCACCTTCAAGTGACAACTAAAATTGCTCTACTGTGTTAAAAATTTAATAAACACCCAACAGACTTGAAGATTAGTCCAGCTCTCAATAAAATTTTTCCTGTAATGTACTCCACCCCCATGGCATCCCAGATGTTCTGTCTGTCTGTCTTCAGTCTAAAGAATGAGGTTTTGATGAACCTTCCAGTTTTTTCTCCTTATAGTGGACTCAATGGAGCCCAACAGTTGAAGTCAAATTACATTTCAGTGCAGCTTCAAAGAGCTTTAAATGATCCAGACTGAGGAGTAAGAGTCTTATCTAGAGAAACCATCACTCATTTTGAAAAAATACAGTATCATGCTTTATATCACAAATGATCACCTTCCAGTGCGTCCACTTTCTTATTCTTCAAAAAGTTTACGCTATATGTCCCTATCCCTTCCCTATCAACTTACGGAAAAAATGTAACTGGCGATGTGTTCGTTCCGTAAGTAGAATAGGGAAGTTGTAGGATTTTTGAAGAATATGAAAGTGCGGTTTTGGCAGAGCACTTATAAGGCGATCATTTGTTTTATAAAGCAAATACATTTACATTTTTTTCGAAAATGGCCGATGGGTTTCTCTAAATAGACTCTTATTCCTCGTCTGGGATCATGTAGAGCTCTTTGAAGCTGCACCTGAAACTGACATTGGACCTTCACCCTGACCCCAGTGAACTCCACTATATGGAGAAAAATCCTGGAATGTTTTCCTCAAAAACCCTTCATTTCTTTTTAACTGATGAAAGAAAAAGACATAAACATCTGGTGACATGGGGTGAGTGTTGTCAGATACCAAAATTTTGACTTCGATACGATACACCAACTTAAATATCAGATACTGATACTTAAACAATCTATGGCCAAAACCTAAACAGCAGAAAAGTAAATAAATAACATATGACATATTCTTCACCAGTGTGCAGGCTGATACTTCTGGTTTGAGCTTCATTGCTGTGAAGTTAGAGTTAGATTTATATAATTTTATGTTATTATTTCATGCTCAATAAAAATTGTAAATTATTTGCTGTTACGCTTATTATACATTTAGGTGTTTTTTGACAGTAAATTATTGTAAAAATCTATTACTGTAATAACTTGCAATGTTATTAAGCATAATGGTTTAAAATAACTGTAATACTGTATTAAATAATTTTATTTTGCAACCGAGATATCACATATTAAACTTAGACTCAATAATAACCTCAGGTCGCTTGCACGAGTAAAATAATAAAAACACTCATTTCATGTTTGAGAGCAGAATGCTGTATCACTTCACCATCCTGTCGCTCTTTAAATTCTTTGTACAAATCGGGATGTTTGTCGACAAGATGCTTTTGACTCCCTTCGCTGTGTTATTTTTAAGAAACTCTTTTGGCATTCGGTCTTTGTTGTGGCTTGCCCTGGCTGTCGGCAATGTAAGCAAATAATGCCATATTTCGCTCGTGCATCTGGCTTTCTCAACAATTTGTGACGGTCCCTGCAAGCATCTGTATTTACAACCCTACCTCTCGTTTCGTCACAATAAAAGCGTGGGCAGTTGAGAGGAATAAACGCACTATGTGCCTTAGAAGCCAGCGCGCTGCACGCACCTGCCCGCCTGCTGTCATTAGGAATACATCTGGCACTCAAAGTACTAATAACAATGAAGATCCGGACCGTTTTTAAAAGCAGGTATCGCGATACCTTTCTAGCACCGGTATTCTGCAACACTACATGGGGGTGAGTAAATTATCAGGAAACATTTGGTTTGAAAGTGAACTAATCCTTTAAGTTTCTGAAAAAACCCAAGACTGTCATCGGTCGTGTTTGTTCCCGTGCAGGTGGATCCGAGCGGGGAGATCGTGGTCTGGCTCAGGGCGTTGTCCTTGAAAGAGCATCTGTTTGCCCTGGAGAAGGAGATGAAGGTGACGTGGCCCATTAAGTTTGTGCTGTACACGGATCAAAACGGCCACTGGAGTCCAGTGTGTCCCGGCGGGACTGAACACCTTTCAGAACAGGTGTGCATTTCCTTCATCTTGAAACGCTTTCATACTGAGACACTCAGCTTCTTTGTTCTTAAGAGTAGATGTTGTAGAGTGTAAGAACTGAAGGCTTGATTTATTGTGTTCACTCTTACTGGTTATAAATCTGTATTTGCATTGAATGTAATGTGATTTCTGATGTGTCTCTAGGTTGAGTATTTTGGAGGAATGGCGAGGTGTCCGGGACGAAGCGCTGTCCGAGCTGATGGAATTCCCGACTGCATCTTCGTTCATGCCAGTGGCTTTCATTGGGGAACAAGACGCAGGAGGCGCTCTGGAAATGGCCAAAAGAACGCTTCAAACGGCACCCAAACCTTTACAAAGCAACTGACACGTACCTGTAATTCACCTGCTCTCATGAAAACTAATAAATAATTTTCTTGTTTGTATTCATTATTGTGGTTATTCACAGGATTTATTATGTGAATGAATTTTACATCACGGTCAGTGAAAAAATGCAGTCTAGACATTTACAGTAATCTGTGACTGAGAGTTTATACAGATATTAAAGATACTGACCTTGTTCTTGTCCTAAAAAATGAAACCGTTTTGTCACAGAGGGCAAAAGTACGGAAGAGGATTAGGGCCAAGCAATAATAGAAAAAATAAAACCATCTCGAGATTAAAGTTGTTAAATTTCGAGAAAAAAGTCGAGATAAAAATGTTGAAATAAGCTCGTTAATTAAGAAAAAGTCGTTAATTACGAGAACAAATTCGTTAAATTATGAGAAAAATGTTACTTTCAAGAAAAAGTCGAGATAAAATGTTGAGAATAAAACTCTTTAAAATTAGAGAAAAAAGTCGTTAATTACGAGAACAATTCGTTAAATTATGAGAAAAATTTAAATTTCCGAAAAAGTCGAGAGATAAAATGTTGAGAATAACTCATTAAATAAGAGAAAAAGTCGTTAAATTACGAGAACAAATTCGTTAATTATGAGAAAATGTAAATTTCGAGAAAAAGTCGAGATAAAATGTTGATAATACTCGTTAAATTACGAGAAAAAGTCGTTCAATTACGAAACAATTCCGTTAACTTATGAGAAAAATGTTAATTTCGGAGAAAAAAGTCGAGATAAATGTTGAGAATAAAGTCCTTAAATTAAGAGAAAAAAGTTGTTAAATTATGAGAACAAATTCGTAATTTAACGAATTTGTTCTCATAATTTAACGACTTTTTCTCGTAATTTAATGACTTATTCTCATAATTTAATGAGTTTATCTCAACATTTTTTCTGACTTTTTTCTCAAAATTTAACGAGTTATTCTCAACATTTATCTCGCACTTTTTTTCTCGAAATTTAATGACTTTTTCTCGTAATTTGAGTTTATTCTCATTTTATTTCGACTTTTTTCTCGAAATTTAACAAGTTTGTTCTCATATTTAACGACTTTTTTCTCGTAATTTAATGACTTTATTCTCATAATTTAAGGAGTTTATTCTCAACATTTTATCTCAACTTTTTTTTTTCTCGAATTTAACGAGTTTATTCTCAACATTTATCTCGACTTTTTTCTCGAAATTTATGACTTTTTTCCGTAATTTAATGAGTTTTTTTTCGAAAATTTAAACACTTTAATCCGAGATGGTTTTATTTTTTTATTATTGATTGGCCCTAATCCTCTTCCGTACAAGTGATGCTGGAGGGGACATCTGTTTTATTGATCCTACAAGTTACATGAAACCATCAAAATATGAGGAAAATATTATATATATATTTTAAATTTAAGGGAAGAATGAAACACTAAACTTGGTCAAGGTGTTTGCCTTTTTTGCCCAAATTTTGTCAGAAATCTACAGGAAAAATCGATATTAATATTTCATTGGTTATTGGTTGATAGCCTGGCCAAAAGTGATGTCTCACAATTTGGCATGGTTCATTGCATTACTATCACAAATAATATGGTCAACTCCAAGCACAACTATGCAATATGCTTACAAAATCTTCCAAAATAAAGTGTTAATTTTTCATAACGCCTGGCCACTATTGTAATAATTGATCATTTTACTCCCTGAAACCTGAAAGAATGACTTTGTAGCTAAAATTACTCTTAAACATAGCCTTGTGCTGGCTGTGTACCAAAATGCTCAGTTCTTACTGTTTTCACTGTGTCCTGGTTTTGTTTATTGGCCAGTGTACTTTTTCTGGCTCTTCTGAGTATCAGACACATTTGGACGTACACACTTTTGACTTTTCCTTGTTGCAAAGAGTCGAAGTACTGCAGGTATTTAGAAATCTAAGCAGTTTTGTTTGGATGGCAAGTTTTGGTGCTGTTTTACTTTTGTGTGTCCCATGTACAATTGAAGAACTTATATTGCAATAAGTGAAAGACAATGGAAGGTTCCAGCGTCCCGCTACATTTTTGCATTTTGGAGTGAAAGCGACTCTGCAGTCCACTATCTTTTTGTTGTCGCTATGGCAATATCATATTAAAGCAGACACCCAACCTGAATGATGACAACAGAATAATGTACAATCACTGGTGATCATCAAATCCTTTTAACAGATTATTTTACACACTTCGCGTTAAAGTCTTCCACTATTATTCACCAAACACTTCCTCTCTAGAAACCTTGTCAGTTTGGGTTGAAGTTCTTTAAAATTCAAGTATTAGCACACTGAATTAAAGGAACACTCCACTTTTTTTGAAAATAGGCTCATTTTCCAACTCTCCTAAGTTTAACAGTTGAGTTTTACGTTTTCGAATCCATTCAGCAATCTCTGGGTCTGGCGGTAGCACTTTTAGCATAGCTTAGCATAGTTAATTGAATCTAATTAGACCGTTAGCATCTCGCTCAAAAATGACCAAAGAGTTTCGATATTTTTCCTATTTAAAATGTGACTCTTCTGTAGTTACATCGTGCACTAAGACTGACGGAAAATGAAAAGTTATATCATTGCACCTGCTGCACTCATGGTACGGCAGCCACGCTCCTTGATTACTACGCCAGAATGAGAGTATAGTTCCTAGCCAATCGCCTAGAAAATCACAACTTTTCATTTTCCGTCGGTCTTAGTACACAATGTAACTACAGAAGAGTCAAGTTTCAATAGGAAAATATTGAATCTTTGGTCCTTTTTGAGCGAGATGCTAACGGTCTAATCAGATCATTAACTATGCTAAGCTATGCTAAAAGTGGTACGCCAGACCCGCAGTATTGGCTGAATGATTAGAAATGGTAAACTCAACTGTTTAACTCTAGGGGAGTTGGAAAATGAGCCTTTTTCAAAAAAAGTGGAGTGTTCCTTAACACCAACATGTGAAATTAAATTATGACATGCATCAGAAAAATTGGGAATGTTGGACAATAAGAAATATCAGCTTGACAGTAAACATTTTTGCATTTTAAATGTATGGTAAGAGATAAAACAAACAAAAAACACAGCCACTGTGTCCCAAAAAATGGCAATTACAGGATACAGACACACGCAATGCATCTCAGCAGGTCCAGGACACGTTTAATAGGACACCCTCAGGGATGTCGACTTCAGCATCACTGTTCTGGAAAAACAAATACATACAGATATTAATGATTTACCTAATGATACATACTGTATGTCACAAATAAACTAGACGTATTATGACAATATTAATTAGATGCAGGCTTTTATAGATGGTTGCATTGTTATACACTCTTTTAATCCTTTATTTCCCACTTACCATGATCATCAGAACTAAAAGAAGATACTTGTTGGGAATCAAACTGATATCTAGTATACAGTCCATTGGCTTCTCAACCTGCTCAGCTCCGCATTAGCAGTGACTGTGGAACTGCACCAGACTTCACAGCTTCTGCAGTGTGCGGACAGATGCATAAAAAAACACTTTCAACAGCAGCGAGTACATCTTGGACTGGCAGTAGCAGAGACAAGAAGAAAGCTTTGTCCTGAGTGCTCCACGAAAACCACGAGCCTTCCGCTGAGACGCACTATCTGTGTGCTCACAAAAGCATATGCTTTGGCTGGTAAGAGTTTCTTCAACTGCGCCCATCACGAACGCCTTATTAATACCGGCATTCACTGTCTCTTCAGCGGGGTCATTTTCCTCATTTTCGCCTTCAGTTTGCACACCTGTGCACTCAGATTCCTAATCTTCAACTTCAGGGCACGTTCCTTCTCAGAAGTTCAACGGCTGTTGGCAACAGTGGTGTCATGGCGTCGAAGGTCCTGCTACGGAGCATCAGGTGAGGTAACAGCTGTCGGTGGGTGAACAAACTGAATCGCGGGGGTTTTTGAACACTGTCTGCAGTGGATGAGACTCATTTGCCAGGCAAACTATTTTTTTTTGGCCTGTAAAACAAACACAAATTAAAAAATTATTCACTAAAATCACATACAGCAAAACAACAAGATGTAAGATGTTATAAAATGGATAATGTGATTGACACTATAAAGAAATCTAGAGTGACTAAAATAGCACGTAACTTAGTTTGCATCATTTTGTGCAGATATAATTTGTAATATTATGTTATTTGTGCATGGGTCAATGAGTGTCGGGTCTTTTTTTTGTCTAAAGGCGTTAATATTAATAATAAAACAAAGATAGGACATCCAAAATATGTAAGATGTACAACTAGATCTCTTTTATTGAATCCAAAAGGGTTTAATTATTTTAAAATTTTAAAGATTTTGAAGTGTCAAAAAGTCATTCGGTTTAACCATCCAAAGGCCAATATAGCCATTTAATTTGTGAAAATATCTTAAAATGTAATAAATGTATATATTTTTATTCTGGCATGCATTTTATAACATCATATATCAACATATTGCCAAAAATATTAAATTATGTGTAGAAGGTCGTTTGCTTTGTTATGAAAGAATGAATTTCATGATGTCATTGGAGTAACCGATATAAAGGGACCCATTTTGGATCAGTCATGCGGTCAATATATGTGACAGGATGTGACATCATTCAGACACCTGCAAGGGCCACATGGTCGTGAAGCAAAGTAACGAACTCTCTCTTAACTACTGATAATTCAGTTTTCACTTGATTCATACCATGTCCCGAAACCCAGGTCATTCTTGCAACCGCTTAAACCAGGAAAATGTTGTTAATATTTTAAAACTTGTACTAATTAAAAAATGTTGATTGTCCTTTTGCTAGCTAGCAAGATATCATCCTGTTAGCATTGTCTGAAAATATCGTCATTTTGTCTATCTTGTAATAAATGACAAAAGCAGTGTTAATTGATTATAAAAACCACATAATCTCATTGTTAACACTTAATAAAACTTCAAAATTAATTAAAGCTCCATTATGTTTTTTTTACACTTATTCCCATATATCTGATTAATCTTATATAGGATGCTTTTTTTTTTTAGTTGCCGTTTTCAGTGCATTGTTAGAGGAAGAGCACGTCAAGTATATTCTGACAAGCATGCATCTGAGTGACACGTTTATTAGTCATGTATTCATTTCATTTAATGATCAATCCAATCAACTCATTTTGATAATCCTATAGCCCTTTATTTAAACTAAACCCTTCCATTCATTTGGTGAGGAACATGGAACAGCAAATCTGCACACCCTGTCATGCCGTTGGCTATATGCCACTGCAGCAGACGCATATTGCAGGCTATATTAAGGCTAACGATTAATCAATTAATTGATCATTGATTTAAATGACAATCGATCATGGAAATTTTTTAAATTGACATCTCTAATCTCAAAGTATCCCTATTTTAACTATATTTATCTTACGTTTCTTTAGTGGTAACTTCTGACGTTTCTTGATCGCTTTCTCCTTAACCTCAATCCATGGGAGTGGTGGTCTGGGTCTTTAACCATTGTGGGCACTGCATTCCATTTCAATCCCGCATGACTAAAAGGTAATGAGAAAGACAGATACAGTACCATCTTTAGGATTTTTCTAAAGGCAATTTCAATTTTAAGTAACTATTTTTTCAGCATATACTTACCATCACATGCTCTCTTAAACTGGCTAGAGTGAAAATGTGCACTGCACACCCTGTAGTTTGATTGGCTGCAGAGGGCTTATCCCCAACAAAGATGCATCCTGAGATGCACACCACCTGGCACACCTGAAAAGACAGTATTGTATGCATTATTCATTAAAGGGTTAGTTCCCCAAAAAATGAAAATATCATTTATGCCTATGCCGTTCCACACCTGTAAGACCTTTGTTCTCTTCAGAACACAATTAAGATATTTTTGTTGAAATGCCGATTGCTCAGTGAGGCCTGCTAGCCAGCAATGACATTTCTCTCTCCACATCCATTAATTTCTAAAAACCTATTTAAATCAGTTCATGCAGTTCAGTGGTTCTATTAATATATAAAGCCACGAGAATATTTTTGGTGCGCCAAAAAAAATAACGCTATATGTGATGGCCGATTTCAAAACAACTGCTTCAGGAATGCATCGGAGCGTTATGAATCTTTTGTGTCGAATCAATGATTCGAATCGCGTGTCAAACCGCCAACTGCTGAAATCATGTGACTTTGGCGCTCCGAACCGCTGATTCAACAGCTGTCATACCGCCCGAAGCTTCCTAAGCAGTGTTTTGAAATCGGCCATCACTATATAGTCGTTATTTTTGTTTTTTTTGCGGCACCAAAACTATTCTCGTGTTTATAATATATATTGAACCACTGTACTCACATGAACTGATTTAATATGTTTTTAGTACATAATGGATCTTGAGAGAGGAATGTCATTGCTGGCTATGCAGGCCTCAACTGAGCCTTGGATTTCATCAAAAATATCTTAATTTGTGTTCAGAAGATGAACGAAGGTCTTACGGGTGTGGAACGGCATGAGGGTGAGTAATAAATGACAGAATTTTTCATTTTTGGGTGAACTAACCGCTTTTACATTGTAGGTACTGACAATTTCAATACTAAATGAACAAAAAAATTATAAAAAAAAATATATTTAAACAAAATAAAAGTATTAAGTGATAACTCCTAGGCTTATTCTCAAATAACTTGAGACAGGGAAGTTCAAGGATTTCATTAATATATATTTCTCTCTAATTAAGTATGAAGGGTAAGATGAAGTGATGAGTTAATCTAATGATATATAACCTCAGTTTCCTATGAGACAAATAACATACAAAATAAGTTATCAATGAAATAAATGATAAATAATCGATTCTAACTTAGTAGCACATTCATATAATCATTATTATGGCTTCTATGTTAGGACCTGCAGTTCATAAAATGAATGAAGACTAAAAAATAGTAAATTAGCAGTTACATAGGATAGCGCTAGCATAAATCCCACTTCAAAAAAAACGCAATATTTCTACACTTTTGTGAATAATTACCTGTCAGGGTCTTTGGAAACGATGGAAGGCAACCTCTGAGTGCTACACTGATAGTTTTTGCAGTGTATTGCCGAACATTGCGTTCGTTTATTCCACTTTGCCTTCTCTTTCGTTGTCATTTTGTTTGCTTTTGTGTTTCTGTGCTGTTATCCAGTTAGCATTTCACTCCAAAATGGCGGCCGCGACTATGAGACGCGATAGTCAATCAAAAATCACAGCCAATCAGAAGAGCGCAGGGGCGGGCTCTCTCGGCACTCGCAACTGATGGAAAAGTACAAAATCAAATTAGTGAATATTTACACTATTTTTTAACATTATTAAAAATTCATATTGAGTTACTGGAACAATATTTAAGTCATATAAGATGTAATACTTATAAAATAATATAATATTGTCTATTTTGCTTTCATTAATGGCTACTGAAAAAATGATAAATGATTTTTAAAGTCACATTACACAATAAAGCACATAAACATATCCTGAGATTATCACTGCCATACTTTGTCATGTTGTTCCAGCCACAATATCGCAGAAATATAGAAATCGTTTTTAAAACAGAATCGTCGGCTGGTTAGGACAAAAATCTGATTAACATGGAAAGATTTTAGTGTCGCGTCTGGTTTGGACACAGTGTTAAAGGATTAGTTCGCTTTCAAATGAAAATTCCCCAAGCTTTACCCATTCCAAGCCATCCTAGGTGTATATAACTTTCTTTTTTCTGCTGAACACAATAAGGCTTAATAAATATCCTGACGCATACGAAATAAGTGATGGCGTCACTTTTTCCGTAAGTTGAGTAGGGAAGGAGGACGTAGCATAAGCTTTTTGAACTGCAAGAGTTTTATACTTTCTTAAACTAACTTAAATATGGAAGGCGTCTGATGGAAGCTAGATATTTTACTTCATAACTTGTTTAAATATGGATTTTCTTTTTTTACACAAACGCATCGTTTCCCCCCGGAGCCGCTTGGAGTAGGGAATTCAGGTTGATTGGGACACTTTGTGCCATTGAGATGACTTGGGAAAAGTGTCCCAATCAACCTGAATTCACTCTACGTTTATGATGGATGGATGATGGAGACTACTTCAGCTCAGGATATTTATTGATATAACTCCGTTGTGTTCATCAGAAAGAAGAAAGTCATATACCTAGGATAGCTTGAGGGTGAGTAAATCATGGGCTATTTTTTTATTTGAAAGTGACTAATCCTTTAAGTCTTGCTTAAACTTGCAGTGAGGACAAGATGTGTGCCACACATGCTTTACTTTCAGCTGCCCTTCAAAGAAATTCCACAAGGTGTCAGGATTTCTCTTATCTGGATCAGTGTGCGAGTCTTCATGTGTCCAGTTCCTCTCTGTTTCCCAACCTCATTCCTGGAGGCCCCCAACACTGCACATTTTGCATGTCTCCCTGATCAAATCATCTGGGACCAGTTGTTCAAAAAGTTTAATCTGGATCAGAATGATCTGGATTTGGAAATCCCATGTTTTGCTATCCAGGATCAGGTAATCCAACTTACTTTTGTGCTGTTTTTTCAAAGCAAAATTGGATTGGATCACCCTGATCCAGATAGACACTTTTCCAGATAACCAAATCTAGTGCTCTACAGAGCCCCTGAAGGGACATGGTGATAGACGGAACATGAGATGGTGGGGAAAAAACATTTCAATGCATTCTCTCAGAAAACCAGAGAAATTCATCCGAGAAACTTTACAAATAACTTTTGACTGATTGTGACAATGTATGTTTACAAAGAGAGAACTTTGAATCAAATATAATACTTTGTTTGATATTTACAGCTGATTATTTTATGGCATCAAAATGTCTTGTTTTACTTTACAGTTACCGAAATATGTAGCAATGTCTACTTCTAATTTATTACTCTAACAGTTAAACTAATCAAGAGCAAAATAAATAAAATTTATGCATGTATATTACATGATAAAAATGTATTTTTTGACCAAGTTTTATTACATGTTTGTTCCTGAAATCCACCATCCTGATGGAATCAGTATAATCCTGATTTTTTGGATCAGGTATCCAAATCTTACTAAAAATTTTGAACAACACAAACTGATGATTTCATCCAGATCAAAACCAAGATTGGATTTTGTGATCTAATCTGATTTCAGAATCCTTTTTTTCCTTTTTAAATGACCCATTTTCAAGATTTGATCCAATCCGATCAAATCAGATTACTTTTGAACAACACTGAACTTCTCTGAACTACGGAAGAGGATTAGGGCCAAGCAATAATAAAAAATAAAACCATCTCGAGATTAAAGTTGTTAAATTTCGAGAAAAAACTCGTTAAATTTCAAGAAAAAAGTCGAGATAAAATGTTGAGAATAAAGTCATTAATTACGAGAAAAAGTCTTAAATTACGAGAACAAATTCGTTAATATGAGAAAAATGTCGTTAAATTTCGAGAAAATAGTTGAGATAAAATGTTGAGAATAAAGTCATTAAATTATGAGAAAAAAGTCGTTAAATTATGAGAACAAATTCGTAATTTAACGAATTTGTTCTTGTAATTCAACAAATTTATTCTTGTAATTTAACGACTTTTTTCTCGTAATTTAATGACTCAACATTGTTCTCAACATTTTATCTCGACTTTTTTTCTCGAAATTTAACGACATTTTTCTCATAATTTAACGAATTTGTTCTCGTAATTTAACGACTTTTTTCTCGTAATTTAATGACTTTATTCTCAACATTTTATCTCGTAATTTAACGAGTTTATTCTCAACATTTTATCTCGACTTTTTTCTTGAAATTTAACAAGTTTTTTCTCGTAATTTAATGAGTTTATTCTCAACATTTTATTTCGAGTTTTTTCTCGAAATTTAACAACTTTAATCTCGAGATGTTTTTTTTTTTTTTTTTTTTATTGCTTGGCCCTAATCCTCTTCCGTACTGAAAGAACGCAAAAGCATTGAATTTTTTTTTCCATCTCATATTATTTCTATCACGGTGATCCAATCCAATTTTGCTTTGAAAAACCAGCTCAAAAGTAAGATCGATTAACTGATTCTGGATAGCAAAAAAGTGTTTCCTTACAGTTCATACTTACAAGATATATGTCGCATAAATTTTATGTGACATTACTTTTCACTCGAATATCCTCACTGAATCACAAAGGCATGCCGTAAGAAAACCCCATAGAAGATGTACCATCATTACACTATTTATTTCATAGAAATGATTCTATCTGTTATTGCTACGGTAAAAAGTCATAGAAAAACAGCACAAATGTACAAGTGGAAATTTACTTTACATAAATACACTAACCAGACTGACAGATCATACTATGTGCACTACTGCACACTGTACGCATTATCTGAAATATTAATGACCGTCATAATTAACTATTTGATGTGATGCTAGATTTTTTTTCTTTATTTTCCCCCAAAAAACAGACAAAACAGATCAACCCACCTATGAAACCCATACTACATAACTGAACAAAGATGTACTATCCTTTTATTTTAACAAAAACAACTTAAAGCAACACAACGCACATAGTGTAAGCTCTTGCCCTACATCTAAGAGTGCATCTAAAACCAAAGGAAGAAAAAAAGTTGTACATTTTGCATTCATTAAAATCATACAACAAGGAAATAAAAACAAGACTTTTACATATGTTTAGGCTTTCAAAAGACAGGAGACCAAATGAAGGCTGTGCTTAGGGCCGATTTTATAAAGAGTAGAGTGGAGCAGATAAAAGAATGAATTTATCTTTTGAATACTAGCTTTATGCTGACTTTACAAATTAGTAAGGCTTTACTTTTTCTGATTGTTTTTGTCCAGCATGAGGTAGCTTAAAAATAAAATTTAAAACTGGGCTACAGACCACTTGCGTGAACAGCCTCTTCGAATAGTGTGACATAACAGGTAGAAAGAAAACCTAACTTCATCGCACGTGCGCACATATACACAAACTATTATATGTCTATCTGGTCGTTGGAGAAAAAAAGCAGGGTGTTTTAAAAGATTAGCACCATTGATTATGTTTTAATGCACAGTAATTTACATACACTGTGGCGACAAGAAAGACGAACACTTGCATGTGATTGTCAGAGTTCAGGGTGCATGTGAGTCGAATAATTGTAGATGAAAATGCTAAAATACTACAACTCTTGATCCAAATGCATGGGAGGGGAGGGATAGCACCGTAACAATAAATAAATAAAACCAAGACACACTTCTACTTCTGTCGTTTTCGCTGGCATACTCCCTTATGTACCGTTCGGTTCGATTGTGAGATTTTTTCCCAGAGGGCTGAGGGTGGAGATGGGAGAGTGTCTGCCGGTCAGTCACAGATGAGTACTGCTAGTGCCTATCAGTGCATATCCTAAAAATACTTTCGGAAGCACTTTTTCTTCTAGTCATAAAAAGATGTCCCACTCAAAAATGTCTAGTTCTTTAGTTCCTCTGTTTCTTTGTTCCTCACTCTCGAGTGTGTGTTGTCTCTCTCATTCTTTCTGCATCGAGGTTTCATCTTTACAAGAAACAGACGGCACCCACGTCCACTCCAAACTCCTGATGTGCTCCTCCAATATCCATAGGTGCGATGTCCACAAATGGGTAGGCGTGAAGTCTTCTGTGATTTGTACTCGATTACTGTCTTGCTCCATTGTCCTGTGTGTCTCTGTAGGGGCAAAAGACCTCAAATGTAAAGCGTCTGTTCACACAGAACATGTTTTGCAATCTACTGCACTGCTTTTCCATTGACATTTCACACTATTTCCATGTTTTTTGCAACAATATTACATTTTATTTACAAGAATCCTAATGCTGGGAATGTGATTATTTTATTTATTTTCAACAATGTGAATGTCTCAGTTGAGCATTATTTATTTTTTACGCGGTACATTTCACTGTGGATTCTTTGGTAAATCAGTCGCAACTTCGGCGCAGGCTTTGCAAACAGATGTTTATGATATGGACTTGACAGTAATGCAACAACATGTAAGTAACTGTGTTAAAGGGGTCATAAAATGCCACTTTTACAAGATGTAACATAAGTTTCTGATGTCCCCAGAATGTGTATGTGAAGTTTTAGCTCAAAATACCCCACAGATCATTTATTATATAGCATGTTAAATTTGTCACTTTTTTAATGGAGGATGAGCAAAAACACTCCATTTTTGTGTGTCCCTTTAAATGCAAATGAGCTGCTGCTCCCAAGAAGAGGGTGGAGTTTCAAGAGCTCGTGTTAGCAGCTTTGATCACCTCATGCAGACTCACTGAAAATGTCCATATTGGTGTTTTTTTATGTTCAAACCAGTCAGACAATGATGGAGAGACTCAAGAAGAAGTGACAACATGTAGAATGCAACAGGACGTTTCTGAACGGTTAGTTGATTAATTTATGTAGCTGATGTGGAGTTAACTATCTTAAAGTCATTGATTAGCATATTCTGTCATGAAAATCTTTAAATTGCTGTAAATTTGTGTTGTAAGATCCTACAGAGCCAAATAATATATGCTGCATGAAGACAGAACAGGTATAGTTTAGTTTAATTATGGTTATAACTTATGTTGGCATCTTGCTTTTATGACCCCTTTGTTGCATGTTCTAGGGGGTGGGGTTTATGTAAATTTTGGGGTTTGTGATGTCACCAACCCGGGAAGAAGCTCGTTGTAGGCTCTACCAGCCGTTTGTTGTAGTACTTAAAAAGCAATTACTTTAAAAGTAAATATCTCCTTTGCACTGTACTTTGAGCGTCAGAACTCGCAGATGTTGTTTATGATCAAACAGCAACATTACACTCTAAGTAAAGTTAAAAAAGTCGATTCATAATCAACCACCCCTTTAATTCTAATGCCTGATCTGATATGATTCATGTACAGTCAGATGTTCTTTGTCAATATTGTTTCTCTTAGTAGGATGAAAATAATGAACTGTGATTAAATTATAAATAGAAAGCGATCAAAGAACGCTCCCTTTGCAATCGCTGGAGCTGTCAATCAAACAGCGTGAGTTTATCAGTTCTGGACTCGTGCCAAAACTCCCAGTGAAATTTTAATTTACAGTGTGCTTGCACTGTTAGTTATAAAAGCATTCATTAGTGTGCAGAAATCAAGTTGTAATGACGAGATCATCATTGCTTTCATGTGCTCAACATGTTTGTGATCGGCTACATGTTCATCACGGCCTTTTATTTCTAAATTATGACAATTTTTGACGTAAAAATCATACTAAGAGTATAAGTGCACCACAGGAAATGTATCTATTTTTCGTTCTTTTTTTAAGATTTTGTGAAAGTCATTAAATTTATTTAACGAACATTTTGCGCGCTGACTGAGGCCGGCAAACTTTGACAAATGGGGTCAAGGCGGAGAATTCTCACGCTTGACTCTTAGACAGTAATCTCCTGAGTTTTTTCTCATTGTCTACTTACTCCCTTTGTATCATTTTGCTGTAATGAAACAGTACAAACTTTTAAGGGTTAGATTCACTTCCAGTGTTTTCTTTAAATTCTTGATTCCCATGCCTATTCAGTAGAGGACAAAAGCATTTCCTCACCTTGCAACCATCCTCAAGAACACTATATGTGAAGCGACTGTTGCCCTCAGCTCGGATCTCCACATCATTGGATCCCTGCAGCAGAAGAGCCTTCTTCAGGTTGCCATTGGCCTCATCCATATAGGCGATGCTGTTCTTGCAGTGGTAGGTGAGGTTCTGCGAGGCCTCTGTGGACAGCAGTCTTAGGAAGGTCATCTGAATACTTGCTGTATTAGGTGCCAGATTTTCGTCTCCATAGCTAAACTGTGGTAGTGAAAAACGTTCATTAGCCAGAGATGATCGAAATCCTAAAGAATAGTTCTGAAAATGGTCCTAAATCCAATTGAAGAACAGGAAAGTGAGACACTCACATGGAATCCACCATTCATGGCTTCTCCGAACCAAACATGTTTGCGTTCAGCACCCTTGTTAGTCCACCAGTTCTTGCGTGGGATGTTGGCAGGTTTTGGATAGACGCAAGTCTCGCCGGTCTCCATGTTGCAGAACACCTTGATAGCATCAACGGTGCAGCCCTG
Organism: Culter alburnus; assembly: GCA_028476615.1. Lineage (NCBI taxonomy): Eukaryota > Metazoa > Chordata > Actinopteri > Cypriniformes > Xenocyprididae > Culter > Culter alburnus. The sequence continues at coordinate 1,446,673 of JAOTNS010003951.1, read as the reverse complement.
GTTAGGATCAATCCAGTATTCACCTAAAGAGAGAGACAAAACTTTCTTAATACCACGTATTTTCCCTATTATTCACAAGACCTCTTACAGGAACTCCACTGTAACCACGCTTCTCTCTGATGCAAACTCACCACTCTTCCAGTCTGGGTGGCAGAGTTTCAGGTCTCTGCAGGTCCGGGTAGGGCTCTTTTTAGTACCGTCAGGGCTACGAATGCTCTCGACCTGGTTATTCAGGGATTTCAGAGTGGCATCCACCTCGGCATCATTCTGAAGGTTGCCTTCTGCAGCTTGGTCTGCCCTGTAGGAATCAGGACCCTTTTCAAGCTGAGACAGACCAGCAAAAGCAGACATGTCGATGCCAGGTCCCGGCGGGCCAGGAAGACCAGGGGGTCCAGGATTTCCAGGGGGGCCCTATGGAGAAGCAGTGTATTTTAGTGACACTGATTTACAGTTTTGTGTCCTTAATTTTCAGCAGACTTTTTTAATCAGAATAATTAAATTGCCTCTATTATGCTTTTTCAGATATTACCTTTCAAGCTTCATGTAGTGTGTAATAAAGCTGTTTGGGAAGTTTTAAAGATCAAAATGCAGATAAATGGAGTTATTGTCTCCAATGTAGGTTTGTAACTAATTTGCATAATGCCAGACAATGGTCTTCATTGGCTGAACAGCGTCTCTTTGCCCCGCCCTCAATCACTGTAGTTGTATCTGAGACTGGAAGAGTTTGCTGCCAAAGCAAATCCACTTTGATGAGATTGATATGGTAAAACCGATGCCATTGTTTAATGTTCGTATCACTGCGAATCAAGAGCTGAGATTCAGATATAATAATGAGCGTTTGGTTTCTGACCAATCACAGCAGAGCAGCTCTCAGAAAGGCGGGGTTTAGAGAGAACAAATCCTTGATCGAACCTTGACTTTAGATACATGTAAACCTGTTGTAGTAGACTCAAAACAACATTAGAGACCTTTAAAATAGCATAATAGGGGCACTTAAAGACCAGCATTTCCCAACCCTGGTCCTGGAACACCTCTAACAGCACACATTTTGGGAGTATCCATTATCTAACATGCCCATTTCAGGTCTTGGAGTCTCTACTAACTGACTGATCAATTGAATCAGGTGTGTTTAACTAGGGAGACAAACCAAATGTGAAATGTTGGAGGTACGGCTGGGAACCAATGTGTAAATCTAGTTTTCACTTTGGTACTTACGGATGGCCCAGTCTCTCCAGAACGCCCACGAGGTCCAGGGGGTCCAATAGGTCCAGGCGAACCATTTGCTCCATCTTTTCCAGCTGGACCAACAGGGCCTGGGGGTCCCTGGAAAGAGACAGAAAGTCTGAGTCTCAGCACAGCGTGACCTGTTTGCATAGTCCAAGGGTTTCTAATCCTGACAACCTCCAAAGTTTTGTTCCAACCTCCTCCAACTAGTTTTTAAGACTTGATCAGTTGGCTCAGGTGTGTTTGAGGTTGGAGCTAAACTTTGGGATATTCCTGGGTACGTACTCTTGCTCCACCGGGTCCAGAAGGTCCAGAAGCACCTTGGTCACCAGGCTGGCCCTGTGTGTGGATTGTACAGGAGTTAGTGCATCACATCTTACCTCAGTATTTGTACATGGAATGCTTTAGTTCAAATGTCACAAAGAAATAGCAACTTACAGGAGGCCCAGGCAGACCTTGAAGACCGGTGAAACCTCTATGTCCTTTCTGTCCTCTCTCACCTGAGTCGCCAGATTCTCCCTTATCTCCACGTGGCCCTTGTGGTCCCTGTGATTAATGAACATGGGGATTGTAACTGGATGTTAAGTCTACATTGAATTTTATGCATGCACATTGACAACTATAATGCACAACTGATGTTTGGAGTAAAAAATCGTTATTAAATGTTGTCTTTAGCTGGACATGAGGTTCATAAAAGCTTCTCATGTTTGGAAAGATGTTTGACGCGTGATGCTTCAAATGCTACTGTTCACAGAGCCGTGCTTCACTGACAAGCTGCGCATAAAAAAATAATCTCAGCCTTTTGCGATTTCATAATCGCACTAAGCGCAATTTTAAGCTAATTTCAGTTAATCGTGCAGCTCTAGTTTCAGCACTTGAATTTTTAGAACTGACAACAAAATAAATAAAGCAAGGAAAAGTCCAGAGTGTTATTAAAGTTTGATAAGAAAAATACTTACAGGCATTCCCCGAGCTCCAGCAGGCCCTGGAGATCCAGAAGGTCCTTTGGGTCCCTGCAGTTAAATGTAATTAGTGTGTCAAGTATCTTCATCTTTTGGCTTGAAATCATCTTTTGAAAATCATAAATCTTTTTTTTCTGCCTTATCATTTTCCAGCAGTGCACAGGACAGTGCTGTCCACTCTTCTATGTATTAACGGCAGCTTTAAGACATTATCCCATCCAGCTATACCTCTTTCCAGATTTAAAGGGAAAAGCTTGGAATGTCTCAGCACTCATTTTGATTTATGTTTTATAGTGTTTATAGTGAATTAAAGCCACTCATACACATTCCACCCTGTTGAGAAAAATTACATTGTCAGTGCTGATAAGAATTTCAAGGTGAACCATTAAACTAGTACACAAAATCACTTTTTTTAAATCAAGTGATATATTTCTAAAAAAAAAAAAATGCTGAGAACATTTAACAAAATTCTAGCCTACATTGTTGGGAATATATATATATATATATATTATATATATTTAATTGAATATGTTCAATTTTGTATGTATCAGATGATATCAGCCAACTAATCCTTTCAACAGTACCCTTTAATAACATCAACAGAACAAACCCGTTTATAGACACAATGATCCAGACTAATAAACTAATGTTTGGTCATTTTTTTGAAAAGAGCTCCAATAAAAGAGCTCTAGTAATCTGTACTTACGGCCTCTCCTCTGTCTCCCTGTTTACCAGTGGGTCCGACTGGACCAGGGGCACCAGAACCACCTGGAGCACCAGGAGCGCCAGCTGGACCAGTGTCACCTCTGTCACCCTGAACAGAAGAGTCAACAAGCATAAAACATTGATAATGCATTGATAATGGCTCTGTGATGCATGAACATTATATTCCCCACCTTTATTCCTGCAGAACCATCTCGGCCAGGAGGACCATCAGATCCAGGATTGCCCTGAAAAACAATGTATAATATTCAACTCGCCATGAGCTATTATTTTGACAACTATCAATACAATCAATACATTTTTCTAATCTCCATTAGTTGTTTTCTTTCTGTAAATAAAAATTATTTTCAACAAACTGTTGAACAAACTGAGATACTATATGAATTGGGAAAATGCAGCAACGGTACAAAATCAGTGACGGGCCGCCACATCTGTCTCATCATGACGATTACAGAGGATGCTCCGAGATCCCACTGTACAACACATAGACAAGTCTTGACTGGCAAAACATGCCATATGGTCTTCAGCATGTCTTTGACGAAGATGGGAAAATTATTAACCTTGCTCAAAACATTCATAGTTTTCAGTCATGTGACCAGTGTGGAGACCTGGAGGGCAAAACATCCACAGAACTGCAGCACAGGCCTGTCAATCACGTGAAAACTATGATTAGGCTCTAAAAGCCATTTTCCCCACATTTTATGTGAAGAATTGGGAGTGCATTACCCGCCTCAGCAACTCCTGGTTTACTCAGTCGGATGTTGATTGTGAAAAGTGAGTGTTGTAATACTGCACCAGAATGGAGGCCGATTGGCTCAAGTGCAGCATGGCCTTACATACAGGTTTGATTAAAGATTACAAGGTCTAAAAAATGAGTGAAATGATATATGCATAGATGAATTATTCACAGCAAGACCAGTAGCATTTATTAAAAAATGGATAGGGTCAATTTGGATTTCATGCAGACTTTAATGTCTTAAGAATTTATTGTAAGGATTTTGACAGTGGGCATTCAAGTGGGATCCAGATGTACCAGCTGCTTTGAAGTTATTTGTATTGTATAGTGCTATATATATAAGTGCTATAAAAATTAATAAAGCTATTGTAGATGCTGCAATTTTGGAACTGGGCTTCTTGATCTGGTTTAAGATAACTGGTTTTGTTGGTCATGTCCCATGTAACATTTTCTGTTGGTTGCTAAATTCAGATACTGATCAATAAGATCAGAGATTGAAGTATAATTCTTAGCTGTTTTTACCTTCAAATCTGCTACCATCAAAAGTACTGAAATATTGTGTAGATATTTCATTTGAAAAATGTAATTCAGGTGTGGCCTCAACTGTGTGAGATCCCAAAAGTTTTGCATATTTTCCTTGGTTTATTTTACAGGTTGATTTTAAAGGGGATCTATTATGCCCCTTTTCACAAGATGTAATATCAGTCTCTGGTGTCTCCAGAATGTGTGTTTGAAGTTTCAGCTCAAAATACCCCACAGATCATTTATTATTTGTCAAATTTGCCCCTATTTGGGTGTGAGCAAAAACACATTGTTTTTGCGTGTGTCCCTTTAAATGCAAATGAGCTGCTGCTCCCGCCCCCTTTCCAGAAGAGGGTGGAGCTTCAACAGTTCAACAACAACAAAGCTGGAGAATCTCACGCAGCCAAAATGAGGATTGTCAGTAACGGTGTTCAGCCTTACATTGTTCAAACCGGAGTCGACACTGATGGAGAGACTCAGGAAGAAGTTACAACTTTTAGACGTTTCTGAATGGTTAGTGGATAAATTTATGTAGTTGCTGTGGAGTTGATTCAACTCATCCACTAGCATGTGCCGAGACTCTAACTAGTACACCGTTGTTGCGTATGAAAAAAAATGACGGTGCCGTGGGTAGAAAGTGCAGATTAAAGGGTGGTAATATTACAATAAGATCCCCTTCCTACTTCACAAGGGAAGCAAAATCTGAGTGGCTCGTTTTTTTCACATGCTTGTAGAGAAAGGCTTGCCAAAACAAAGTTACTGGATTGTCCCTTTTCACACTTCCTGGTTAGTAGATGCACCAGGGAACCGTTTATAGCATTTAAACATGGAAAAAGTCAGATTTTCATGATATGTCCCCTTTAAGGGTGGTGTTGGAGTAAATCACCACGGTTGTAGCGTACCTCTCTCCCAGGCTCTCCGGCAGCTCCGGTCATACCCGGCGCTCCCACAGGTCCAGGCGGTCCACGGTCTCCAGATCCTCCGGGAGCTCCTTGTTTCCCAGGCTCACCCTGTGAGGAGCATTCATCAATCGAAAGTGATTCAGATACATCTACCCATGTTAGCTATGTAGTTGCCCATATAACATTTGTCCTTTGTTATTAACTCTCTCCCCGCCATTGACGGAATTTTCTGTCAATCCATGTTTTCACTGTTATACGGTTATGTGCTATTAAGCATCTTCTGAAAGATTACTGAATCTCCAGATCAAAGCACAGGCGAAGAAGAAGCAGAAACAAATGATAGAAGCATGGTGCCCCTGGTTGAAAATAAATAACCATATTCCTAGCATTAGGATCCTTTGAAAGGTAATGTTATTTTTAGTCCTGTGTCACTCTTCTCTCCTCCTCATCTCACTAACACGCCAGTGGGCGGGGCTAACATTGCAATGATGAAGTAGGCATTGATTTCTTCTGTGGAGGCGGAGTTTCACCTATCTATTCCAGGATCAGTCATTCGCTGTCAAAAAAAAGCTTTATTGGACTAACAAGGAAGTTTTCAGTTCTGAAACTCGCAGGATATTCTTATAGTACGATGACCTCTCATATATCAAAAGCTCAAGGAAAAGTTGATTTCTTAATTCATGACCCCTTTAAAATGCTGGCGGGGAAAGAGTTAACAGTAAATGCTATTCAAGAAATGACCTCTGATTTTTAATCATGCTGTTGTAATTTTTGGTGAAACTGTGAAGACTGCTCATCTCTGTGGTTAATGGTGCATGAGACAAAGCAAAAGTGTCTCCATATCTTGCATAAGATGCATTCACAGCAAAGGTATGTGTTTCATTGGCATAAGTATCTGATCATAAAACATGGAAAAGCATTCTGATTTTATTATCAGTTCGTCATATTCACTGGAAACTCAACAGCTGGTAAAGTATGTTTACATAAAGTTCACCTTAAAGGAAAATCTGATAAAAAGCTCATGACTGACAGTGATTCCCCCATCACTGAACCATCACAAATATCGATGTGTTTTCATCATTACGACATTAAATGTCAGTGTGGGACTCACAGAGGGTCCAGGCAGGCCGGGGAAACCTCTTTTCTCCACGCTGTCCAGGAAGTCCAACAATTCCACGCTGACCAGCCAGACCCTGAGGACCTGAAGGTCCATCTGGACCCTGGAATGGGACAGAAATGGTATTATCCATTACTGGAACCTAAAAACAGCTTGTCAACTAACAGCTTAATGTCAAGTTGTAGTAATGCAGGAATAGGTGAGTTATTACTGAGGTCAAAGTTGAAGCACATTTAATGAGATCCAGTAAAACTACATACGGGAGGACCATCTTCTCCAGGATCTCCCTTCTCACCAGAAGGACCAGCCGACCCACGCAACCCAGCGTCACCGGGTCTTCCAGGAGGACCACCGTCACCACGCACACCCTTTGGACCATCTTTACCAGGAGGGCCAGCAGGACCAGCGGGACGGGTTACCCTGAGAACGGACATTAATATGTTCTCATGAAGAAACTGTTAATAAACGTACTGAGGGACATGATGGATATAGAGGTTTGAGCATTAATAATATGTGTTCTGGGAACATCAGTTACACTAATTAAATGTTGTACACTGAGGTATTTTGCCATAGTGAACAGGTCCACTGATTTACTTACATTGGGACCAGGAGGTCCAACTCTACCTGCGGCTCCAGGGAAACCTGTGGCACCCTGCAAAAATCATAAAAATAAACATTTAGTTTCAAGATCTACATTTACAAAGAACACCCATTGGTTTGCACTTACTGGAGGTCCTTGAGCACCACGAGCCCCTTTCGGTCCAGAAACACCAGTTGGTCCCTATAACCAAAGCGGGAATAAACGATGTGAAGCAATACAGGCACGCTATCAAACAACAGTAACGCAAATGAAAATGGCTGATGTTACCTGAGGACCTGGAGCTCCAGAAGGCCCCTGAGGGCCCGGTGCACCGGCATCACCCTTCTGTCCACCTTCACCCTGCTCTCCCTTAATGCCAGGCTGTCCATCTGCACCCTAACACATCCAAAAAAATTCATTTAACAATCAATGACAAATATTAAGGGGATCCATTCATCTTTCTTTAGTGTGTAATGTTGCAGATTGAGCATGAAAAAGCTCTGCAAAGTCCCTCCAGTGGGAGTTCTTCTCTATATCAGTGTCACTGTTTCTGAACTCCCTGAAACGCCTCCATTGTAGTCTTGAGTTTTCTTCACAATATTCCTCATTTAAATAATTTATATGCAGAATAAAGAGGCGGGGCCTGGTTGAGTTAGTTCGTAATGTGTTGAAACTGGCGGTTATGGTAAGGGGTGGAACATTTCCCAAACACGCTGGAAGCACTTGACCAATCACAACACACTGCTCCAGCAGACCAATCAGAGCACATTGTGCTTTTCAGAAGGAGGGGCTTCATAGAGACAGGAACTAAACAGAGCGTTACTGACAGACTGGGAAGAGAGGAGCTGAACAATGGAGAATATGAGGAAAATAATCAACATTCAAGCAGGAAAACCTGTTCTAGTAGAGCACAAAAACAACATCAAGACTTGTAAAAAAGCATAATATGGGCTCTTTAATAATGATTAGCTGTTAGTGCTCTAACACGCTCTAAAAGGACAACTACGCCATTTGTATCATTAACTCTTTCCCCTCCATTAACGAGTTATCTCGACTTTTATGAGAAAATGCTTCCTGCCATAGACAAGATTTTACAGCTTTCTATGTTTTCACTGTAGGGGGCGCTATTACGCATCTTCTGAAAGAGTACAGAATCTCTCCTGATCAAAACACAGGCGAAGAAGAAGCATAAACAAACAATAGCATATGTAAGCAGATGCCTACGTAAAATAACACGATCATCAACATTTAACAGCGTATAAATCAAAACTGACTAATGTTAACGAATTAATGTCGACCCGGGACGAGCTATAAGACTGTGCAGACGGGGAAATAGTTAATTAGATGCAACTGTTCATTTGTCATTTATAATATTCAACATTTATAATAAATCTGTCTTGATTGTAGTGTTTGATTAAAATCTGGGCTATTCATTACTGAATGAATGACAGTTGTTGATTTTAATTTTAATATAACTGATATTTTTCTGCATGTTTCTCTACTACATTTAATTAAAAATGTCCCAAAAAGAGTTCACAATGCCTAAAAACAGAGATGATTGATTTCACTGGCAAACATTCTCACAGCTCCAGCTCACGAATCAGCTTGACCACTGAAGATCTTTTAGACGGACTTAAAGCTTTAACTGCACAAATACAGTCCTCTCAAATCATGCTACAAAACTGCCATCACTGCCATACTGTTGTGGGGACAGTTTTAAACGTCTGGGACCGATGTGGAGACAACAGCCGAACAGACAGCAGAAGCAGAAACAAACCGTATTAACTATGTTCTGATGTAATTACATCATTCATGATTTGACAGCACACCCTTCTTATACTGAGTATACTGAGATCTCAGTGCTAACTTTATCAAACAAATATACGATCAAGCAATTATAAGCTCTGATTTCTCATCATTTGCACCATCTTCCCCACTTCAAAAATGAGTTTCACTATTAGTTGGGTAACCTCTAGGTCAAAGAAATGTTTAATTGTGGGCTTTGTTTGTGCACTGAGAAACTGCTATTCCTGTAGTTTGATGGTAATGTGAGAGACTTTAGAAATAAAGAAAAACAGCAGCTATTAAGATTGTACTTACAGGTGGACCAGCAAAACCAGCAGCACCAGGAGGACCAGTCTCTCCTCGGTCACCCTGTCAAAAAGAGAAAGCCTCACTTTTAGTATATATGATTCTTGTATTGTACGGTGCCACACCATCAGCTAAAACATAAGTGATATAGTCTATACATGTTGTTCATATTACATTCTTTTCCTAGAAGTGTACAACACGATATGTATAAAGCATATATATACTTTTGTACATGGATTACTAAGTTATCTAAATGTAACTGTTGATGATTTGACTCGATTCATCCATTCATCTATCCATCTACATGTATGTGTTGATATGATGTTCTTTTTCTAACTGTATTATGTCATGTTGCTGTCTTGCCGCCAGCCAATCACAGAACTGCTTTGATCACAGTTCAAACATCTGCCCTTTCCACAAGAACTTAACCAGATTTTTATCAAAAAATGTGTTTGTGTTTGAAGATCCAAAATATCCAAGATGGCCGGAAGTGATGCCCGGCCTAGGAAAATACACATCTTCATTCTTTATTCAAATACTATTAACAAAGATTTTGTAAGCATATTGCATAGTTATGCTTAGAGTCGATTGTTTTATTTGTGATAATAATGCACTGAAACATGCCAAATTGTGTGATAATTTTTGGCCAGGCTGTCATACAAAAAAATTATGAACACATTTGCATAGTAAAATAAAACCTGTAACTGTAGTTTGCCAAATAATTGTGTCAGATAAACACTCTAACGAAGTTTAGTGTTTCTTTCTTCCCTCATATTTAAAATATTTAAAAAATCCAAAACATTTTACGGTTTAATCGAACTTGTAGGTTCATTAAAAACAAATAGCATCCCCTCCGGACGTCACTTTTGGCCACTACTGCATGTCATATCATGTATTACGTGAGGTATAATGAATTCGGACCAGGATTCATACGAGATGACGTCGGTATGAAGTTTCATGTCATCTCTGAGCAATAGAAGATCACTGCTCGCAATGCATTACATATACAAGTTGCAAAAATATGCTGATTTAGATGGAGAATGTATGGAAAGTAGAGCACAGGTCTCTGAATACTGATATAGTGTGTGAGGGACTCACAGGAACGCCGCGAGTACCAGCAGCTCCAGACGGACCCGCCGGTCCAGATTCTCCCTGAGGAACGAATGAGCACAGAATCAGACTCAGTTATGACTAAACTTTATTAATCACTGAAAGTGATTAATACTGGATATTCAACACAGAAATAGTAAACTGTAAACTTCAGTACCTTTTCACCGTTGGGTCCCGCAGGACCCGTAGGACCAATTGGACCCGTTAAACCCTGTAAAGACACAAGAATTAAGTTCATAAACATCAGCAGTTTGACTCTCAATTCACATCCATCCGTCCAGATCTGAACTCATAATTTAATTTGTGTGCAGCTGACACACTGCAACATGCACACGTTACACATGATGTCATGTGTTTATGTATTCAATTTCTGATTCATGTATTGAATTATATACTCTAGACCAGTGATGACCAGTCGCTTTAATACTGCACAAAGAAGCCTGGCTTCATCAAAAAATATAGCAATATCATTTACCTATGTATAAATAACCTCTGTATATTACACATTACTCAACTATTTGACCAAATAAAAGTGTGAAATTTAACAGGGCACTATCACACTCTTCATGATCCGCTTTACACAATTCGTGTGCAAGTGTTTTTGACCTTCTTGTGTCCCATGAGACATGAGACAATACAATAGATGTTAGTAATTTAATCTGTCCTTGAAACACAACAGCCAACCACAGATGTAAAAAATCAACACAAAGTCAATATGAAAAGTTCAGAATATGTTAGTATCTATTGGAGGAAAAAAGATGTTTAATCATCTTACTCTTGCGCCGTCTTTCCCAGGAGCTCCTTCAGGTCCTTTCTCACCATTGTCACCCTGTGATACACAGACAGTCAAATCTTATAACTGATATTATGATATCTTGATATCTTAAATACATTGTGAGGAGAATACTAAACAATAATGGGCGTTTAATATATATAGGCATAATCTAGGCTATTTCACGCTCAAGCACAAGCATAAATCTTGCCGCAAAAGTAATGCTTATGTATGTGTTAGCAAGGAGACATTTTAATTATTTATTAATAAAGTAGTGTTTTTTGAGTCAGTGTCGGCTTCAAACATGAAGTTGACGATGCTGCCTCACCATCTCCGCAGTATAAACACAAATAATAGCCCTTTACAGTTTTTTGAATGTTGGATTATTTTTATCTGTATGACCAAAAATGATGGAATATTTTAAGTTGTTTCCACTGATATCAGGTAAACATGCAAGTGATCGCGCTGGCGCCTCCATCTCATGCAGTAAGCGTGCTATACTTCAGCTTCCATACTCCACACAAACACTTGGATATGCGCCTAATATTAGCGCACATTTATCTAGGTTGACGTTAGAGCGAGCAGCCATTACTACTTACTATAACATTTTGGTCAACTAAGCCTCTTTAGTCGACTAACAATTAGTCGAATATTCAAGGCGAATCCTTGCAAATCCTTCTCATCTGCCATTAACTACTAAGAACTGTATTCTACACACACACACACACACACACACCACACACACAGACCTATCTATGTGAAGAAGTACTTTAATAATCAAGACATTTTCATAGAGAGCGGATCTGAATAAATCTCACAGAGATGTTTAGTTGTTGCACTTACTCTGTCGCCCTTTGGTCCAGGAATCCCAGAGGTCCCTCTCTCTCCAGGCATGCCCTGTAATCCCGGAGGTCCCTGAGCACCAGGAGCTCCCCCCGGGCCGACGCCGCCCTACAGATGAGCAGAACATCACAGACACACAGTTAGAGCCATACATCCAGTGAAAGCGGCACAGAAACAAAGCAGGAGATTTTCATGATTATCTCTGTCCCACTGATCTGCTTACCTTGGGTCCGTCGGTTCCTGGAGTTCCTGGAAGACCACGAGGCCCCTGGAGGCCCTGCGGCCCCGCACCTCCTCTCTCTCCTGGGAAACCACGCTCACCCTGAGAAGGACAGGAGAACTTTAACACAGGAGAATATAACATACTTAATAAAGCAAAGAGAAAGTGAAGAGTTGAGACTTACTCGGGGTCCAGTGGCCCCTGCGGCTCCAGCCTCTCCTGGAACACCCTGAATGAGCAAAGACAGACATGCCGCTTTATTACGCTTCTATGTACGGCCAGCAGAATAACAAGTAAAGTTTCCTCGTCAGATTCAGGAACTCTCACCTGATCACCGGGTTTACCTCCTTCACCAGGGGGACCAGGGGGTCCGGCAGACCCTAAGAACATAAAAAACATCAGCGTTATGTTTACTGACAAATATGATGACATTCAAACATGTTATTAAAATAAATGGTCCCATTTTATATCAAGTGTCTTTAACTACTACCTACTAACATTTCAATTAATATTACACTTTATTTTGATAGTTCACTTTAAACATTCTACTAACTACATATCAACTAACTCTCATTCATTTGCAACTACATGTCAACTAGCAGTCATTAGAGTATTAGTATACTGTCTGCTTAAATAAACTTTATTTTGATGCTCCTCAACAGATATTCTACTGACTATAAGTTGCAAGTACAAGTCAACTTATTCCACTAACCCAAACCCTAACTTAACATTCTACTAATACTCTAATGACTGCTAGTTGACATGTAGTTGCAAAGTTACTTATAGTTAGTAGAATGTCTAAAGTGGACTATCTAAACAAATTGTAAAGTGTTTTTACATTGTACTTATATTTAGAAATACCTGCATGTAACTACATCTATAAATATAGCTGCGATTGGGGCTTAAGCGCTTTAAGGCCTTTAAGCACATGCATAAAAAGGTATTATGTTTTATTTAGCAAGCATGTAACCACTTAGATCACAGATGGAAAAGACCATTTAAATCCAATACAGGCAATTTACTAAGGAAATACATGGTCTTTAAAGCTTTTTATCAGTTATAGCGCCACCTATGGTCTGATCTCTTTAAAAGTTTGCATGCTTATTTAGAATCATATTTCGCATGTGCTCACCAATTTTCGTGAAGTTCCGAGTTTTCATTTAGGAGTTACAGGCTTTTGCATGCACTTGGCCACACCTATTTTGTAAATAACCCTGTTATAGCAAAAGTTCAACTTTTGATTGATAATTATTGATCTAGAGCGTCCAGAGAATTGTACTGTATTGGTTTTATTGAGGTTGAGCAAAAAACCTAGGAAAAGTAGGTTATTCAAAAAAGATTTAGGGTATTTCTGCAATGACCGGATCACTTGACCCTACCCTAACGGTTTAGGAGTTATGAGCGATTTCATACTTTTCACCACTGTAGCGCCCCTGTCAGGCCAACTGGGATGAGCCTTGGTGACGTTGTAAACGGTTTGAGTAGTACCAGCCCTCAAAGTTTAAAATCTCTATGACTTGTGGGGTCTGCCCGATCACTTTTAGTATATGTTCATTATGTCATATAATCGTTGTTACACCACAGCGACCATTCAGATCTGCGTTCTGATCCAGAGAGAGCCGTTGTCATGTATAGATATGAAACAGCTTCACAAACAGTCCTCTTAACCACACAGTATCATTATTTCTGTCTTACAATAATTAAGATAATAGTAATGGGTACTGGGATAAAAGTTTATAGTTCAGATATAAACACTGATGTCTATGGTAGCAATCAAAAATAGAGAAAATCACCTTTTAAAAAGTAACTTGATGCTTCAAATAAAGACTGTATCAATTACATCATTACACCAGTAGGTGGCCACAAGTGACTGTTAAAATATTTATTTGTTATTGAATCATTCATTCAAGTGATTCATTCAAAAGCACGGATTCATCCAGTAATAAAACAAGTGAGTCATTGAATCATTCATTCAAACCATTTTTTTTTTTTTAAAGAAGAGAATCGTGATCACTATTTTAAACAAAAAAATCATGATTCTCATTTATCCAGAACCGTGCAGCTCTAATATAAACCATGACAACAGTTGTTCATGATCTGCAGCATTCACACACTCACCTGGAAGCCCGATGGTCCGGGCTGACCCTGCTCTCCTCTCTCTCCTGCGGGACCCTGTGAACATCACATCATCTCAGTGCTCATTCCTTCAAACCTTACATAAGCATGTGACACACACAGAGACACACTCACAGCAGGTCCGGGGGGTCCAGCAGCACCCGTCTCACCATCTTTACCAGGCAGACCCTGCAGAGGACAACACATCCGTCACTACACTGTTGTGTGATGGGAAGTCACAATCGCTAGGATTACATTTCTACAGTAAAACCATACTGAAATACTGTATATTCCGAATCTAAAAATGAAATACTATCAATGCAATTAGATGTAGCTGAACACACACAAGTGTTAGTCTTTCAATTTCATTACTATCTATACAAAAGATAGGAAACTATGGAATAATAATAGTGAACAATAATAGTAGAGAGTGTCATTCTTGTTTTGTAAAGAAATTTTACAAAAGAAAACATTGTATAATGCTCCTGTTGTTATTTTTGTATATTTTTTGTGTTCTGGAAGAAAGGGTTGATTTGAGACGTGAATGAAGTGATTTGGTAGTTTTAGTGCATTTTGAATGTAAAATTAACTGCTGTGAAGCTGAAACTGTGTGAAGAGTTTGGAAAAAGTGATCAAGTATTGAGAAATGTGTCTTAGTGATTGTAAAAAACTGTAACACTTAGTGTGATATTATTTTTTAGATTCAGAAAATGTTTCAGTATATTCTGTATGTATGCAATATAGCAAATTTCTATCTTGTTCATTTTTGTATTATGTTAGGTTTTGAACTTAAGTTTAACAGTTTTAAAAAGTGAAACATCTATGATATGAAAAGATATGTGTACTAGTGAAGAAAAATTACTAAAAACATTAAGCCTTGTTTACTTAAAAATTATCACAATTAAGTGAGTTTAAGCTTAAAACAAGAACAAAAATCAGAAAATAATCTTGTTTTCCCTTTGAATTGTTTATTTACCAGACCCCACTAGCAGATATTTGTTCTTGTTTTAAGCTTTAACTCACTTAACTGTGATAATTTTGAAGTAAACAAAACTTAATATTTTAAGTAATTTAGAAAATGTTGCTTCCTCCAGTAAATGTATCTTGATTTAAGAATGTTTAGATATTTGTACTGGAAAACAAGACAGAAATACAGAGGAAGAAAATAATTTTTACTATGTTGCAACTGTACAAATGTCATCCTAGTCTTCTGAATAATCATTTCACTCTGCATGCTCCACCATGTGCACTTGACCATAAAGCTTTGATTTGATTTGAAATAAAAGCCAATCACTAGTTCTGAATGTTCTCTTTATAATGTCACACATGCTATTTTTCACTTTGTAAATTACCATTTACCCAAATCTATGTTTAGTAATGTTGACTGAAATATATATATGAGCGCCACCGAAATGCATCCAAATGTCCCGTTTTCCTTAAAACACATCACAGTTTTAGCTCTGGGAGACAGAAACTGCCAAGAAACACTGCCAAGAGAGCTCAGCGCCGCTAATGAGAAGGACCAACGCTCAGTCTCACTGAAGATTAGTCAAGCTGCTCTGTTTCCACTCTGTTTTGCAGTGTAGATGTGTTGAGGATTTTAGAAAGCAAAACTTACACGCAAACCCGGAGCTCCAGCGAGTCCCTTCTCTCCAGCCTTCCCAGCCTCACCCTGCAGCGAAGAGGAAGACGCCTGATGTAAACTGCCAGCATTTAAGTCATTAAGATGCAGAGCAATAATACTTGTTTTCAATTATAAATAGTGTTTAGCATAATAATTAATAACAAAATAAGACCAGGAATGAACACGTTCAAGTTGCCGTAATACACACAAAACAAACAGACATGTATTGACAAGAGATTTCATGTTTACATTGCCACCCTTGGGTCCAGGGAATCCCATCACTCCAGGCTGACCGCGAACACCCTGAGGTCCCGGTGGTCCCGGACGGCCGTCTTCACCAGCAGCGCCCTACATCTCGACAGAACATGACCGTTATTCAAGATCCAAACATATTACTACAGTTCATCGCGATTTCAAAATAAAAGTTTAAACCCTTGATATGACTTCGCATATTTTGATGTCCACATATTCTTGTTTAAGAAATTACCAAAATATTACTGCCTCATTGTTATTAGATATGTATTTTAAAGGCTATTGTTTGTCTATTTTTATTACCACAAAAAAAATCAGATTACTTGATTAATCAGTAGTGACAGCCCTAATATAGTAAAAATATTGGCTAATAAAACCATGTCTACTCACAGATGGACCGACTTTGCCCTGTGGACCGGCATCACCGGGACGTCCCGTCAGCCCCTGCGTAACAAGAATGCCCATGATTACGACAAACACGTATAATCAGAATCAGATCTGTTTGAATTGGCTCTGCAGACAGATGGACTGATTTACCCTTGCACCAGGCAGACCCGGCTCTCCAGGCCGTCCTGGATCTCCACTGGCTCCCTTAGGCCCCGATACGCCCGCAGCTCCACGCTCACCCGGAGCGCCCTGCAACACAACAGGAAATTGAAGAACATTTTTTTTTTTCCATACTATGGTAATCAATGGGGACTAGCAACTGTTTGGTTACCCATATTCTTCAAAATATCCTCTTTTGTGTTCTGCAGAACACAGAAATTCTGGTAATTTATAGCTTTGTTCACACAAACATCATAGCAGTAATTTACCAGTAATGTTACATCATATCCGGCATTAAATTCTGGTAATTTTCCAGTAAAACAAACAAAAAAATATAGCTGCAAGCAGCGATGATGGTCCCAAGCCCCGGCGCCACCGCCACCCTGGTGGCTTGAGGAAACCTGTGCATGGCGGGCAACATACAATACAATCTTAATTTAACTTAAGTTAACTTAATTTAAATCAAACAATGATTTTATAGGATATGAGGCACGTTGTTTCACGTTGACTGAGTTTGGTAGCGATTGTATGAACTACTTAAAAACTCAGAGCCTGATTATCCAAAAAATCCACATTCAAACCAAAATAGCTGACTTTCTGTTGGTCGGAGCTAATGACTGTAAATAAGAAAGTTGTCCGGCTTGATGAGAACAATATATATACCGAGTTTGGTGACTGTAGGTAAGACTAACCCCAACTTTTATCAAAAGTTGTCACTATAGAGCCCCTCTTCCCCACCCATTTATATGGCTTTGCCCATGTCTGCTGACTGGCAACTCTGATGTGTGTGTCAATTTGAAGCATGTTAAGTGATTCGGAAACCCCCATAAAGAATATTAAAGTTTAATGCGTTGCCATGACAGCAGTATTCAAGATATCAAGAATCCTTTCACAAATAAGGTGATTTCAAAGCATTTTGAAAGTGACAGACTTCCTGCTGCCAGTTGGTGGCGCTATGACTTTGACTCACAATAGTCACATTCATGTGATTGGCCTCCTACAACGAACACACAGCTGAAGTTTCATCAAAATCAGTTTATGTATGAAGTTATAACACATTTCCTGTTTTCCTTTTCTCGCCATAAATTTGTTTCAACGCCACGGCCAAACCGTTTGAGATATCAAAAATCCGCTCGCAATTTAGCACCCTCAATGTCTTGACTTCATGCTGACTAAGGATGAATTCCTTAGGAGGAGTATATCAAATTCCAGAGCATGCGTTTTTCAAACAATCCTATATAGCTGACTTCCAAAAGTGCCCGAAAGGTCAAAAAAAAAGGTACCTAAGGAAAACAATAGAGCCTTGGGAAAGGGCTTGGGCCCTAAAAAACTGTGTGTAAAAGGACTTATTGTGTTTGGCATTTTGAGCATGGAGTCTCACCTTTGGACCAGCCAGACCATCTTGTCCAGGAAAACCTCGATTACCAGGAGCTCCCTGCAGAAAACACATTGTTAAAGGTTATTAATAACAGAATGCAGTACAACACTTCATCTGATAGAACTAGAAACACAACAGCCCTCTCTAACCAATGTGTTTGAGAGAATATAGTTGCATGCATGGGTCATGTGTAAAATGTTACACAAGACTCAAGAGAACCAGATGAAGTTCTTCAGTATTGCTAAAGATCAGATATGAGGCGACAGTGTCTCACTCTCTCTCCAGGCGGCCCGACGGGTCCAGCAGCACCAGGCTCTCCTCTGGGTCCTCGCTTACCTTCCTCTCCGGCAGGGCCGGGGGAACCTTGAAGACCAGCGCTACCCTAAACATTAAAACATTCATTTTCATTTAACTATGACACATTTAACACTCATACACACACTGCATCCTCTGACAGACAGCACATAAACACAGAAGGTTTAAATACTAAAAACTGAAGTTTTTGCTTGCATCTATAAACAGCAGCTGTAAAATCAATATTTAAATTATTATTTAAAAACATTTTAAAAAATGTGAACTGAAACATTATTTTAATGTGACATTGTTTTACGTTAGAAGACATTATGGTAACACTACTTAAATGCATTATAAAAGTATCGTAATGCATTAATTATGACTTTGTAATGCAAATTGTAATGCATTTTATGATCTCATGAATAAATGTAACCACAGTTATAATAATGTTTACAGTCCGTGCAATCAGCTTTGTTTGTAGTACAATACAGTGTTGCAGATATTGAAGTTATTATGATTTTGAAGGCTATGAATGACTCCCAATGTGAATGTGAGGACTTACAATTTCTCCTTTAGGACCAGCTTCACCCTTGAACCCTGCGAGACCCGGATCACCCTACAGACAAACACACATCAGAGTCAGACTATTACTGCAAATCATGAAGCTCGTGATCTGATCTGCTGTCAGCATTATCAGAAAGAGGCCAGAAGATATTCTGAATGATAATCACTGGTGGGACTGAAGGGTCTATGAGTGGGTGATGTGAGTAAAATCTTATTTCGCGACAAGAGTTGCCTAACAGTTTTATTCAAGTAAAAAAAAAAAAGACTCCTTGTGTTTTTAATAACACTTCATTGTCAAACATGTCCCACTCTTTATACCTCTAGCCTGTCAATAACTTTAAGCAGTTATTCAGCTTCACAAAAAGTCTTTTGAAACACACAGTATCATTATTTCTGTCTTACAATAATTAAGATTATCACAGAAGTACGGGGATAATAGTTTATAGTTCACACTGATGTCTACAGTAGCGATCAAAATAAGTAAATCACCTTTTAAAAAGTAACTTGAAGCTTCAAATAAAGATTGTATCAATTACATCATTACACCAGTAGGTGGCGACAAGAGAATGTATTTGTCATTGAATCATTCATTCAAGAGATTCATTCAAAAACGCTGATTCATCCATTAATGAAGCAAGTGAAGTATTTATGAGTGAGTCATTGAATCATTCATTCAAAAGATTCATTCAAAAGCGCTGATTCATCCAGTAATGAAACAAGTGAAGTCTTAATGAGTGAGTCATTGAATCATCCATTCAAAAGATTCATTCAAAAACGCTGATTCATCCAGTAATGAAGCAAGTGAAGTCTTTATGAGTGAGTCATTGAATCATTCATTCAAAAGATTTGTTCAAAAGCGCTGATTCATCCAGTAATGAAGCAAGTGAAGTCTTTATGAGTGAGTGACTGAATCATTCATTCAAAAGATTCATTCAAAAGCTCTGATACATCCAGTAATGTAAAAAGTGAAGTCATTAGGCTTGTTCGAGATTCATCAGCATCATGGGAGAATCGTGATCTCTATTTTAAACAAAAAAATTGTGATTCTCAGTTTATCATGCAGCACTACTGGACACAGTTAGTTAAAGCAGTATAACTCAGCTGGTCATTACAGCTAAATAAACCACATGTTGGGTTCGTCTGTGGTGAATGGTTTACTGAAGATTACCCCTTACTCAGTGGAGGAGGTCAATTTGAAATGAAGACTGAAACTCACAGACTGTCCCTTGGGCCCCAGAGGACCCGTCGCTCCCTGAGGTCCAGGAGGGCCGCGAGGGCCTGGAAAACCAGGAGAGCCAGCAATACCAGGAGCACCCTGCGGGAAGAAAAGAGCTTCCTCACATGATCTATTGTGTTGCTTTGGGTCATTCAAATGATCAGAAGTGATCGCTGTATCATGTCAAAACAGGAATGATGCTCAGATGGACTATAGAAATAAACAGCTCATTCATAGTGAATCACAAATAACAAAGTCTCATGGACATGTACATACCACTGATCCTTTAGCTCCGGGGATGCCATCAGTACCAGGGTTACCCTGCAGATTGAGCGAGATCACACAGTCAGAGAGTTACCATCTAATGCTCAGTTTACTCGCATCAGTTGCCGTTTGGTCTGTACATTGCACTTGAAAGCAAAAAAATAAAAAATATTCCTGACAAAAATGAGGAATCCTAGGCATCCAGCAACATATAATAATTTTTAATGCAGTTTATTCTAATCTGCTGCATAAATTATTTCAGTTACCGGGCCTAAAATTAACCTCGCCAAGTGCCAAATGTGAGTAGAAATGTCACTCGCCAGTTGGTCGTCACAAAAGTTTAAGCCTTGACAATTTAAATATTCAAGTGCAAGAAGGTGCGAAAGGGAGCTCATTTCATAACTCATTAACCAGAAAGTCGCGTCTCAGACAGCACACAAATACTAAACTGAGCTCTCTTTCACATCTTCTTGCACTTGAGTGGACAAATTCACACAAAATTATGTCAAAACATAGCGAGTATCCTAGTAAACATAGTCAATTATGTCTTAAGTGGATGTAAACAGTTGAGAAGTTAAATGCATGTGTACAGTATCAGTATATTGGATCTGTACTTTCGCTCTTAAAGTGACAGCAGCCTAATAGTCTAATAAAGGGCAAAGAAAAAAATCACTCACTGCTCTTAACTGAAAAACTTTTGTAACTTTAATAAGGATTAATTAATAAGGAACCTGAAAGCTATTGTGAGACCTACATGACAAACATGAAAAGCACTGTTTATTTAATTTGTATCTTTGTTGTAGTGTATTTATTTGTACTTTTGCTTGTAATGATTGATTATTTGTTCTTAGTTTATTACTCACTGTTTACTTGTCTTTAATGATGTTTTACATTTATATTAGTTAAGCTAGTAGTTTTAGCTGTGGTATCAAAATTGAAATAGAGAATTGTGAACTTTCACTGGTATCGAAAATTTAGCAAAAAGTTTTTAAAAGTTTTTAAAAGTACACTCTATGTATTTCACTGACTCAGTCCCAGTACCTGTAGTGATGTACCTGAAATGCACAGAACCTTTGATCCAATCATCTGAGCTCTAAATGTCTTGTCACCCTGAAGCCGTGGGAAAATGACGTCATCAAAAGTGACTGGAACTCACATGGTCCCGAACCCTTCACTAATGACTATCCTGAGCTGTGACGTCAATGACATGTATTTCTTATTTAAAGCATCAGCTGGTGGGAAGGCATTGTCCACCTCCAAAAGGAACTTAATGTAAGATTGAGACTGCTGAGTAAAATCTGCTCACCAAGATGGTTCCACTGGTTATACCCAGCTACCAAAAATATGTTCTAAGAACATTTAGCTAACACTCCTAATAGACCTTGTTCAGGTTATACACCATATTGCATTTAACTCGGATGAACATGAGGCTGTGAGGGACAGACTTAGCCTTCACAATGGCATCCACTGTATAAAAACATACAGTTCACAACGCACAACTTTTAAAACTGTTTTATGGAGTTTTGTGCTGATGTTTTGAGAACATAAAGACCATTTGACTTTGAATAAACGTTCTATTAACCTTACTGGAAGAACTTTTGTTCATAGCTTTAAGAGAATCTTGCCAGAAAGTTCTGTTCCCTGTTCGCTGCTTAAGTTGGTCTGGTTTAGGGAGGTTTTGGGGTCATGTGAGCTGTGAGACCACCTAAAACCAGCTTTTGCCAGAAAACCGAATCTTGCCACTTCAAATCTTCCATTTACAATACTGTACAAAAGACTTAGGCCAGAATTAGATGATGTTTTAGCAATGATATAATGATAATATATAATTATTTCTCAGTCTCTTTATTAGAATAACCAGAAAATACAGTACATTTGTATGCAGTGTTAAAAAAACAGCTTTTATAGGCTAAAGTGGCAAGTATTTAGTGATCTCCCCTTACACTTGAGCAACAGAAGGAACTAGCTCTCTTAAATGGAACGGAAAATTACTGGAAGGCCAAGAAAACGTTCAAAATCTGATGAGAGGTTTCTCAAAGTTTCATTTTTGAGAAACTGGAAGAAGTCCAGGAGATCACACTAACTATTGATTTTTGCTTAAAGAAGCCATTTTGTTCAGAATTGTTTTTACATTTTGTGTACATATTTCTTGTATTTTCTGTTATTTTCGTTAATAAAGAGACTGAAAAATAAATATGGATGGTCATTAAAACACTGATAAAACAACAAAGCTGGTGGTGGCCTAAGACTTTTGCACAGTACTGAATGTCAAAAATGCTACAAAAAGTTGTCCACCCAACATGCTCTTTCTCCAGTAACATTAATAGAACGTTTGCTCAGAGTTATCTGGTCTTTAATAATGTTCTCAAAATGTCAGCACACTATCTATTCATCATTCATTAAATGTTGTTTTTTTTCTAACACATTTTATTTGGATGTTCATCTAACATTTTTAAATGTTACTATTTGTGTCAGAGAACATTCAAAAGTAACTTTCCCTTAATGTTTCCCAAACGGAATGTTGCCTTATCATTTGCCTAACCAAGAATAAAAGTTTTTAAAATATTTAAAAACAATGTTTTCATTGATCAGCTTTATGGGAACTTTACCAAAACGTTCTCAGAACACATTTTTGTTAGCTGGAATGTGTTTCAGTCATGTTTTAGGTCTCATCAGAGTCATAAATTCAGAGTCATACTGCTTCTACATGGCACAAATTCATTTCAATGCCCATGTCAACAGCAGGATGTTATAGTTTCTTTACAGCACACTCATTTCAAGCCCTCATTCAAGGCCATCATAATAATAATAGTCCTTTTTTTTACTCACAGAGACTCCAGATGGTCCTGGAGATCCAGGGACGCCTGACTCTCCACGGGGGTCCTTGAGCTCCCTCTGGTCCACGGGCTCCGGTAGGTCCTGCTTCACCCTATGAATGATGAGAAACAACATGATACATGATTAACTATTTCTTCTCAAGAACAGGTCATTTTCAGTGCCTGGGTTGAACATTAATCTGCATTAATTTGGTCATTAAAAAGTGTTCATAAACTTGCAGATTATTACTAAATTTGTTGT
Organism: Culter alburnus; assembly: GCA_028476615.1. NCBI lineage: Eukaryota > Metazoa > Chordata > Actinopteri > Cypriniformes > Xenocyprididae > Culter > Culter alburnus. The sequence continues at coordinate 1,423,540 of JAOTNS010003951.1, read as the reverse complement.
GTGGTTAATAGTCTTAATAGCAGGAAAGTGACAATCACATCACAAAATTCCTCATTTAAATAATTCATGCACAGAATAAAGGGGCGGAGCCTGGTTGAGTTAGTTAGTAGTGTGTTGAAACTGGCGGTTATGGGAAGGGGCGGGACATTTCCCAAACACCAATCACAACACACTGCTCCAGCCGACCAATCAGAGCACACTGTGCTTTTCAGAAGGAGGAGCTTCATAGAGACAGGAACTAAACAGAGCGTTACTGACAGACTGGGAAGAGAGGAGCTGCAACAATGGAGAATATGAGGAGAATAATCAACATTCAAGCAGGAAAACCTGCTCTAGTAGAGCACAAAAACAGTATCTTTGGCATCTTTAGCCTGTTACAAGTCATGCATAAAAACACCAAAGTTAATACCTGTGTTTAAAACTAGTGCATCATTAATAATGACACATGTGACAGGAGATGATAATAAAGCTGAGTAAATGGCTCATTAGTGAAAGAGAAAGGAAGAATTGAGAACTGTCACACCTTTGAACCGGGGGATCCTGGGAAACCGGGAGCTCCAGACGGACCGACTGGACCCTGTTAACAAACAGCACGAGGTGAATAAAATGAACATTAATTTAGAGCTACTACAACAGATGATGATGATGATGATGATGATGAAGCCTCAAACCTACAGGAGGACCAGCAGAGCCGGGCAAACCATCATTTCCACGAGCACCCTGATCAAACACACACAACAGACAAATGATCAACATCCTCACAGGATACACAAGCATCTTGGTAAACTGAACATAAGAATGTTTCCATTATGCTATTATTGTGCAAGCAGGTGATATTGATTATCATATTATTATTATCATTATCAGAAACACAGCATATTGATTTACAGTTTACTGCACTATGAATGAGAGAGAAAGACACTGAAGTCTCGTCTCATATGATGCATCCATGTCAACAGCAAGAAAAGGATCTATTTAAATGACTTTATTATTATAACTGTAGACTTTCGAAGATCATTGTATATTTTGACTCATATTAACATATCGTGCTGCTGTACCATTGTTTATGATTATGAAATTCTATTTTTTTCTTCTAGTCATTCATCTACAGTCAAATGCAAATGTCCCACAAACAAAGGAAGTATGTCATATTGCTTACTTCTCATGTCTGAAAATAACATGGATATGGCGAACCAGCAGACCAGCAAATATTTTCTGACTCAGTATTTTGGTCTTGTTTTCCAGCACAAATATCTAAACATTCTTAAATAAAGATACATTTACTGGAAAAGCAAAATAGCATAAGATATTAAGTCCTGTTTACTGTAAAATGCAGAGTTTTTGCTTAAAACAACAACAAATATTTGCCAGTGGGGTCAGAAAAATAATCTTGTTAAAATATTTAAGATATTTTTCTTGTTTTAAGCCTTAACTCACTCTAATTTGATAAACTTTTCAGAAAGCAAGACTTTCCTTTCCAAAAACACATTCTGGGCCTTATGTCATTTTCTTGTATCTTGATTTAAGAATGTTTAGATATTTGTACTGGAAAACAAGACAAAAATACAAAATCATTTTTCGCAGTAAAATTGAGGTACTGCACATATGGAGGACAACAAAAATTAATTTAATATATTGTTTGTATACTAGGCATGAACAATACACTAGTTTCTACACTATTTATCAAGCCAATCCCTGAATACTGAATTCATTTCTAATCATTTTAAATAACCAGCTAATATTCATTAAGAATATAGACAAACTTTATATTACTGTAATTGTCTAGATTGGCAAAATGTTGGTAAAAATTTTTTTTTTCAACACATGTAACATGTAACTACATTTGTACAGTAAAATTAACTTTAAAGAAGATCTACAGTTATCATTTTCATTCATGGAGATAACATGTGCCATGCTTTAGTGGAGGATTTCTGTCACCCAGTGGAAAACAAACACTTTTAACATGAAAATTACATGAAATTACCACTATAACCAGCAGATGGCTGCAGAGGACCACTCATTAGCTCATTTGCCATTTCCACTCCATTTTTATCGTTCTTTTCGTGCGTCTTGCTTTTGGATTTATTATTAAATGATTATTATTAGAGATGCACCGATTCTAAATTTCTCCACCGATACCCGATAACGATACCGATAGTTTGGGGGTTCTGCCTTTTATACCTTTTTTAAATTAATGATCATTTCATTATACTTAATAACTAATCATTACATTTTTAATTATTATATTTTAAAAGAAATAAATAAAACTTCATCAACTTGTTTCAGATTAACTGGTATAAGTTTTAAACACATTACTCAAATTAATATTAACACACATTAACTAAATTCTGAAGATTAAATTAATATTTCTTAACTTTCTGAAGGTTATTAATTCATATAACTACATGGATTAAGGTTATAATTAATAGTTAATATTGAACATCAAACTAGTTTCTTAGCATTTTCTTTACACAAAGCCCAAATGCAGTGAATTTTCCTGCCCTCTTTTGATTGACAAGATATATCGGCCCTGACTATCAGCTGTTTTTAAACTATCTATTATTATCCGATATATCGGTGCATCTCTAATTATTATTATCAATTTTAGCAATTTTATTGCACTGAAGTATGAAGCAAGAGTAAGAAAAGTCACAAAGTCTCATGTCATTTACAGAAAGGCATTTCATTAAATAAATAAGCCCAGATTTGACAGTGGATGGGAAACCATCTTGAATTACTCCCGCATCATATTCTGTAAACTGCATTTATGACTACACAGATAGACTACATAAAGCACTACACAGATGCAGATATCATAACAATCTATCAATAAACACACACTGACGCTACAGAAAACTGAATAATGCAGACGGGGATGAGCCAAAGCCTGTCGGCGGTGTCATATGAGTTTTAAAGAGGACTGAGGCAATCATGAATTAGTGTACATATTACGGAGTTAATCACAAATTTTTAGGGGGGCTGGGTGGAAATTTCGGGGGGAATGGGCCTAATGACACCCCTGATATAGATGGAAATATATTTATAAAACATAAATTATTTGACAGTAATGCACAGAGGAAAGGCTTATAGAATGAAGATATTTGAAGAAGCGAGTGATTCTTACAGCAGCTCCAGACGGTCCTGGACGCCCCCTTTCACCAGGCAAACCACGTGGACCCTGAGGAACAACACACACACACACACACACACACAGCAGTCATTCATCAAATGAATATTAACTGTTTTCCCAAAAGATTCCTTTGGAGAAATAAAAAGTAGTCAATAGTTAAATGTGGAGAGCTGCTCAGTTCAGTGTGAGTTTATACTCAGATCTCTGACTTTTGCAAATCCGAGCACATTATTGAGCGCACAGTTTGAGACATTATTGTGATCGGAAACTCTAGAGAAGACACATCTGACGTTACTTCAGAGGAAGTCTCCATTCGCTCGCCAATTAATCTCAATGGTGTCTAAACTGCAAAAAATGATGTTCTTGCTCAGTGTTTTTGTCTTGTTTTCCAGCACAATATCATTTACTGGGAAGCAAATGACGTAAGATATGGAGTCTTTTTTTCTGATCAAAATGAAGTGAGTTTATGTTTAATATTTGAACAAGTATCTGCTAGTGAGGAAAAATAAAATAAACTGAATTCAAAGGGTTATTTTTCTGACCCCACTAGCAGATATCTATTCTTGTTTTAATCTTAAATGCACTTCATTTTGATCAATTTTTCAGTAAACAAGACTTAATATCTTCAGTAATTTTGCTTCTTCAGTAAATGTATCTAGATTTATGAATGTTTAAATATTTGTACTGGAAAACTAGACAAGACTTAGTAATATAGTCATTTTTTGTAGTGTCGTTCTGTCGGAGAAACAGAGTTCTTCAGAGATCTTGTGTGCTTTGCTCTTTCCTATCTGGGAATTTGGTTGCAATATTTATAATGCCATATTTATTATCTCATATACGCTGAACTCATGGCAGTTTATTTAGTGGCGTCTGAGCATTTGAGACGCTTTTGGACCTATGTGTATACTGATGTTTGTTTGAATCTGACGTTTGCTCAGGCTTAGGTGCAGGTGTATCTGTTAGAAATTAAACTTCATTCAAGTTTAATTCATTTGTGCAGGACAACAGCCGAGCGCAAACACCTACCATCGGTCCAGGAGCACCGCTTTCTCCAGGAGATCCGCTCTCACCCTGACAGAGACAGACAGAGAGAGAGAGACGGGTCACACTGAGAGTCAAACACTGAAATACTCATACATGTGATAGTGGAAATGTGAATTGTGAAGATCATACTTTTGCCCCAACGGCTCCAGACTCTCCTTTAGCACCATCCAGACCTGAATATCCCTACACACACCACAGATCAACACGTTTAGCAACACTGTTTACACTTCAAAGTCATGCATTATCACAGCATTAAGGCAAAACCATTGATTTTTCATGCACCGGTCAATTTAGAGGTCTATTTTGCATGTCTTCTTTCAGACCAGTGGTAAAAAAACATACAAAATACACATTTATTACACTTTATCTAATTGTGTCTATAGATTTCAATTCCAATACATATCTTTAAAGGCGGTGAGTTTTGAACCTGGCTTTATCCAGCGGTCAGATTTGTGTTCTGGAAATTAGGTAATGCCTAATTTGCATATTTAAACATATTTCAGAAAATTGTAATATAAAACATTAACAGTAGGGCTTTTCACACTGTGCTTAAAGGGATAGCTCACCTAAAAAAAATAAAATTCTGCCATCATTTACTCACCCTCAAGTTGTTCCAAACCTGTATGAGTTTCTTTGTTTTGGCATTGGCATTGTCAAAGAGCACAAACTTTTAACCAATCAGCAATCAGCAGGCAGATGTGATCATTCATGACTGACGGGTTTTTAGTGTGATAACTTGTAGCTGTATATTCAAGTGATCGTTATTTTGACATAGATTCCACCTGGATGTTTTAGTCATATTTGCTAATTCTTAATGTATTTGATCCGTTTTCCTGGGAAATTGATTTATTTTTATTTTATTTTGTCATCATTATTTTGTTTTAAGGAGACAAAATCATACAGGTTTGGAACAACTTGAGGGTGAGTAAATGATGACAAAAATTTTCATTTCTGGGTGAACTATCCCTTTAAACCCGGGATATAGTCATTCTAAACCCTGCTTTTAACCCTGGGTTAAAAGAACGCTTGACTCTTGTTAGCACCATGTTTTAACCCAGATTATTGTCGTTATAAACCCCGCTTTTAACCCTGGGTTAAAAGAACGCTTGACTCTTGTTAGCACCATGTTTTAACCCAGATTATTGTCGTTAAAACCCGCTTTTAACCCTGGGTTAAAAGAACGCTTGACTCTTGTAGCACCATGTTTTAACCCAGATTATCGCTGTTCTAAACCCCGCTTTAACCCTGGGTTAAAAGAACGCTTGACTCTTGTTAACCATGTTTTAACCCGGATTATTGTCGTTCTAAACCCCACTTTTAACCCTGGGTTAAAAGAACGCTTGACTCTTGTTAGCACCATGTTTTAACCCATATTATTAGTTCTAAACCCCGCTTTTAACCCTGGGTTAAAAGAACGCTTGACTCTTGTTAGCCCATGTTTTAACCGGATTATCGTCATTATAAACCCTGCTTTTAACCCTGGGTTAAAAGAACGCTTGACTCTTGTTAGCACCATGTTTTAACCGGATTATCGTCGTTCTAAACCCCGCTTTTAACCCTGGGTTTAAAAGAACGCTTGACTCTTGTTAGCACCATGTTTTAACCCGGATTATCGTCGTTCTAAACCCCACTTTTAACCCTGGGTTAAAAGAACGCTTGACTCTTGTTAGCACCATATTTTAACCCAGATTATCGTCGTTCTAAACCCCGCTTTTAACCCTGGGTTAAAAGAACGCTTGACTCTTGTTAGCACCATGTTTTAACCCAGATTATCGTCGTTCTAAAGCCCGCTTTTAACCCTGGGTTAAAAGAACGCTTGACTCTTGTTAGCACCATGTTTTACCCGGGGTTATGAAACCCTGCTCCAGAGCAGAATTAGCGCCGTTTTGCGGTGTTAACCCTGTATTGCAGTATCAGGTGTGTGCAGTGTAAAATGAAGCGGATTTATAATGGCTACATGCTTGCCATATTATTCCTATGATTTGTACAGTCTCAGAAAAATCACGCGTTGTATACAAACAGCAGTATTTTTCAGCCTTCGAGAGGAAAAAAGTCAAAATGGTGGCAGAAAATGTGACAACTGGACTGAAAAAGAAATTGTTTCATTCTTACCTTTACAGTTCGAAAAGTCTATTGCGGATAAACTTGATAGTACAATTGTCAAAATATAACGAGGATGCACAATGATAAAGCATTTATGTAAACAGGTTGCGTGCTGCAATCGTCCAATCAATGACGCTGACACACACCGTAAACAATAAGAACGTTAACCCAGGGTTAAGAATGTGAAACAGCAGCTTATGAATACCCAGGATTAATTGTGAAACATGAGCAATTTAAAATGTGAAGCAGAATTGCCCAGGATTCAGTTTACCCAGGTTTAGAATGATCCATTGTTAACTAGCTATTTCAAGTGTGAAAAGCCCTATTTTTACCCTGTAGAGACTGACCACTAAAAAGAGCACATGATGAAAAAGTGCACTAACTCTGTGTCCCTTGATTCCAGGTAGACCTGGTGTTCCTGGGAATCCACGAGCTCCCTGTGTTTAGAGAGAGAGAGAGAGAGAGGGGTATGAGGTGAATGGAAGTATTCAGACGTCTCTTCTTTCTTTCTCTGGCCTAAGGCCACAGCAGCGCCTCACATCTGGGCAAAAGCTTGAGCACTGCGGGCAGCAGTCACTGCGTCTCTGCACTTCTCACATGATGGATCAAACACTTTAACGCTGTTTCAGTTTAAAATGGTTCACCTGAGGTCCGGGAGGTCCACGTTCACCACTGTTCCCAGATTTGCCAGGTTCGCCCTACAAGTAAAAAACAGTGATTTCATACACTCAGCTTAAAATCAAACGTTGAGCTGAGCAGCGTTTCTTCAGTGCTCAAATGTCATCTTGTGGCAGAAAAGTGTAACTACAAACCCAACAGGAAATGAAAGATTTGCATTTATGCTTCTACATCAAAGCTGCAGTTCGCTGGGAACACTTTTTTCACACTTTATACAATACAGATTCTGCCAAAGTTCAGCAATGAACAGGAAAATAACAGTGTTACTGTTGCAAAAGTAATCAGTCATAAAACCAATTCAATTGCAGCTATAAAGCAGCTCTACAGAAACTCAATTCAGTTGAGTGTTGATTCAGTTCAGATCAATAACAGTGCAAAAGTTAGTGTCATTATTCAACTCAGTTCAGATAAATCAATAATATTGCTCTTTTAAACCCCATTTAACAGACATTTTTCTGCAGTACTGACGCTTGAGGACACTGTTGTGTTCACACAGAAATCTTTCAGTGTGTGTCGTGTGTGATGTGGGCAAGAGAAATGGAAGGAATGGAGTCTGAAGAGAAGAACAGCTGGACTCTCCAGTACTCAGAAAAACACCTTAGAGAAAGTTCACACAACTAAAATTGTAACGTGACGTTCGGCTGGTGATTTGATTGTGTGCCTTTACAGAACATATGAGGACGAATCAAATAACAGTGTGAGCAGGTTAGGCTGACGCTGACGTGAGGCGTGAGAATACTTACATCATCTCCTGGTTTTCCTGAGGGGCCAGGAGGGCCACGAGGACCCATTGGGCCCTATCAAGAAAAAAAAAGATTAATTATTAAGGTCCAGACAGATATGAGATATGAGTGAAAACACTGAGAACAATGATAAAGTGTTGACTATGTGCTTTGTGCATTAAAAAATGCTAGCACTTTACAATAAGGTCCCATTAGTTAATGCATCAACTAATAATGAGCAAAACATTTGATACAGTATTTATTCATCTTTGTTAATGTTAAAACCAGCTGTTTATTGTTTATTCAAGCTTCAAAACCTGTTCTAGTAGAGCACAAAAACACAATCAAGACTTTCAGAAAGGGCATAATAGGTCCTCTTTAACAGATACAACTTCGATGTTACTGTATGTATTAATAAATGGTGAAATTAACACTAAGATTAATCAATGCTTTAGAAGTATTCTTCATTGATTGTTCCATGTTAACTAATTTTTACAAATGAAACCTTATTGTGAAGTGTTACCAAAAAATTCATAAACGAGAGCACTGGAGCCAGTGGTGTGTGCACCTCGCTGACCTGAACTCAAGATCTAGAGAGAGGCTTATTATGATTAGGATTATTACGGTTAAATGAAGTGGCATTCGCACACTGGGAGGTTGACTGTAATCATCAGTAATGAGAGTTTTTCTGAAGTGTTTCAGGTTTTTTGGATACGTACGGATGATCCGGGCTCTCCGGCTTCTCCAGGGTTGCCTTGAAATCCTTGTGGGCCCTGCAGCAAATAGAGACCGAATTCACATCACAGACTGTCAGTCCAGTTTCATGCCAGAAACAATATTTATATGATCAGTATGTGTACAGTGAGAAGAAATATTATTAGACTGCTGGAGTACAAGCTGCTTCTGCCTGAAACACAGGATGCGTTTGTGTATAGGCACATACTCTTTCCCAGAATAACTCTTAGTTTTGATGTAATCCTTGATATAAAACAGTATAGTTAATAACAAGAAAACCAAAACAAACAACAAAAACACATATTATGTTCTACTATGTAGAAGAAAGAGATGAATTATCCGCCTGCATGATGGTAAGAAAACGCCCTACACTCTTATATGATGTCCACAGCAGATGCCATGCAACTACGAAAGGTGAAAAAATCAAAAATCACAGCCAATCAGAAGAGCGTGTGGGTGGAGTCTCTGTGCAGAAGGGCGTGTGGGCAGAGTCTCTCTGCAAGCCACTATGCTCGCAACTAAATCAATCAAGAATCACAGCTAATCAGAAGAGAGTGTGGGTGTGGTCTCTCTGCAAGCGCATTGCACTCGCAACTAAGTCAAACAAGAATTACATCCAATCAGATAAGTGTGTGGGCGGAGTCTCTCTGCAAATGCACTATACTTGCAACTAAATCAATCAAGAATCACAGCCAATCAGAAAAGCCTGTGGGCGGAGTCTCTCTGCAAGTGCACTGCACTCGCGACTAAATCAATCAAGAATTACAGCCAATCATGAGAGCGTGTGGGCGGAGTCTCTCTGCAAGCGCACTGCACTCGCAACTAAATCAATCAAGAATTACAGCCATCAGAAGAGCGTGTGGGCGGAAGCGCACTGCCTCACGAGGCCAATCAAGAGTCTCTCTGCAAGCGCACTGCACTGATCAATCAAGAGCGTGTGGGCGGACTTGCAACTAAATCAATCAGAATCACAGCCAATCAGAAGACGTGTGGGCGGAGTCTCTCTGCAAATGCACTACACTTGCAACTAAATCAATCAAGAATCACAGCCAATCAGAGAGCGTGGGGGGAGTCTCTCTGCAAGCGCACTGCACTCGCAACTAAATCAATCAAGAATCACAGCCAATCAGAAGAGCGTGTGGGCGGAGTCTCTCTGCAAATGCACTATACTTGCAACTAAATCAAGAATCACAGCCAATCAAGAGCGTGTGGGCGGAGTCTCTCTGCAAGCGCACTGCACTCACAACTAATCAATCAAGAATCACAGCCAATCAGAAGTGTGGCAGAGTCTCTCTGCAAGCGCACTACATTCGCAACTAAATAAATCAAGAATCACAGCCAATCAGACGAGCGTGTAGGCGGAGTCTCTCTGCAAGCGCACTGCACTCGCAACTAAATCAATCAAGAATCACAGCCAATCAGAGAGCGTGTGGCGGAGTCTCTCTGCAATGCCTACACTGCAACTAAATCAATCAAGAATCACAGCCAATCAGGAGAGCATGTGGGCGGAGTCTCTCTGCAGCGCAGCGACTAAATCAATCAAGAATCACAGCCAATCAGAAGAGCGTGTGGGCGGAGTCTCTCTGCAAATGCACTATACTTGCAACTAAATCAATCAAGAATCACAGCCAATCAGAGAGCGTGTGGGCGGAGTCTCTCTGCAAGCGCACTGCACTCGCAACTAAATCAATCAAGAATCACAGCCAATCAGAAGAGTCTCTCTGGCACAGAATCAAGCAGCCATCAGGAGCCGGAGTCTCTCTGCAAGCGCACTGCACTCGCAACTAAATCAATCAAGAATCAATCAGAAGTGTGGCGGAGTCTCTCTGCAAACATCGCAACAATCAATCAAGAATCACAGCCAATCATGTGGGGAGTCTCTTTGCAAGCTCACTGCACTTGCAACTAAATCAATCAAGAATCACAGCCAATCAGAAGAGCATGTGGGCGGAGTCTCTCTGCAAGCGCACTGCACTCGCAACTAAATCAATCAAGAATCACAGCCAATCAGAAGAGTGTGTGGGCGGAGTCTCAATGAAATAGATAAGTACATAATCAAAATCATAAATATTCACAAAAAATTAAATACATGAAAGTATTCTGCAATAATTTAAGTAATTTATCCTTATATAGAACCTTATTTTTTAAGAGTATACAGCTTATAGAGAGGATGATGACTACTAGTCCTAACCTGTGTGTGTGTGTGTGTGTGTGTGTGTGTGTGTGTGTGTGTGTGTGTGTGTGTGTGTGTGATGTTATTACATTTGGGAAGCCAAGTATCATCTTACACATGCTATTTTTGCATATCTTTCAAGGCATAAAAATTCCCATTCACATTACAGTCTTATCTTTACTTATCGCACATGTCAGGTGAGGTGTTTGTTGAGGAAATACACTCACAGGAGATCCATTGGGGCCTGGTGGTCCTCGTGGACCCATCGGACCCTGAAGAACAAACATAACAACACAAATCAATAAATCTGTTCACAATCATATAATGAGACACAAGTTGTAGCTGTGGGTCTTAATGTTTTCATCATAATAGTTGTTCTTTGGCCATCTTCATGGGAGACATTTCCCAGCAGAGCCCTCAGGACATCAGAGCGACTCGCTGGAGCAGAAACACAGATTCCACACACTCACAAATCAGCTTAAGCGCTTTGAACCCGTGTGACTTACCAGCAATTAAATGTTTCAGAGCTTTTTCACCAATGACATGAAGAAGAGCGACAACCGGTGCACTAAATCACCGCATGATGCGGGGGATAAAACATCATGTTCAAACAGGTAATATTTATAATGGTTTTGAACCTGACAGATTTTCCACATTAGGCAGTGCTTGATATTTGGATGCATGTTACTAACAAAACCAACAAAGAAAACGATTTAGGTAGCTTCTCCTGAAACCACAGGAAAATCACCCTCGGCACGTGCTGAAATGAGGCCGAGCTCCTGAATGGCTCCTAGTGTTTAAGAGACAGATATATACGTGTAGCGTAGTGGGAGTTTCCCAGAACTATTAAAACACCCTATGTGTTCCTGTATGTCACATGACTGAGCCTGTGAAGGAGCTTATGGAATCTTCTTATGTCCAAAAAATATACTTTCAGATGTGCATGCTGGGAGAAAAACATTATTTTACAGTATGTGCAGTTGCAGTGTACTTACCTGAGTGAGTACTGGGTGATATCAGGTAACTACATGGGTTAAGATTAGGTTTAGGGGTAGGATCAGGGTTATTACCCAGTTATACTGTAATTATTAGCACATGTATGTGCATGGGGAACAGGACTGTAAAACAAAGTGGAACCAAAAATGAACATGGCTTATATGAGTTGACAAATAAACATGACAAATTTGGATTCAATCCAGAGCCTGATTTGAATATTTGAAAAATGACCCATTTTTAGCCTGTTAACTGTGTGTTTATTGCCTTTTTTCCCTATTACATATTTTAGTAATCATAAATTAGATATCATTCGAAAAGCTTAAAACAATCACAATTCATCAACTGTTTCGAAATTGGACATTAACATAGAAATGGTACTTTAAATATTTCTAGTGTGCTTAATTTCTGTAAATTTAATACATAAATTGGTTAGACGTTTGGCTTTGATTTGAAAAATGTTTAGTTCAGTACATTTGCCTACAGTAAACTTAAACGTCTATAACTTTTGTAGACTTTCAAGTCTACAAAAGAGACCCGCCGTAGGTCTGTATTCCAAAGCATTCATCAATCACAACCGTTTAAGTTCAGATCTGTGTGACGGTTCACGGGTTAAACGTGGTCATCAAGTCTGTTTTAATGACTTCAGCCTTTACAGTCCTCATGTACCTGGTCATGACAGCAGCATTCTAGAACAAAACATACAATGAGCTGCTACATGTGAAATCACCACTGGGAGTAGTTTTTTTGTTTTATCAGGCTGTCAACTGGGTGCAATTTTTAATACATCACCATTTTATTGGATAGATTATAAAAAAGAGGTGGTAAATCACCAGGGAGGGTGGGTGCAAGCCAGGCTTGAACCTGCATCACCAACACGAGCCGCTCATGTGCATAAAGTTGTCCCTTGTGTCACCAGAAAAATCACCAACTAATAGAAAACTGGTAGCTCTGTCATTGGCAGTGTGAACGTCCAGGTTTTTTGCAGCTCGGTGTGTAAGTAGGCTTGACAAAACCCTTTAAACTTCCATAGAGTACATTTCTAAATCGTGGGCTTTATTGCACAGGATATGTGCTGTGAGAAAGCTGGGCTTTTGCCTGATGTTATGCTTACACTGCAAAAAAATGATGCTCTCCCTCAGTTTTTCTGTCTTGTTTTTCAGTAGAAATATCAAAACATTCTTAAATCAAGACACATTTATTGGAAAAGCAAAAAGACTGAAGATATTAAGTCTTGTTTACTGAAAAATTAGCTGAGTTTAAGCTTAAAATAAGAACAAATATCTGTCAATGCGGTCAGAAAAAGAAACTGAATTCAAAGGGAAAACACACTCTAAAAGTGCTGGGTTAAAACAACTTAAGATGGGTTGAAAATGGACAAACCCAGTGATTGGGTTGTTTTGACCAAGCAGTTGAGTTAAATGTTTGCCCAACCTGCTGGGTAGTTTTATTTAACTCAACTATTGTTTAAAAATTACTGTATTGCTTGCTTAAAATGAACCCAAAATATGTTGGAAATGAACATTTATTAATAAGTTTAATCAATAATAATTAAACAATAAACATTTATTAAATTGCTTATTAATAAATGTTCACCTTTTGATTATTATTGTTGCCTCTAGTAATTATGTGTCTGATTTTGGGTTCATTTTAAGTCAGACATATAGTCATTTTAAACAATAGTTGAGTTTAATAAAACTACCCAGCACTCAATTGCTGGGTTTTTCCATTTTCAACCCAACTTGGGTTGTTTTTAACCCAGCATTTTTAGAGTGCAGTTTGTTTATTTTGTTCTTATTTTAAGCAAAAACTCATTTGATTTTGATACATTTTTCAGTAAACAAGATTTAATATCTTTAGTAATTTTGCTTGTCCAGTAAATGTGTCTTGATTTAAGAATTTTTAGATATTTGTACTAGAAAACAAAACAAAAATGGTGAGTAATAAAATCATTTTTTGGAGTGTAGATACAGATGACAATATTTTTTATTGCTTGCATCGTATTTCTTTATTACTAGTATGTTTTAAAGCTATATTTAGTTAGATGAAACTTAACTATACAATTTATTATTATTATGCAATTAACTCAAAAAGTACTATATAATTAAATAGTATAAATAAAATAAAAAATTTAAGTCAGAAGTGTTCAATAGCATTTTTCCATCTTCACTGAATCGTTGAATTTCACTGGTATTGGAATCAGATCGCAACACTTTGAATCACAAACAAAACAAAACACGAGGCCAGTGAAGATTCACAGCTCACACAGAACAATGTTAAATATCAAAAGATTTCCACTACATGATGATGTAATGATAAGCGCCCACCATTGGTCCCTGCATCACTCCCATCTGTGCTGCTCCTGCTTTGTCATCAAATCCACCAGCCATCTGAGCGGCAAAGTTCTGAAAAAGAGCAAAATCATTCAGCATCGGCAAAATGTAAACCATAAATACAATTCAGAATTCCTTGAGAGAGATAAACACATTTCACTGATTCTTGAGATAAGAATCTACACAAAAGCCCTCTTAATGTTAAAAATAAATAAGTTAATCAAAATAAAATGCATAAAAAGTTACATCTAAAGGAAATATGGATACTCAGGACATTCACTGCTATTATTTTTAAAATAATTTTGTTAGTATTATTTAAATGCATGCTCTATACTTGGAAACACATGTAATTTAGCCTGTCCTCAGCACGAGGTCACAATGCAAAATTGCCAAAGAAAGTGTTTAAAAATGCAACAAATTAAAAAATGTAAGTCTTGAATTATATTTTCCATAAAAAAAAAGCCTATCAAAGTTGTGTCCTCACTTTGCGTCAGGATTTTTTATAATTGTGAATAAATCAGATGTCATGGTCATCTTTAACTCTGAGGAGCTCTTACTATTTCCTGTTCATTGTGGATCTCACAGTAGGACACATAGTCCTGGAAGTTTTATATTTTTTAATATTTCATACAAACAATGTTGAAGTCTCTGCGGTCACAGCTTTAACATGTCAACTCCGTCATTAATAGTAATAGTAATAGCTGTAATAGTTTCTGTATACAGTTGTGGGATAAATATTGGCATTTTTTTTATTAAGGCAGCTACAACTGAGAAACAAAACAAAGCTGCTCCACTGAACAACACGTGGTTAAGATGGAAAAATATTCAGTTTTATCAACTCCGTCAGGTTTTGTCTGATGGTTGACAAGTGCTCTCAAAAAGTCTATATAATGTGATTTAATATGATTTTGCATATGGGGAATTCTTCTAATGTTGTTTCATGATTCTATTTACATATTCTGTATATTTGGCCACAGCTGGATCTTTGTCAACTCCGTCAGTATTTAATGCCAAGTGAAGATTTTTGTTAATTTTGAAAGAAATGTCTTATTCTTTTTTAAATTTATTGTGTTAAAATATTAAAACATCAACTGAACTACATGATATCATGTCTGATCTACCTAAGAACATTGGTTATAGATGTTTAATAACAAAAACTGGGTTGTTCATAATAACCATAACCCAAAAAAAATATTTAGAGAATTTTTTTTCACTTTGCTCCTTTACTGAACACCAACTGAAGACTTCACACTGTTGTTGGGTGAATCAAATTAAAATATCATATTTTTTAATGCGTCTGACGGAGTTGACACAAATTAAGTTCAGAAGCGAATAAAGGTACATTTTGTTTTGTCCCTTATGTCAAGAATCAGTGATTTGTCTCGCGGTCTGCTTGAGTTCTCCCTGGACAGAGTTTGATTAAAGAGGATCTGTTCTCCTTTTTTTCCATGTTCATCTTTCTTTAGTGTGTAATGTTGCTGTTAGAGCAGGAAAAAGGTTGCCAAAGTCCCTCCAGCGGGAGTTCTTCTATATCAGTGTCAGTGTTTCTGAAACGCCTCCATTGTAGTCTTGAGTTTTCTTCACAATATTCCTCATTTAAATAATTCATATGCAGAATAAAGGGGCGGGGCCTGGTGGAGTTAGTTGTCTGCTAAATGCAGATAAAGGACAAACTCATTTTGCTGTTTTCATTCCATTTCTTTCATTCCATCTTTTTGCTCTGACAGTTAATGATCTCTCATTTTTCAATGCATTACAGTAGGTATTGTCTCATTTAGGCTATTTAAGTCTTACATCAGATAAAATCATATGGAGACTGACTGTGTCTATAAATCTAAAAAATACTTACTCCACCGAGGCCTGGGGGTCCGTTTGGACCGGGCGGTCCAGGAGGGCCGGGGTTTCCAGGGGTTCCTGGCTCTCCATCTCTTCCACGGGGGCCTGGACTTCCCTAAAGACAGAGAAACGACCCTCAGTATAGTTAGTGTTTGTCATTTGAGAGTAATGCTGAACATTCAGTGCTAACTGTGTGCTAAACGACTATAATAATGCATCCACGGCCCATTAGCTCAATAGCCTGTCAAATGATACATTAGTGCTGTTATTTTTAGGACTATAATAAAAGGTGATTTCAGGTCCACTTTGACCATATTTGCGAGCATTTAGTTAGAATTTAGACATGATTTACTTGCTCAAAGTAAAGTGATAGTAAGACTCTGTAAACTGCAAAAAAATGATTTCCTCCTCAATACTTTTGTCTTGTTTTCCAGCACCAATATATAAACATTCTTAAATCAAGATACATTCTCATAAGAAGCAAATTGACAGACGATATTAATTTGTCAAAATTTGAGTTTATGCTTAAAAAAGGGGGAAAAAAGGGTCTTGTTTTCCCTTTTGAATTATGTTTATTTTTCTTACCCTATTGGCACATACAGTCAAACCAAAATTTATTGAGACACCTTGAACATTTCATTCATTAATTCAGTATATTCACTATAGTTTAAAAAAATGGTAATAAAATATGACAAGATCTCAGAGTTAAACTGTGTCAGAAAACATTAATCTTAATTATGTCAGATAATATTTAAGCAAAACATGGTCAGGTCAAATCAATTTTACTGGTAGTCCACTGTATGAAGAATGTTTGGGTATATTATGTCACAGTTTACTTTATTTTGCTATCCTCACTTACATAAATGAACTATAGTGTCCTGCACACACTAGTAAAAATATATCAAAAATGTCTGAATAAGTTTTGGTTTGACTGCATACATTTTTTGTTTTAAGTATAAACTTACTTCAATTTAATGCATTTTTTTTTTTTTTTTCATCAGAAAACAAGATATGATTGCATCCCCAGTAAATGCATCTTGATTTAAGAATGTTTAGATATTTGTACAGGAAAAAAAGACAAAAATACTGAGGAAGAAGAACACTTTTTGCAGTGAAAACTAATTCATGCATAACAAATTATGTTCTTTTCTAATAAAATATATTTTTGTCTGTGTGCATTGCCCTATTCCGTTTGTTATATCTTTCAATCACACGGGCTGCCAGGAGCACAACAGGAAGTCAGACAGGAAGTGAAGTGCACCTTCTCCCCCTTCTCTCCTCTCTCTCCGCGCGGCCCTTGTTCTCCTGGTGGTCCCTGTTTAGTAAAGGAGGGTCAGTTAGCAGTGCATGTTTCTGAGCGTGCTGCTAAAGCAAGACCAGAGAATCCCAAGAATGCCAGAAGTATTCCTACCATCGGACCGCCTGGTCCCCTCGGTCCCACAACCTGAGGGAAAATCAACAGAACGTCAGCGTAATGACTGGGAGAGGCTTTACCATTTCAAACAAACACGAGAAGAAGATAAAGATCCACAGAATCCACACAGAAATGTGGCAGACTTCATAAGTGCAGTTGTGTTTAACTGGACTAGAGCTGCACGATTAATCATTAAAAGATCGTGATCTCGATTCAAACACTGATTACTAAATGATTCGACTCTGTCTATTAAACCCTTGACAAGTCCGATCACAGCGAACATTCAGATCTGTGTTCTGATCCAGAGAGAGCAGTCAGTCAGACAGTCTTTCTAAACATAGCATCATTATTTCTGTCTTATAGTAATTTAGATTATCACTGGGATAAACGTTTATAGTTCAGATATAAACACTGATGTCTACAGGAGCAATCAAAATAGAGTAAATTTCCTTTCGAAATGTGACGCTTCAAATAAAGATCATCATTACACCAGTAGGTGGCGACAAATGACTGTTAAAAAAATTATTTGTCACTGAATCATTCATTCAAGAGATTTGTTCAAAAACGCTGATTCATCCAGTAATGACACAAGTGAAGTCTTTATAGCCTTGTCCGAATACCCACACTTGCGGTCTTGGCCACTTGAGAGCTCGTGCATGTGACAGGAAGTAAGTGCGCAAGACTGTCCCATGTCTTAAAAATGCCCAAGTGCAGTGCACACTTAACCCACACTATCTTGAATAAGCGTATCCCATCATGCATTATGAGATGTCAAGGAAAACATTCGACTGTAAGTTAAATTAATTATATATTACATATAATTTGGTAGTAAAATATAACATGTTGCACATTTTATTGATGCAAAGATGGGTAGGCTGTGTGTATTTTGTACATCATTTGCAACTGCTTTTTATCACTTAAATAAGCACCACAATTTTAAAATAGTCTCTTCTGTTAGTTACATAGCGACCACTGAACAGACATTTAGAAGTGTATTTTAAAATGCAAAGTACTGAAAATAATAATTAAAAAGCTCTGTAAACACTTGCATTTTTTTGCAAGACTATAAGTGTGTCCCATCGGGCAATCAGGAGTTCTACACACACTTGCAGTCTTCACACCCACTTGAACACTTGGGCCAAATACAGGAAATACGTCATGTAAGTAGGCAAGTTGTCAAGTGCAAAGACCGCAAGTGTGGGTATTTGGACAGGGCTTATGAGTGAGTCATTGAATCACTTATTCAAGAGATTCATTTAAAAATGCTGATTCATTGAGTAGTGAAGTCTTTATGAGTGAGTCATTGAATCATATATATATATATATATATATATATATATTTTTTTTTTTTTTAAATAGACTGTTTTGTTTAATTGTCTACTCAGAATTGTGAGTGAATCGTGATCTCTAATTAAAAAAAACAACAAAAAAACGTGATTTTCAATTTATCCAGAATCGTGCAGCTCTAAACTGGACACACACACTTTCAGTGTGAAGCAGCTGACACACACCTGAAGTGTGTCTGCACACACACACACACACACAGAAATCTGGCATCAGTGATAAAGATTTGAAGCTTACATCTGTTATGTCTCCTGGTTCCCCTTTTTTCCCTGTTGCACAATGGGGGAAAATAGTAGTCCGTATTAAATCAAGTATTTCTTTAAAAGAGCAAAAAAATAAATAAAAATAAAAATACAACACACACTGACCCTTTCTAAATGATTATCCCAGCTAACAAATAGATGTTTAAAGAATGGTTTGCTAACATTCATATTAATTTATTAAAACGTTATTCTGAATGTTCTATGCAAACATTATGGGAACATTACTTTAAATGTTACTTAAATGTAAGTGTATAAACATTTGTTCATAACGTTGAGAGATCCTTGTCAGAACATTCCCTCATACTCTAGCCGACATATTTTAAATGGTATTTTCAGACGAAACACAACAGCACACACACATTAAGTGATTGACGCTGCTTGGCACTCATGCACGCATTAACTAACATTTCAGACCAAACACAGGATGAACCTGAGACTTAATCATCACCTACAACACAGTCAGATTTTCAAACAGACATTAAACACAGACTCACCTTAGCACCTGGCAAGCCTGTTATTATCATGGCATGAAAGATAAAAAAACAGAGTGTTAAAACAGCATCATATAAAAGCAATCGTAAGCTCTGTGTTTGTTGGCAGAGCCTAAATGACTTTACAGGCCATATCCAGTGCATTCAGCTCTTAATCGTCACATGCAGTTTGAGTCTTGAATGTGATGTATGTATTCAGGCATTATGAATATAATGATTCCATCATTTTTTGACCTGTTCATTACGATATTTCACATTTGCGGTAGGACGTGTTCACTATCTGAGAGAGTCCAATGTTTATCAGTGACGTAAAAGTTCAGACATGCACACCATTTCTGTGGCAATATTGAAACATTGAAATTTAAAGTTCCAACATGTTCCAATGTGTGTTCCAATGTACTAATGAGTTATCAAATGAAATACGTTCATTTGAGCACTTGAGTTGATGAGCAAGAATGATTGTTTCCACAAATTGCCATTTTATGATTACAGCAAGTCACTCAGATTGATTATGCACATTTCTAACTGTAATGCTATTGTTTGCATTTCAGCTGCTGTGAATCTGCCACAAACCAAGATCTAAACCTTACATTGGGCTGTTTACTTTTACTAAACAGTATGTTTTATTTATGTATGCATGAATATAAAGTAAAGTCAGGTCTGTTAATGGTTCAGCTTAAATGAAGTGTGATTTTAAAGACTGTGTTGGTGGGACGTTGTCGTTCACCCTCCTCACGGCATGTCATAATAGATCTGAAATATGTCATGCATATTATGCATCCAGTGGTAAACGTTAAATCTGACATTTTAGTGCTGCACAAATCAATATACCAAAAATCAAATTCGAGAGATAATACGAAAAGCTCACAGTTTACCCATATGTGAGCTGAGGGCGAGCTACAACCTGCCACTAACTTGACAGAGATTGGCATGCCGTTCACATCTGACCGCGGGACACGATAGCAAATACTGAGAAACCCTCAGAACGGCTTTGATCTGAAGCAGATGTCGGCGGCAGGGGGCTGATGCACCAGCTCCGCTTATTCTGTATTCAGAGAGCAGATCAGGGCTGCGTTCCCCGAAAAACAGTTGATGCTTTCGGGAAACGCAGGCCAGGTCTATCTGCTAAACGTGTGAAGGACGTTGGAAACAAATACATCCTCTCTTTCTTTGTGATGAAAAAGTAAACGTTTGTAAAGGTACGCAAGAAAAAGCACTCGAAGCATTAAGTCAGAGATGAAACTCTATACCACGTCTGTTCAAGTGAGGTTCTCTCTAAATGATTCCCATATGTGTCCATCACACTCCTGCCGCCAGTGATATCCATTCCAGACAAAGCCAACACTGTGTCTTTAGTTGTTAGTCTTTTCTCATTTTCAAATTGTTTGTTGGGTTGTTTTGGTTCATTTTAAAAAAAGGCATCCATAAATTTGCACATATTTAAGATGCCTTTGTAAAATACCCAAATCCCATCAAACAAATATGAATACAAAGTAGGGCTGCACAATTAATCGAAATGAAATCGTGATTTGGCAAATGCTGCAATGTTTTTATGCACATCTTGTCAGTGAAGCCAGAGGGCGCTCTTGCACAGAAACTCCAAATATGCTCCGCAGAAGTAATATAACTTATGTTATTACAGGAAATCCCTATGGACATCATACCATTGCTATAGCTGAATAAACAGAAGACTGAAACACTTTGATTGATTAAACATGACTAAAAAACACACAACTACGACAATATGTGGTTATATCTGAGTTCTTCGAGCCTTCTCGGATATTTTCAAGGTAATAAAGTATATAATGCAATGCTAATCGACATTATCAATAGTAACTGACATTATCTAGCTAATAGCCTATATCCATGGAAGCTTGTTTCCGCCATGAAATAAAAAATAAAAAAGGTAATTGCAACTTTTTATCTCACAATTCAGACTTTTTTTCTCTCATTTGCAATATAAAGTCATAATTGCGAGATATAAAGTCATAATTGCGTGATATAAAGTCAAAATTGCGTGATATAAAGTCAAAATTGCGTGATATAAAGTCAGAATTGCAAGTTATAAGTCAAATTAGTATAGTCAAAATTGCGTGATATAAAGTCAGAATTGCGTGATATAAAGTCAGAATTGCGAGTTATAAAGTCAGAATTACGAGTTATAGTCAGAATTGCGAGTAATAAAGTCAGAACTGCGAGCTATAAAGTCAGAATTGCGTGATATAAAGTCAGAATTATAAAGTCGAATTGCGAGATATAAAGTCGAATTGCGTCAGAATTATAAAGTCACGAAGCAAAGTTATTACGAGAGTAGCACGAGTTATAAGTCAGAAGATATAAAGAATGCAAAGACGAGATATAAGTCAGAATTGCGAGTATAAAGTCAGAAAGTAATTGGCAGAAAGATATAAAGATTGCAAATATAAGTCAGAATTGCAGAAGAGATATTAAGTCAGAATTGCGAGATATAAAGTCAGAATTTAAAGTCGAATTGCCAGAATTGCATAAAGTCCAAAAGAGTTATGTCACCGAGTAAAGGGAAGCAGAATATAAAGTCAATATAAGTTATAAGAAGCAAGTCAGAAATAGCGAATTTGCGAGTAAGATATAAAGTGCCAGAATTGCGAGTTATAAAGTCAGAATTGCGATATAAAGTCAGAGTTATAAAGTCAGAATTGCGAGTTATAAAGATTGCCGTTATATAAGTGCGAGCGAAGATAAATCAAAGTAAAGTCAGAATTGCGAGATATAAAGTCAGAAGATTATAAAGTCAGAATTGCAGAATTGCGAGATATTCTTATAAAGTCAGAATTGCATAGTCCATAAAGTCAGAAAGTTATAAAGTATTGCGAGATATAAAGTCAGAATTGCGAGTCAGAATTGCGAGTTATAAAGTTATAAAGTCAGAATTGCGAATAAAGTCAGAATGCGAGTTATAAAGTCAGAATTAAAGTCAGAATTGCGATAAAGTCAGAATGCGAGAAAGTCAGAATTGCGAGTATAAGTCAGTGCGAGAATTGCGAGCAGAAGACGATAAAGTCAGAATTGCACAAAGTTAAGTCATTGCAGGCAGAGATATATAAGTCAGAATTGCGAGTTATAAAGTCAGAAGAGCGAGTAAGTCAGAATTGCGAGAATAAAGTCAGCGAGGTCAATTGCGAGATAAAGTCAGCAGTTATAAGTTACGAGTTATAAAGTCAGAATTCAGGAAGTCAGAATTGCGAGTTATAAAGTCAGAACGTCAGAAAGAAGTTTATTCAGAATTGAAGTCAGTTATAAAGTTGAAGTCAGAAAGTTATAAAGTCTGATATAAAGTCAGAATTGCGAGTTTATAAAGTCTCGAGTTATAAAGTCAGAATTGCGTGATATAAAGTCAGAATTACGAGTTATATAGTCAGAATTGCATGATATAAAGTCAGAATTGTGATTTTGAGGGGAAAAAGAATTATCTCAGAATTGCGAGTTATATCTCACAGTTCTGACTTTATAACTCGCAATTGTGTTTAAATCTGTGAAAATTGTGAGATGCAAACCCACAATTACCTTTTTAATTTTTTTATTTAGTGGCGGAAACAAGCTTCCATATTTATCACTGTATAGAAAACTATGAAATATTATGTTGTATGCCTTATTCTGTGTATAAGCCACATCATCTCACAGAAGGATGTTTTCAAACACTAGACTGACATAAAATACACGTAAATAAAAACATGTTATTAATGTCTTTTGTTGGACAAGAGGTTCGTAAATGATTTTCATGTTTGGAAAGATGTTTGACGCATTGCTTTTTCAAATGCACATTACTGAGTGATCACAGAGCCGTGCTTCACTGACAAGCTGCGCATAAAATAAATAATCGCAGGCTTTGCGATTTCATAATCACACTAAACCAAATGCTTTAATCACGATTTTGATTTGATTTAGATTAATTGTACAGCCATAATACAAATGTAATTTATTTATAAAAGTGAGAAATAAATAAATTACGACCAGGGGAGGAAGGCTGGTCAGCGGCACAGACTGGGCAGCACTCCCCAAACGGGATCTCGGGTTTGGCACAGTCTTTCAGCTCCTCGCAGATGATATCGTCGCACAGGACCGAGCCGGTGTCGCAAACGCAAATGCGACACGGCTCGGGTTTCCACACGTCCTTGTCACTATATGACTGGCCATCCTGCGTGCAGCTGCCTGGGTCTTCTGTGAGGAGCGTGAGTAGAGGAAGAGGAGGAGGAAGCAGGAGGTGGGTGAAGAGTTAAAGAAATGACATTAAAACTCTATGATTTGGATTTGAAATCCCAAGCCATAGAAAGCTTCATGATTAGTGTCACATGATAAATCATATTAGTGCAATGCCTACAGCAGAAAGTAGGGGTGGACGATATTCCGGTAGAGGTTTTTGACTATCGTCTCTATCTTGTTTGCGCTCACGTGACATCGCTGTGCTGCGTGGTCACAAAAGCTTATCGTTTGCATGCGTTTTAAGCATTGCGGCTAAAAAACAAGTGATTTAAAACTGTTGAAACGCAAAAAGCAGTGAAAGAGAACACATTTCGCTATCTGCACGGAGTCACTGCTCATGCAACGCGCGAGTACTGAGTTATTTTTCCCGCCTAATTGGGCTTCAACAGTTAAATACAAATACTTATGTGTCAAAGGCTACATTCACACTGCAGGTAAATGTGGCCCAAATCTGATTTTTTTGCCCACATGTGACTCATATCTGTTTTCTCCAAGACAGTGTGAACAGTACAAACCACATGTAATCTGATCTTTTCAATTCCGATTTGTGCCACTTTCATATATGATACTAAATCCGTTACAGGTCAGACCGCAGTGTGAACAGTCATATCAGAAATCATGCGATTTTTATGTCACTCGAGATCAACATTTGTCACGATTCTGCGCTCATGGGAGTCTATTCAAAGATTTTCCATACCCAACATCATCAAGACAGTTGCAAAAGGTGGTCAGCAGAAAGTCAGTGATGTGTCAGAACTCGTAAGTATTACAGAGACAGCTCTATAATACAAGCAAAACATGAGGAAACTCTGCTCTCTTCTGTCACATCATTGTCTTTATTTTTCATATTGCCTGCGCATAATTTCGCTGGCTTCCACAGCAGATCACACTATAAATAAATGCATAATCGCTTACTTTAATGCCCTCCGTGTTTACTTCCATATGACAGCGCGCTGTGTGTGTTGCCAAGTTCGCCATTTTCCCGGAGAACTGGGTTAATTTATCACTGTTGCCGTGGGTTGTTTTGCAACTCCATGGGTTGAAGCCCACCGCACTAACGTGATATTTAATTCCCGGAATGTGATTTTTACCGGGATACCCCACGGAACCCGAATGGAGTAGTTTTGAGAAGCAATTGAGTGGATTTTGTGGTAAAAACCTGGCAACCTCGTTTGTACCGTTCTTTTGCACATGCAGGTCAGATCAGAACCATGATCTGTTCACACTGAAAATCTGATATTGGACACATTTAAAAGAACAATGTGAACAGCTATACAAAAAAAATCAGATCTTGAGCAGATCTTGAGCATCTTGAATCGAGCATTAAAGCTCGCAGTGTGAACGTAGCCAAAATGCCTTCTTTGTCCTCGTAAACATAGTCATTTAAGTCTTAAGTGAACGTAAACAGCTGAGAAAGAAAATGCATGTATCAGTATATTAGATCAGTGCATTTGCTCTTAAAGTGACAGCAGCCTAATAAACCTGCTGTGTCATTAATGTTAATCAAACAATAAAAAAGAGAAAATCTCTCACTGCTCTTGACTGAATTACTTTTGTTACACTTTAATAAGAATAAATGTATATTTAATTTACACAGTGAAGATATGCAGTGTTTTTATACATTTGATTATACGATTTATGTAGGCTAGTAATTCTTATTTCTACTTTGACGGTGAACACGCAAAACTGGATTTAATGCTGTATCTTCGCAATGATTTGGTGTATTGACACCAAACTTGGTAGATGTCATTACAGGCATGACTTGGGGGTACATGCACAGTTTCGTCAAAGCGCCACCTACTGGTTCCAAGATAGGGAAAATGGCTCTTTTTGCTTTATAACTTTTGAGTGCCTTGTCCTAAAATCATGAGGATTGTTTTGAATGATATATATATATATATATATATATATATATTCTGAGAGGTCCTGTAAAGTTTTAGGTCAGCGCCACATAGTGGTCAAGAGATATAATGAAATTTATGAAAATGCTTATAACATATGAAAAAATTCAACATATTGTCATTTAACTTACATCTTTAGGTTTGTTGGCTTATGCCGAGTCCTACAATACCAAATTTGCCATATTCTACCATACTTATTGTCCGCCATATTGAATTTTATTCAAAACCTACTTTTTCGAACTCCTCCTACAAAATTTGTCTGATTTGTAAGAAATTTGGTATGTAGCATCTACAGACGCTCATGACAAAAAGTTATTAAAAGATTTTTGATAGACCAAACCATTGTTTTATACTGCATCAACAAATTTGACAGCGAGCACGCCAAAATGGTTATGCGGTTGTATCTTTGCAAAAGTTTTGTGTATTGACACGGAACTTGGTACATGTCATCACAGGCATGACTTGAGGGTGCGTGCAGAGTTTCGTCATAGTGCCACCTACTGCTCAGAAGTTATAAACCATGTTATTATAAGTGCTTTGTAATTTAAACGGCTTTATCCTAACCTCATGATCACAGATATCCACAAATATTTCATTTTTCTCCCTTATTCAGCTCGTTGTTATTGCAGCTATATTTAGTTTCTTTGTTCTTATTTTATCACTGACTGTTTACTTGTCTTCAGTAAGCTTGAGTTTTTTGTGATATTGAAATTGGTGACAAGAATTATGACATTTTTGGTATCATATAAGTGTAAAGCAAAAATCACTATATTGTGATATATATCGCTATCCTGAAATAAAATGACTCATATTGTGATATAAGATTTTGTCATATCGCCCACCCCTAGTAGAAAGCATTAAATTCGAGGTTTTCTGTGCAGAGGAACCTCCTCATTAATGCAAATGTCATCGTCACGCTTATTCAAATGCAAACCACAAGATGGCAGCACAAAACTGATATCAATGAAACCAGATAATTAACAATCATTTCAAACTCTCATCCTGATAGACTTCTGCTCTCCGCTGTGTTACTTCCAGGCTGTTTAAAAGACACACAACCCATCCGGAAACCAACAGACTAAAAGATGAAATGCAAGCCAGACTGTTCATTGTATATATTTGTATCAGACACAGCTCTTTGTATACTCAAATTCAAAGTGAAATGACTTTTCTTTCAGTCTTTCAGTAGCATTCGCTCAAGAATTCGCAGGGAAAATGGGGCAGTGGAGAGAGACTGAGAGTAATCAAACAAGCGCTGTTTGTTTACCCTACCGGCCTGTTTATTTTCTGTAAATTCCTACAGACCCCATACGGCGATGAATGACGCCTTTCTGAAAAGTAAAGACTGAGCAATTCACAGGCTTTTGCCTAATCTAAACAGCAGGCTCAGGAAGTGTGTGTCTGTACGCTGCCAGTTCAAACATGCCAGAGAAAACGGAGAACGGACAGCTTTCACTCTCACACACGCTTCAGGCCTTCCTTCCATTCTCTTTTCTCCGCTGTTTGAGCTACAGGAACGCAACCATGAGAGCCTTTTCTTTTTGAAGTGGAAAATGGAGGAAACTCCAAATTGGACACAGGTGAGGGGAGGGAATGTTGTCTTTCCTTTTCTCTCTTTCAAACCTTAACGTCAGCAGGTTAGGAAATCCATAGGCCACCTCTGCAATATGATGCCATGACTGATGGTTTAACAAACGGCCTTTGAGCTGGAGACCCAGACGAGCCGATCCATGACCTGCTCACTATGAAACACTCTGCTACAATAACCCAATTGTTAGCTTTTGCTCAGATTTCTCTCCCTCTCTCCCTAATTGCTTCTTTTCAACTGTATTTTATTGTCATTTTTTTACTGCCTTTTAAAAAAAAGCTCTCTGAAATATCTTCTAATTTGTTTACCCACGGGCTTATTTAAAAAATATCGTCCAAGGAATGTGCCTTGCTGAATTATAATAGCTGCCTCTGTCCTTTTCATGTTTTTCCAATAGCTTTCCGCCAGACAGTCTTTCCTTCTTTCCCTGGACTATCGTAGCCCCTGGGTAATTTAGGAAACAGATGGAAGCACTTTAACTGTATGGAAGGGTAACAGTAACTCTGGCTGAGGCCCACCGCTGCTGAATTCAACTACTGATATGATGCACCTCAGAATCTGAATGGGCGAAATATAAAAGCAGAGCTTTCGGAATCCCTCCAGCTCAGAATTCTGACAATTCGAAGGAGTTTGGAGCATCTGCGTTTTGTGCAAGCCTGGATTCGCCCCGGTGGCCCCTGACAGCAGAGGAATGCGCTCTTTTAGGGCCTGACCAGCTGAGCCTCAGGGCCATCAGGAGGGCTTCAGCCAGCAATCAATCAATAAAAGAATGATCAAATAAAACAAATGCTCAATGAATAAATCAGTGCTGTGTATGTGTGTGCTTGAAGGCTTCAGGAATGTCCCGCAGGTGTGCTGATGGATGAAATACCCTGAATACCTTCAGACTTTGAGCATTTATAAACACAGTCTGACTATTCACAATGATTACACTTCAAAAATAACCTAAAAAAGAGACGGAAAAAAGTTTATCACCGATTCTTCTTTTTTTCAAACTCATAAAAATATTCAAAAAAAAAAAAAAATTCCAAACTCCATAAAAATACAAATATGCACAAAATCTTTACCCCCGACTGTCAATCTGGCAGCGCGTAAAGTATTTCCTTTCATTAAGCCTTTATACTCAATATGATATTCATAATTCAAGCCGAAACTTTTGAGAGTAAAAGTGGACAGACTCACGTTCATTCTCCTCTTGGCATTTGACAACGGCCAAAATGCGACTAGTGTTGCCACAAATAGCAGTAAAGTCCTTGAATCCGCCGACAGGATCATGTCTAAACTGCAGACATGCGGCGTTTCAGGAACAGAAGAGAAAAAGCTTGGATTTAGTGTTTTCTCCTAGTGACGCGCATGAAGCATTTAGTCCCAAATGGTGGACGATGAAGCGCCAAACTCCTGAGGAATCTCCGTGCGGACTGATCCTGGGGCCCGCAGGTTTGAGTCCATGCAGCTTTGAATGGAGAGCCGTATTTTCGGAAATAAAAATCCACCCCTTTACCCCCCAGGAAGGTGAAATCGGAGAAGCGAGAAGCCTGCTCTCTCCTCTCGCACCCATTCTTTAAGAGCCCTGTTTTCACGTGCAGCTGAGAGAAGACGACAATAAATCTCTGCCGAAAAAATAATCCTTCCAGTGCAATTATTTGCGTTTTTCTCGTATTTTATTCTGGAAAACAAAACTTTATGTGGGCTACTCACTGATTCTTGAGATAAGGGACAAAACATTTTGTAGAAGTTGGGCTTTATTATTTAATAATATATTATTTTTAAACTGATAGCCTATATTTGTAGACAAAGGTCTCAGCTAATGAACCATGTAAGGGAACAGGTTTCTCTGAAAATGTTTTTTTTTCCTAAAAATGTACATTTATTCACTTTGGAACTTAATTTGTGTCAACTCCGTCAGACGCATTAAAAAGCATGATATTTTAATTTGATTTCCAACAACAGTGTAAAGTCTTCAATTATATAATAATGGTGTTCAGTAAAGGAGTAAAGAGAAAAAAAAATTCTCAACATTTTTTTCTTGGGTTATTATGAACGAACCAGTTCCTAAATTCCTTCTCTAACCTCCTTTTTAATATTAAATATATATAACCAATGTCTTGGGTAAATTATATCATCATGTAGTTCAGTTGGTGTTTTAAATTTTTACAATAAATTAAAAAAAAGAATAATACATTTCTTTCAAATTTACAAAAACCTTCACCTGATGGTGTTAAATACTGACGGAGTTTACACGTTCTGGTGGAGTTGACATTATGGGGATGACAAATCCTACGGAGTTGACAAATACTGACGGAGTTGACAAAAACTGTGGAGTTGCAAATAACGGAGTGACAAATACTGTGACGGAGTTGACAATACTTATGGAGTTGACAAATACTGACGGAGTTGACAAAAAATGGAGTTGACAAATACTGACGGAGTTGACAAATACTGACGGAGTTGACAAAAACTGTTGGAGTTGACAATATTACGGAGTTGACAAAATGACGGAGTTGTGTTGGACAAATACTGACGGAGTTGACAAATACTGACGGAGTTGACAAATACTGACGGTTGACAAAAACTGTTGGAGTTGACAATATTACGGAGTTGACAAATACTGACGGAGTTGACAAATACTGACGGAGTTGACAAAACTGTTGGAGTTGAAATGACGGATTGCAAATACTGACGGAGTTGACAAAAACTGTTGGAGTTGACAAATATTTACGGAGTTGACAAATACTGATGGAGTTGACAAAAACTGACGGAGTTGACAAATCCTGGCGGAGTTGACAAATCCTGACGGAGTTGAAATACTGATGGGTTGACAAATCCTGACGGAGTGACAAATACTTACTGACAAAAACTGAAGGAGTTGACAAAAACTGACTGACAAATGACAAAAACTGACGGAGTTGACAAATACTTAGTTGAAAAAACTGACAAATACTGAGAGTTGACAAAACTTATGGAGGTTGACAAATCCTGACAGAGTTGACCAAACTGAGTTGACAAATACTGATGGAGTTGACAAAACTGACGGAGTTGACAAATACTGACGGAGTTGACAAATACTGATGTTAAATATGATCGTTGACAAATCCTGTTGACAAATACTGACGGAGTTGACAAATACTGACGGAGTTGACAAAAACTGATGGAGTTTGTGGCCACAGCTGGATCTTGTCACTCCATCAGTTTTTGTCAACTCCGTCAGTATTTGTCAACTATATTTAAATAGAATCATGAAACAACATTATAAAAACTCCCCATATGCAAAATCATGTTAAATCACATTATATAGACTTTTTGAGAGCACTTGTCAACCATCAGACATAAAATCTGACAGAGTTGACAAAATTTAATATTTTTCCACCTTAACCACGTGTTGTTCAGTGGAGCAGTTTTGTTTTCTTTCTCAGTTGTAGCTGCCTTAATAAACATATCAAAAATGTCAAGATTTATCCCACAACTATATACAGAAACTATTACACCGGGATGACGGAGTTGACATGTTAAATCTGTGACCGCAGAGACTTCAACATTGTTTGTATGAAATATTAAAAAATATAAAACTTCCAGGACTATGTGTCCTACTGTGAGATCCACAATGAACAAGAAATAGTAAGAGCTCCTCAGAGTTAAAGATGACCATGACATCTGATTTATTCAGAAAAAAAAAATGAACACGATTCATTAACAGTGAAAATATCATTGGACAAACAGCTTTTTGACATCATTAGTATGTTTATTATGCTATTTTGTTGATTTTAAGTTTCACTGTGCACATTTGACCCTCACAGAGCCAACAATATTTACCACAGTAAAATAACATTTAAGTTTTAATCATCTTCTCATAAGCATCTTCTTTCTTAAAGGATTAGTTCACTTCAGAATTAAAATTTCCTGATAATTTACTCACCCTCATGTCATTCAAGATGATTATGTCTTTCTCTCTTTAGTTGAAAAGAAATTATGGTCTTTGAGGAAAACATTCCAGGATTTTCAACGGGATTCCACTGGGGTTCAACGGGTTGAAGGTCCAAATGTCAGTTTCAGTGCAGCTTCAAAGAGCTCTACATGATCCCAGACGAGGAATAAGAGTCTTATCTAGAGAAACCATCGCTCATTTTCTAAAAAAATAAATAAAATTGATATACTTTGTAACCAATGCTCTGCAATGCGCCACGCATTACGTAATCATGTTGGAAAGGTCACACATGACTTAAGCGGAAGTATCGATCCAGTGTCTACAAAGTGAACGTGCAAAGACTAAGTCAAACGGCCTTTACAAAAAAAGGTAAAACAACAATGTCATTGATTTTAAAGTTGGAGGAGAAAATGAGATGGAGTTTTTCACCCTACCGCAGTACTTCTGCCTTCATCACATGTGACCTTTCCAACATGATTACGTCATGAGTGGAGCATCACAGAGCAGTGCAAGATGAGCATTTGTGGTTAAAAAGTATATAATTATTTATTTTTTTAGAAAATGACTGATGGTTTCTCTAGATAAGACTCTTATTCCTCGTCTGGGATCATGTAGAGCTCTTTGAAGCTGCACTGAAACTGACATTTGGACCTTCAACCCATTGAACCCCAGTGAAGTCCACTATATGGAGAAAAATCCTGGAATGTTTTCCTCAAAAACTATAGTTTATTTTCAACTGAAGAAAGAAAGACATGAACATCTTGGATGACATGGAGGTGAGTAAATTATCAGGACATTTTAATTCTGAAGTGAAGTAATCTTTTAAGCTTATGAGAAGACACTTAAGAAAACTTCAGTTTAATTAGTGACACTCTTTCTCAGATTACAGCTCACATACACTTCACTGATACAGTACATGATTGCAGCATCAAAACCATCATTAACTTTTAACCATAATGCCCTAAAAATCGAATTTTAACAACTGAAGTCAGACAACCTCCAAGATTTCATATTAAACGGAAAAACAAATAAACAGTGATGTTAGCTATATCCTCTGCCGGATGTTTCCCCAACCACACGCATCCCTCCAGTAATCTCCACGCTGCTTTTGTTACAATGAATCACAGAAAGACTTACATCATAAAATATGTGTGTGTGTGTGTGTGTGTGTGTGTGTGTGTGTGTGGTGTGTGTGTGCGTGTGCGTGTGCTTTAGGGTGTTAGAAGGTCAAAGTGCAGGGAAAGAAATGGGCTGTGATGGACTTTTTGTCATGAATGGCCTGAACTGTTGGAACAGGTGGTGAAAGGTCTTGTCGAGTCGTTTGACCAGGTGGTATGAGTAAACCACTTTAACCAAACATAAGATGTCTGAAGAAATTCCTAATTAAGGAATGTATTTGAATATGTAATGTCCAGTTATTCATGTCAGGAACCAGGGAAGAATATGCTGGGAAAAAACACATCAACACATACACATGATCAATAAAGGCATCCAATACAGCATGAACAGAGAGTCACCTGAACACTTCACCAGAAACCAGATGCAAAGAAAGCCTGGTGATCTCTTAACCTCTCATCACAATTAAAGTCCCACCATTTGATGAAATCAAAGTGCTGGTGTTTTGAACCCTTAAGTGTCCTTATGGACATTTTTGTCATTTTGCCTGTGTTATTGCCAACTGCATATATTTTGGCACAAGTGTGTATTTTTATTGGAATTTTACTATTTCCCCCCTATTTCCTTTAATAAATCTATCTTACACTAGTAACACAAAATAGTTCCTCTCAGGGCCTTTTGGACAAAAATGCTCCTATTGAAACTCATTAAAACTGCAATTTTTAATCCCAGGTCCATTTAACTATAAAATGATGCAATCTTTGTTAATAGGCTTTCATTCTGTTTGCGAGGCTTCAGAATTACAATTTTACTATTCTTTTTTACCAGATGGTGCCATTTTCTCAAGTTTGGCCTATAAAGCAAATACTCGCTTTATTCCTGTTTTCTGATTCTGTATTTTATAGAGTCAATTGGATAAATTATGCAGCTTTAATTATGTGGGTGTGTTTGTGTGGATATCAGAGTGTGGTTTTATGTGTGTAATAAAAAAATTGTGTGTGTGTGTGTGTGTGTGTGGGCATTGTGAAATATCAGGACACGAATGTGTATAATGACATGGGTATGACAGGTATTACAAGGAGAGGGTGATTTATGAGGACATTACCCATGTCCCCACTTTTCAAAAGGCTTATAAATCCTGTGATGGTTAGGTTTAGGGGTAGGGGTAGTGTAGGGGGATAGAAAATATGGTTTGTACAGTATAAAAACCATTACGCCTATGGAATGTCCCCACATTTCACAAAAACAAACGTGTGGTGTGTGTGTGTGTGTGTGTGTGCATGTGTAATATTTGAGAGAGAAAAACTCCACTGTAAATCACAAATCCAACCACTGTGTGTACCAGTGGAGTTTTGCTGGCATCTAATGGGGAAAATTTGGTACTGCGCCCAAACAAAATCTTACTGAAAGCTCATTTTTTGAGATATCAACCTCAAATTTGGAACAACTTATTTAGATTTATGGCTTTTTAGAGTTAAACATGTTTCATTAAATAAATATTTTATATAAAATAATGTTCATAAATCATTTTCATAAACTTAAATCTCTATAACTTTTTTAGGTTTCACTTTTTTAAACTTTTTTTTTTTTTTTTTTTAACTTCAACAAGAGTCTTCTTTCAAATGAGATGAAACTTAAGTCTGTGCTCCCGAGCTGCAAATTTTTATGGCTGTTTTTGGACATGGACATTTTTATCCTCTATGGACCTATGTGTAACTTTTTTTTTAGTTGATGCACAACATTACTTTAGTCAAATCAGCTTTATTTCTATAGCACTTTATACAATATAGATTGTTTCAAAGCAGCTTCACAGTACAAAGAGGAAAATAACAGAATCAGTCATACTCAATCACTTCATCAAATTCAAATTCTGCTGTAAAGCAGCTCTACAGAAGAAGAAAGCAGTGAAGCAATTATTCCTGTTTTAGAGGAATTAAATCAGGTAACAGTGCAAAAATCCCCAAAAAATGTGTGTGCTGAATGCAGTTTATGAGTGCAGTCGCCCATCCTGCAGACCAGAGACAATGATCCAGCAGACTATTACAGTCTGGAGTACTTTACTCCACCAAGACACATGAATCCACATGTTCTGTATAATTTACTCATTTCCCCCAATATTTTACACTGGCTTCAAGCAGTTCTTTTGTTTTATGTATTTTGTATTTTTGTGTTTCTAGTGAGAGCACACCCTAGGGCTGGAATGTTAACCTATATTTTAGGAAATGTCCTAAATTAGCTGTTATTTGAACGGAGGAATGAATGCTGGACTGATGCAGGGGAGTTTGAACTGCATATAGCAGCGCACTGGAGGTTTTTATTAATAGGCTGGTATTTACTTGGAGCTCTGACACTTTATTTGCACTTTTTAACACCACTGGAATATTTAAAGAATGCCAGTGACCACCTTAGTTCTTGAATTATTGCATCCATTATTGCAAGAAAATGTTCACACATTTTCTAGTATTTTAGTAGGACACATATTGTTTTAGGACTCCTAAACCATGAAGTATGTGATATTTGTTTTTGAAGAAGCAATCAACACATAATATGGAAGTTTTTTCCTAAGAAAATTTGTTTTATAACAGGTTTATACTGGATTGATGATGAAAATTAAATATTAAATAAAAATATTTTTAATTTTATTTTTGGTACAGTTATGTTTCCCTGAATGAGCTTGAGCTTTTGATTTCTCTTTTGAGCAGCTGTTTTGAGAATTTGATTTATTATTTGATCTTTTTGAGCATTTGATTTATCACTTTAATTTTGCTAGGAAAAAACGTCCATATTATAAAGCAACCATATCTGGGAAATACTGTTAAAACTCTGTACACAGACCTCAACACTCGACGCACGAACCTCATGAACGATGACAATCAACAAATCACATCACAAACTGGAAACACAAAAGTGACAAACCTGTATAATTCAGCCCAAAATGTGTCTGATTAAAAATGACATGATGTCTTCCTAGTGTTGAAATATGATTGTTTTTGAAAGTCGACTCCAAATACATTTAAATCCCAGCAGAATTAACGCTGCTTGTGAGGTGCAAAGGTCCTGAATCACTGAAATTGGGTCTTTAAAGAGCAGCATCGGTCTCTTTGACATTTTAATAAAGAGTAGACTGTTAATCTAACAACCATGTGAACCTCTCAGCATTCAGGCAAAGAGAAAAACTGAATCAACACTGAACTGACTTCATCTGAACAATGACACTATTTTCTTTAGAGCTGCTGTTCGCATCATCAAATCATTTTCCTGTTATCACAGTAAAGCTGCTTTGAAACAATCTGTACTGTATAAATATAAATAAAAGTGACGTGGCCATAAGAAAAGCTATTCAATGCAGATGAGAACTACATGTATCAAGATGAAAACAAGTACAAATCTCTACATAGGAATGAATGAATAAGTCTAAATGTCTGCGTGGTGAACACAAGATGTGCCTTTGTTAGCCGGAGCTCAGGGAATTCTGTGAGCGGCACACGTTTCCTCCCCATCCCGAGAGCAGGAAGTGGGATGTGTCTAAGATTTCAGAGAAAATCAGACCGACTGTTTCATGTGCTAGATTACTTACAGATTGCAGTCGATTACTGATTCCAAATTACATGATAAAAATTGTTATTAGTTGCACATTTAAGTTAATAAAATCTGATTACTTTTAGATTACTTTAGACCTAACTCATTTATCACATTAATTTGATTAGGATAATCTTGTACCATATTGATATTAAAAATACAAACAGAAATAAAACATATTTCATTCTTTGTTATCAACATGAAGTGCATTAAATATTACATTACGTAAGGTTTTCCCAGTTTGTGAGGGAACTGCAGGAGGTTTAATGAAAAGCTATTTATTAAATCATACAGATTTAAAAATTAAAATAAATCATTTTAAAACAAAAATAATCAAAAATATAGCTGCAAGCATTGGGGTTCAAGCATTTCAAGGCCTTTAAGCACATGCGTAAAAAGGTATAATATTTTAATTAGCAAGCCTGTGAGATAGAAAAGACCATTTACAGCAAATACAGGCAATTTATCATAGGAAATAGTTTTTAAAGCTTTTTAACAGTTATCGAGGTTGAGCGAAAAGCCTAGGACTAGTTCGCCAAAGTCGTTTTTTAAAATAATCTCCAATATTTAACAAACGATTCGATGGACGGCGGCGGTCCTAGAGGTAAAGTTGCTCAGAACGAGGAGTTCTACCATGTGGTACGAATGTCGTGGGCGTGTGCAAAAAATTGCGCAATACACGATCCTTTACGAACGTGAAAAAATGTGAAGGCGCCCCCAGTGGCTGATTTCTTTTGCATTTTTTTTTCGAGTCAAACAGGCCCAGATCAGCCTCCGTTAACCCTGTCTGATAGACGCTCAAATTTCATTGGTCGACGGCGGACATGTTTTTCAAGATGCGTCAATGTCCTCAAAGATGGTCGTGGTTCCTCGGATGAAGACACTGCATGCCAATTTTCAAGTCAGTTGGACTAACGGTGAAGTAGTTTTAGCTGTTTTCATGGTTTTTTCATTGTTATAGCGCCAACAAGTGGCCAGTCGCCACGTCCTTTTTCACGCGACCACAGAATGAGCTCTTACATAGATGTGCTGAGTTTGGTGAAAATATCTCACTGAGTTCACGAGTTATAGCCATTTTAGTAAAAGTGGCTCCACCCACTTCGAACGTTTTGGCGGCCCTTAGGAACCGTGAATCGAAATTTCAACTTTTTTTGATATTGACAATCAGACTACAGATAATCTTGCTGCACTGATTTAGTTCTGAAAAAATCCTAGGAAAAAAGTTTACAAAAGTATGTTTTTCAAAAAATCCAAAATTTTGTTATGAGCCATTTTGTACTTTTGACCACTGTAGCGCCCCCATCAGGCCGATCGGGGTGAGCCTTGGTGACATTGTATACGGTGTGAGTACTACAGTCCTCAAGTGTTGACGGCACTGGATGAGAACAGAATTGAGCTGGACGATCACTGTTTTCTGCAGAATTGCTTTATAGATGAACTGAACTAATTTAATAATGATATTTACAATGGAAGTGAATCAACACTGAACTGACTTTTTATTTTTTATTTCGAACAACAACAAATAAAAAATAAAATGAAATATGAAAATACAATAATTGTGTTACCATATACATCAAGTAATTACACGTGTCCGAAAAGGAGCGGAATGAAGCAAAAGCTTGTTATTTACCCACCCCTTATACAGCTATCAAAAATTCCAATATATATAAAATATTTTTCTCTCTCTCTCTCTATATATATATATATATATACTATATATTCATAGCACAATAACATATAAACCTTTTTTATACCAAACGACCCGTCACCCTTTAGTCTTAATACAATCAATCTTTTAACCCACCCTCACACTCACTTTTGTTCATCCTCATATCCTTTTAGTAACTCGTTTTTATACAACTTTTTAAACACCTGCTCCAAATTATTCCACAACCTCATAGTGATGCACATACTTTTTAGAGTTGAGCTTTTTAAAGTTTAATTCTTCTCTCAAGTTATACCCACCCTGCCTCTCCATAAATATTTTTTGTAAATTTCCCGGAAGTAAATTATTTCTTGATTTAAACATAATTTGTGCCATCTTAAATTTAACCAGATCAATAAACTTTAGTGTGTATGATTTCTAGAATATTTGTATGTTCCGAATATCCAACCTTATTAATGATTCTGATTGCTCTCTTTTGTAATGTGCATAAATAGATTGGTTTTGTAGGTATTTCCCCAGATTTCCACACAATAATTTAAAGTATTAGTCCACTTTTAAATAAACTTTTCCTGATAATTTACTCACCCCCATGTCATCCAAGATGTCTTTCTTTCTTCAGTCGAAAAGAAATTAAAGTTTTTGATGAAAACATTCCAGGATTATTCTCCTTATAGTAGACTTCAATGAAGCCCAAACGGTTGAAGGTCATAATTAGTTTCACTGCAGCTTCAAATTGTTCAACACGATCCCAGATGAGAAATAAGGGTCTTATGTAGTGAAATTATCAGGAAAAGTTTATTTAAAAGTGGAATAATCCTTTAAGTATGGCACTATGAGTGTATTATACAGAATATACAATGATTTATTATCTAGAATATATCTCGCTTTATTTAATATTTCTATAGTCTTTACCAGTTTTGCTTCAGTGTGTTTTATATGTGGTTTCCAGCAGATTTTGTGGTCTAAAATAACACCAAGAAATTTATTTTTATAGACTCTTTCTATATTGATATTATCAATTTTCAATTCTACTTGAGGTTTAGTATACTTTCCAAATAACGTAATCTTTGTTTTACTATATTTAATGATAATTTATTTATATCAAACCACCGTTTTAATTTATTCATTTCTTTTGTGATCGCCTCCAAAAGCTGCTGTAAATTTTCCCCTGAACAGAAAATATTTGTGTCATCAGCAAATAAAATAAATTTTAACATATTTGATACTCTAAAAAATATCGTTAATGTAAATTATGAAACGATTTGGGCCTAGGACCGATCCCTGTGGTACTCCACAAGTTATTTCCATGCATATAGATTTCTGATCACCGATTTCCACAAATTGTTGCTGCTTCTCAAATAACTACTCTCCCTCTGATTCCATACCTCTCCAGTTTCTGTAATAAAATGTCATGATTTATGGTATAAAATGCTTTCTTTAAATCTATGAACATGCCTAACACATATGTTTTAGTATCTATACAATTTGTAATTTCCTCAATTAGTTCCATTAGAGTCAAAGATGTTGATCTGTTTGTCTGGAATCCGTGTTGACTTTCAACTAGCAGATTGTGTCTTATAATAAAATCATCAAGTCTTTCTGTAAACAGTTTTTCTAGGATTTTGGAGAACTGGGGAAGTACAGAAACAGGGGATAAACACATTTTCACAAATTACAGGCCTGTTTTATATAATGGTATTATAACTTCAGCTGAACAACAACACTATTGTCTTTTAGAGCTGCTCTACAGCCGAAATGAACTGAAATTGAAATATTCTGTACTGTATAAAGTGCTATATAAATAAAGGTGACTTGATTTTACATAATTTTGATATTTAGCTTATTATTAACAGTGTTGGGTAGTAACTGATTACATGTAATATGGATTACCTAATCAGATTCCAAAAATTAAATAACTGTAATTAGATTATATTAGAATACATTTTAAAATACTTGTAATCAGACTGCAGTTACTTTTTCATTGATAACATTCTATTCTCACAGTGGCAGTAAATTATTCATAATGCATTGATTCTCTCTACTGCTTTTTTATCTTTTAAATTTTCCTCTCTATAAAAGCCTACTGCTTATATCCGTTCAGAAGCTCTTCCAGGTTTATGGAATCACACACACATACCAGCCACTAGTCATGTGACTATCACTGAAAACTGAGCAAAACACAGCAGTTGATCACTGGATCAACAGAAAAGTTTTCAATAATTTTCTATCATCTCAAGGCCCCGCTGTGAGCCTCGGCCTTCCTGTTTGAGCATTGCATTCAGATATGTACTAATTCTACTAAAACTAAAAAATTGTATACTTTTTAACCACAAATGCTCGTCTTGCACTGCTCTGTGATGCTCCACGCATTATGTAATCACGTTAGAAACGTCACGCGTGACGTAACCGGAAGTACGATCGAGTGTTTACAAAGCGAACGTGCAAAGACTAAGTCAAACATCCTTTACAAAAAAAGGTAAAAACAACGATGACGGACGATTTTGAAGTTTGGAGTTTTTCGTCCCTACCGCGGTACATCACACGTGTGATTATGTAATGCGTGGTGCATCACAGAGCAGTGCAAGACGAGCATTTGTGGTTAAAAAGTATATAATTGTTATTTGCTTTAGAAAATGGATGATAGTTTCTCTAGATAAGACTCTTATTCCTCGTCTGGGATCATGTAGAGCTCTTTGAAGCTGCACTGAAACTGACATTTGGACCTTCAACCCGTTGAACCCCAGTGAAGTCCACTATATGGAGAAAAATCCTGGAATGATTTCCTCAAAAACCTTCATTTCTTTTCCACTGAAGAAAGAAAGACATGAACATCTTGGATGACATGGAGGAGAGTAAATTATCAGGACATTTTCATTCTGAGGTGAACTAATCCTTTAATTCGTCTGTTTTGGCCACATGACATTTTCATTACAGTCATGAGTTGGTCCACAGGAGAAAAAGCAATAGTGAATGTCAAAACACCTGAGTAATGATATTAGGAAAACATCACATGCTGCTTTAGATTTTCAGCTCTCAGGAAGAAAGATATAGCCTGCAGGTCTGAAGTTTGCTCATCTATTGCCAAATGCACATTTTAACTTTAATCATGAACATCAACTGCCTTATGAACAATCAATAAATCATTGTAACATGTGTATCATGTTGTTTTCTGATGTGATTTGATCACTGTGTTTCTGAAATGATGCTGTAAAGCTGATGTGATGTGTGTAATGGAGCAAGTGTGGGATGCAAGTAAAGTAGGCATTATTGCTTATTTGACAGTGTTTGACAAGCAATCGCTGGTACCCCTCATAATAAGCCGATAATATAAGCCAATTACATTATTATTATTTATTAAAAAACATTTAAAATGACCATTCAGAATTATTTTATTTCATATAGACTCAAAGAGGCAAGTATTTTATGTGTAGAAGTGCAGGGCTCCCACACGTACTGGAGAACACTTGGAAAATAAGAGAAAATGCCAAATATCCTGGAAAATCCTGTTGTTGTCGGAGCTGGAGCCGAGTCTCTGGATGTACTACAGGTTTGGAACAACCTGAGGGCGAGTAAATGAGTAAATGGGTGAACTATCCTTTTAAAGGTGTTCTTGTGCTCACTGTGTTAAAGGCGTGGTTGATTATGATGTCACTTTTTTAACTTTAGTTAGTGTGTAATGTTGCTGTTTGATCATAAACAACATCTGCAAAGTTACGACACTCAAAGTTCAATGCAAAGAGAGATATTTTCTTTTACAGAATTCGTTGTTTAAGGACTACAACAAACGGCTGGTAGGGACTACAAGAGCTTCTTCCTGGGTTGGT
Source organism: Culter alburnus (assembly GCA_028476615.1). Lineage (NCBI taxonomy): Eukaryota > Metazoa > Chordata > Actinopteri > Cypriniformes > Xenocyprididae > Culter > Culter alburnus. The sequence goes on along the minus strand of JAOTNS010003951.1, from coordinate 1,382,446 downwards.
GACATCACAAACCCTAAAATTTACATAAACAAAGGGGGCGGGGCCATGTTGGGCTGCTTGTAGAGTGTTGTTGTCATGCCGTCATTTTACTCCGGACTGCTTCACAAACGAGGGTCAATTCAACACAAAAGATGAAGATGACGGCACATGCTAGTGGATGAGTTGAATCAACTCCACAGCAACTACATAAATTTATCCACTAACCATTCAGAAACGTCCAGTTTCATTCTAAACATTGTAACTTCTTCCTGAGTCTCTCCATCAGTGTCGACTCCGGTTTGAACAATGTAAGGCTGAACACCGTTACTGACAATCCTCATTTTGGCTGCGTGAGATTCTCCAGCTTTGTTGTTGTTGAGCTGTTAAAGCTCCGCCCTCTTCTGGAAAGGGGGCGGGGGCAGCAGCTCATTTGCATTTAAAGGGACACACTCAACAATGGCGTATTTTTGCACACACCCAAATAGGGCAAATTTGACAAACTATAATAAATGATCTGTGGGGGATTTTGAGCTGAAACTTCACAGACACATTCTGGAGACACCAGAGACTGATATTACATCTTGTGAAAGGGGCATCTTGTAAGAGTGCCCCGCCCTCTCATTAACAGGATTGGTCACATGTTTGTGACAAGAGGAATTAGGAGCAGTTTCAAATTGCTTTTTTTCACTGCAGTTTTAAAGAAAAAATACTCAGCTGATGAATTTGCACATGGTTTGCATATAAAAAGCTGAATCCAAGATTTGAGTTGAAACGGTGTGCTCGTCAGTTTGGAAGGGCAGTACAGCTGCATATGATCTGCATTTTACTGACAAAATAGTTCTTATCCTTTATAATAATGTTCATTTTTAAACTTCAGTATCAATGCACCTTTAGTGGAGGTTTGGAATGACATGGGGGTGAGTAAATGACGACAGAGATAACATTTTGGCATGACTAACCATTTACAAAGTTAAATCGCTACCAAAAAAAATGAAAATATTATCAAGTTTAGACCAGTATGTAGTACTGCTTGGCTTTGGGCTGCGACTGTGTATTTCCATGGCTATGGATGGGAGTGGGGCCTTTAACAAAACAGCCAGAATCACTGGCAAGCTTAAGTTTCAGCAGTTCGAGCACATGTTATTGTTTCTCCATCAGCTACAGTAGCACAGCCTCAGAGAGAGAGAAAGAGCAGGAATGGAAAATGTGTGTGCTATTGCATGTGCTGAAATAGTTTTCAGCTATACAATCTCCAGAGAGTTGAGTGCTTTGCATTTTTTACTATATTCCTGATTTCAAATATGCTAGCAAGATGTGCTTTCACCAGTTTTCACAAGTAACCTCTGAAACTGTGAATGTGCAACTTCTTGTCTATCTGAGAGAATGAGATGAGTCTTCTGAACACTTAACCTGTGCTGTCTGTGACACCATCTGCCTCACATCTGTTCTGATCTCTCATCACATCTCAAGTGAAGGTGCTTCTTCATTTCACACTTCTCAAAGTCTCCTTTGCTCCGAAGCATTTCTCATCATTAAAAGAAAGTTTGAGAAAGTTATAGTCAGAAATGGAAACTTGAGTCTGACTTTGACTCTCATTCAATAAAACAAAGACACATTTTCTACTGAATGCCACTGACAGAAAGAAAAAAAATGTTTTTAGCTGAAATCAAGGAAGGACTCCTTGCTGACTTATAATGAATAAAGTATTTAATAACAGATATTGTTTTAAAAGTAAACGGTCCTACCTGTAAAATTATCGTTTAAGTAAAATTTGACATACTTTTTTATATAAATATGGCTTACAGGTTTTCTCAGTCACTTATTAGAAATTCACAACTGAAATCCTGTTCAACCCTGATGCATGAAGTGATTTCAGTGGCTAAGACGGAGTTTAGTTTGAACACAGAGAGCAAACAGTACTGGATGAAGAGGATATTTACCTACAATAATTTGAAACAAAAGGCTGCTCTACTTTGAGGTAGTGATGAGAAATTGGAGCTTTTCCAAACTCTAACACAGATGAACCACTTGCTTAGTAAAATGATCTACTCTTCTGAAGCGCTTGAATCGCCGCACGCTGACGACACCTGCTGGACACAACTGTGTAAAGGCAACGAAAACTGACACCTTTTACAAACCAAATGCATTGTTTTCATTACAGTGTAACCTATTAAATGTTATCTACAAATCATTAAATACTATTAAATAGTATGTGTCTTTTTTTAAGGTTGGGCCTGGCTTACAAAAAGTTAGCCATAAGTGAAAGGGTTCAGAGAATAACTCTCCTTAATTTAAAGTCCCCCTGTAGTCAATAATTTTATCCATTAAAACTTATCTTTGATCACCGAAATGACATATTTAAACGTTTTTTTTTTTGCTTGAAAAAGAATCTTCATGCCTTAAAATAGCTTCTAATAACTCTACACCCCTGCCTCATTTAGTATATGCGGTTCTATGAATATGTAAACTAGCCCCGCCTCCACTCACTCCAGCTCAGAGATCCACTGATGATTGGTTACAAGATAGTTTATGACGTCAGAAACACCAACGATTTCAAACCACGTTCTTTAGTTCACTGCAGTTTTAAAACACCACATAGACATATAAACAACATTAAAAACTTGATTTTCACCACAGGGGGACTTTAAGAAAGGTGTGTGCTTTATGTTATGTAAAGTGTGTGTTTAATTGGCTTGCATGCACTAAGCCAAAGTGGGCAACAGGGCTGGGACAATACTATCGATGCATCGCGTTTCGTAGATCATTTCTGATATTTTCCAAATGCATCTCAAATCGATTCGGAGTTTAGTTTTTAACCGCATGCTCAATTGCTCATGAAGAAGAGTGCTTGTGATCTACCTTATCCCTTAAAACTCATCTTTGATCATCAAAATGACATATTTAAAAAAAATCTTCATGCCTTAAAATAGCTTGAATGTAACTCTACACCCTTGCCTCATTTAATATACACGGATCAATGAATATGCAAATTAGCCACACCTCCTCTCACTCACTCCAGCTCTCCACATTCTTTGGGTCACTGCGTTTTTAAAAAAAACACATTGACATATAAACAACATTAAAAACTTTATTTTCTCCACAGGGGGACTTTAAGAAAGGCGAGTGCTTTATGTTATGTAAAGTGTGTTTAATTGGCTTGCAAAGTGGGCAACAGGGCTGGAACAATACTATCGATGCATCGCGATTCGGGATCATTTCTGATATTTTCCAAAGGCATTGCAAATCGATTCAGAGCTGGTTTTTAACAGCATGCTCAATTGCTCATGAAGAAGAGTGCTCGTGCATTCGGCTGAGTCTGAGAATGTACTTGCTCCTCAGAATGCTTTAATGATGTGAGATTAATGTAAATAGCCCAATGCAAACACCCTTGTAATTCACTTCAACCTTTTCGAACTTTATGAATGATTATTTTATAGAAGGTTCAAGTGGTGTGTGTAAGGAATTGGAAGGAGTACGGCTGTTTCTAAAGCATGCAGTGCCATCTGCTGTTGAAAACTAAGATCAGAATCGATTTGAGAGAGAATCGCGATACATACAAAAATTAGGCCTATCAGAATCGATCCAGAATCATTTCTCGATTCACATTGCATCGATGCATTGGTCCAGCCCTAGTGGGCAATAAACATTCAGTTCCTCAGTCAAACTCAGAGAGAGAAGAGGATTGCAAGTCCATCTCCAGTCCTGGAAGTGCTACAGAATGTCTTTTTGTTTTGTATTTATTTCATTGATCAAGTGTCTTTTTGTTTTTGAATCATGTGAGAACGCTTTCATCCCTTGGGGAACAGAGGCCAATGCATCATTCTTTCAGGGGATCATAAATGTAGAATGTTTTTACAGGCAGTGTTTTCGCCATTGCTCAAAATAATTTAATTGGTTTTAGTTGGACAACAGTCGGGATCATAATATGTACGCCCAATATTTGCATATGCCAGCCCATGTTCAAGGCATTACACAAGGGCAGCCAGTTAACGTCTGGTGTGCACAGTTGAATCAGACTAGGTAAGCAAGCAAGAACAACAGCGAAAAATGGCAGATGGAGCAATAATAACTGACATGATCCATGATAACATGATATTTTTAGTGATATTTGTAAATTGTCTTTCTAAATGTTTCGTTAGCATGTTGCTAATGTACTGTTAAATGTGGTTAAAGTTACCATCGTTTATTACTATATTCACGGAGACAAGAGCCGTCGTTATTTTCATTTTTAAACACTTGCAGTCTGTATAATTCATAAACACAACTTCATTCTTTATAAATCTCTCCAACAGTGTGTAATGTTAGCTTTAGCCACGGAGCACTATCAAACTCATTCAGAATCAAATGTAAACATCCAAATAAATACCATACTTACGCGATTAGACATGTTGCATGCGAACACTTTGTAAAGAACAATTTTGAGGGTTATATTAGCTGTGTGAACTTTATGCTGTTTATGCTGTTTAAGGCAAGCGCGAGCTCCATGGGCGGGGAGCGCGAGATTAAAGGGGCCGCAGCCTGAATCGTGCATAGTTAATGATGCCCCAAAATAGGCAGTTAAAAAAAAAAATCTATGGAGTATTTTGAGCTGAAACTTCACAGACACATTCAGGGGACACCTTAGACTTATATTACATCTTGTAAAAAAACGTTTGATGGCACCTTTAAATTGAAACTCAAACTGGGCTGGGATTTCTATTTTCCACCATGCTTTGCCCATGTCACTCGAAAGGGCAAGTAAATGCTAAAATTAAGTGTTATATAATGTTTTTTTGCAAGATTAATGTTAAGTGGGAGATTTATTAGTGAATAATGTTTTGGTATACTAATTTAGAATAGTTTCTGTTAATGTGGGTTTTTGGAGAGTTACCATCATGATGACAAGTGGTGCATCGGCTTGGTTTGAGAGCAAGTGTGTTACATGCTTTATATTGCTGTAATCATTCAACAAGTTCTATATCATGCTATTGTTAACATGTTAGCAAGTTTTTTCTGAATGAGCTTGTTATAGCTAGCAAATTTTACACTAATAAAATTGTTCATATTGAAGTTACATGAAAATTTTAAGTTAAATGTATGAATTAGTGTACTCAAACATTTCAAGTTAAGAACAATTAAAATGTATGAGTACAACTGATTGCCTCAAAGTTTTAAAATTGTGCCAACTTATTCGGGTTTACAGTGTGCTCACATTATAACCGAAGGCATTTGTGCTGCAAATTCATTAATCGACAATGAATTGATTAAGTTTTGAGTTGTATTACGGGCTTTACCATCTTCGCTTTTTGCTTGTAAACTCTTCTCCAAAAGAGGTTTCTTTGTTTTAGAGATGATTCCTCAGATGGTTGCCTTTTTGAACGATGCATTGTGTTAATAATGTTGCTCATTAGTTATGGCTACAATGTGTCTGAACAAACACACACTTTCAGTAGACAAAAACTCCATAAAATAGTCTTGAAAGTTGTTACACAAGATCTAGAAGGGTTTATACAGTGGATGCTATTGTAAAGACTGTAAGTCTGTCCTCATCTGTCCTCATTATATGTGTTGCCAAAATCCTCCTTTTGAACCCAGCAGTGAAGCTTGATGTAACAGTTATTCTGCTCAAAGAATGAAACACAACTGCCCCCTGTTGATTTAGTCTATCCTCTGCGGCATAAATTGCAGGATTTCTTTCCCTTTACTCTGTATCCAAGATTTTTCCATGTTATTCTAACAACAGCAGAAAATTCAAGCACACACTTTTCTATTCATTAGCAATCAACATAATATATTGTTGCCAATATTAATTTGTCAAAGAGGCAGGCACACATTTGTAAAGGCCACCAAAAGTGAAATGAATAAGCCTCAGGCTGAAGGAAATGCAGATTCACACCTGAACAGTAGAGGGTGCAGCTCAAACAAACCTTTCAGCTGTGCTGCCATTCTGGATCACAGAAGAACAGGATGCAGGAGTAGTAGTAAATGAGTAAATGAATGCTCACATTTTTACTCTAGAACTAGTCTAGAATAACCATCATGTTACATCTTACCCTTGATTTCTCTTAACATGAGGAAAGGAGAGCTATCAGTCAATACATGGGAAAACAAAGTAACTTGTATTACTTATTTGAAAAAGTAACTCAGATACTTTGTTGCAATTTTAAAAGTAATGCATTACTTTACTAGTTACTTGAAAAAAGTAATCTGATTATGTAACTTGTGTTACTTGTAATGTGTTACCCCAAATATGCCTAAACGAACTGATCTAAGGGAGAAAACGCACCAGGTTCTGAAACATACGCTCCAAACGACCTTAAGTTTGTAGGCACGTTATTTTATGGCTTCAGAATCCACAAATGAACAGATCAAATAATTGATTCATTTTTGTTGGTTGTGTCATCCTAAAATGGGCCATTTTTTTTTTTTTTTTAGTACCTTACTGATGAGGGAGATTTAATTTATATAATTTATTATGATCGTTTATATCATTGTTGCATATCGGCATATAGCAATAATAAAGCATTAAGGCATTATAGACAACACTATGATATCGTAAAGCTGCTATAAACGATGTGTATTGTAAAAATAAAAACACTATACAATTAAAATTGACTTCACTTTATGTCAGGATCATATGATGAAAACTTTATCACGTTCTGCTTATGATGAAATATGAAGACACTTAAAAGGCACAGAACTGCAGCTGGGTTTAAACACCATCACACTCAATTCAACATTAATATGTTAAATAACACTTTTAATACTAGGTGCATATATTTCCATTTATATACTATATCCAGCTCGATCCAGCTGTCCTCCTAAAATTTTCTTTCGATCTGCAGAACATTGAAGAAAATGACACTTATAAAATGCTTCATAAAAATGCGTAGCAGTGTATGTTTATGGTCAGTGCAAGTCCACTGCAGTCTCTGGTCAGCGTCCATGTTTCTGAGGACAAAAGGATGAACATTAGATTGTCCCATCGCTCCAGTGGGTCGTCCATTGCTTTTTGTGCAAAATAAAAGTCTTGTCCAGAAGTGGCGTCTCTTGCCGCAGGATCTTCACAGCCTGATACTGGGGCACTTGATCTCCATGTCGAACCCTATGGAAGAAACCACACTGCAAAAGAGAAAGAGGTTGAATTAGATAATCTAGCACTAAATAAAATCACACTGTGCAACCTTGATCCCAGCGTCCAAAGTTAACACATGCCCAGTGCCAAACGTGAGTAAAAAAGAATGTTGGCTGAGAACTTAAAAAAAAAAAAAAAAAAAGTATGTTCAAAGTTTCATTCCATAGTATTGATAAATAATCCTCCATTCATTCATGCCATACTTGAGCTGAAGCTGCTTTAGCTTTATCAACCTCTTTTTTTCCTTTACTGTGTTATTTTTAAGGTGATAAAGTTAAAGCTCGACATGCTGCTGCTCATCTAACAGAACATGATGTCCTTTGATGCCCTTCTCAGACAAGATAAAGTCTAATAACTTGTTCACTTCATTTTGTGCATCTTTTATACCTTGATCAAACTTTTAGTATGTACTCGGTTGTATTCCTTACCCTAAACATCAACCTCAATGCAACATTCTGAAGCACTAAAAACAAAACAATTTCAATCATCTTCATTCTTCAAAGAACGGCAGGCTTTAATTCTTGAAGAATGTTTCTTATTGTTCTATATTATTGTTGATTACTTGCATAACACCCTCGTGCATTATCAGTATCAGTAAGTCAATTCATAATTAAAAATCATAACTGGTGTTGAAATCTGTGTCCTGCATTTAGGCACAATATGCAAATGTTAACTGATTAATGCCCCTGGTATACATAATTTTCCACGTTCCGATCCTGAGTGTGGAAAGACGTGTTCATTGCATGCTCACTATCTAGTGGACTTTTGTTTTCATGCACTCAAATCACCCGCAAAAATTTGGCTTGTCCACGGACAGTGCGCTGACTGTCACTGGAAACATGGGCAGCCGAAGTATACTATTAAATCTATTTATTTCAACTTACTTTCTCTTATTATAGAGAGTGAAAGTTTGTTCTGCCTTTCATCCTACACTGACACCACACAAATCTGGAGGCTTCCGTGCCAACAGCTCTTATTATATCATGGATATTAAAGGTGCAGTAAGCAATTTTTGAAAAATGCTGTTGAAAAGTGGATCTGACCGAGCACCAAACACACTTGTAGCCAATCAGCTGTAAGGGGCGTGTCCACTCATGATGAGGGAGGAGAGAGAGCTCAGTGCACAAGACAGACAACTATAGATAGAGAAATGACAGAGAAAATACAAACGAGGAAAAGGCCAGGGGAATATAACTTTAAAAACAAGGGTTACGAACCTGCATTAATATCGGAGAAGCGCAGAAGAGACCTTAAAGTGTGTGTACACAACCACTCTATAATGATAAAAATCCACCCACTCATATTTTTAATCCCCATAAATCATAAGCAGTCTCTCAGAATAAGCTGTTTGTATTTTCTATGCAATGTGACATCACATTGCACAGGCCCCGCCCACAACCACTGACAGACTCTGCCCTATTAGCTTAGCTCCTCCCCCGAGTGAGCTGTACACAGTCCGCCATGTTCATCTCCTCACCAGAGCATTTAACAGCAGCATTCAAGTAAGAAATATATTCTTATTAAAGACACTGAAGTTATTCAGTCAACAGCAGTGAGTGATTTTCTGTTTTTCTTTTGTTTGATTCATATTAACAGCATTTACAGCAGTAGGTACTGTATATTACGCTGCTGTCACTTTAATACACAGATCTAATATACGCATTTGATTTCTTTCCCTGCTGTTTATGATCACAGACATAATCGACTGTGTTTGTGAACTTTGTCTGTTTTTGACATAACCTTGTGTGTATTTGACAGTTTAAGTCATCCAGCTTTCTGTGTGCGTGACTCAAAAAATCATATGTCAGAAGTTTAGACTTTAAACGCATGCAAATTATTAACTTTCATGATGAAGAAGAACTGCAATGTCATGTGAGCCTGACCACGATAGAGATGATAATCAAAACCAAACAGATGTTTTGTTTGTTTTTGGCAGAGTATCCGAGGCGTGAGCTGTACAGGCTCCGCCCTCTTCTGGAAAGCGGGGTGGGGAGCAGCAGCTCATTTGCATTTAAAGATACATGCACGAAAACAACATATTTTGCTGTTCTACAGAACTATGATATGCTGTCTTTTTCTTGAATATACTCGTGTCATCTTGTTTGTTCATTTGCATTATTATTATTATTATAAGCATCTAACATCTAAACATTTTCCACCACCCATTTCAATCATCGGCTTCCAAAATGTGTCAAAAAAGTGAGATAACACTCCTAATATATGGTTTTTCTTTTGAGTCCCCTTTTAGTGATCGCAATAACCCCTTAATCTTGTCACATTTGTAGTTACTTGGACTTTCATGTTATATGTCGGGAGCTGTTCATGAAAACGGTGTTTGTTTTTTGGGAAGGAATGACTTGCCATTGAAGGAGTAGAGGAGCTAAATAACAATTAGACATTCAATCTGAACTATCATAGCAACACAAATTGCTTTCACTTATCGATGACATCCTACCCTCGGGCGGCAGGCACGGTAGATTCCTTGCCTGTGTTGCATAGTGTGTACGTGAATGTGTGGGCGGAGCTATCAAGATAGGGGTGTGGTCCTTTTGGGTATGGGCGTGTTTGCTTTGGGTAGGGGCGTTTACCAGAAATCGCTTACTGCACCTTTAGGCATTCCCATTATTATTTAGATACAGGTTATCATGCCAAAGCCACAGCACATCAGCACACTCCACCGCAGAATTGAGCTGTACCACATGACATGTGCTAGAGGAAGATCAGGCTGGACGAGGCTCTTATTGAAGATCAGAGGCCTGTTTCCCCTCCACATCAGACGGCTGCTGCTGCAGATGAGCGCTGTAATACTCGGTCTCATAGTGAGGCTGCCTCTCAGTGCGCTTGAAAAAACCACACTGCTCCACCAGACGGGAATGTATAACAGACATATGCGTAGGTACAGAAAGAAGAACACATGAAGAACTAGCAATGGGGGGTTAAATCATTAGAAGTGAGGAAATATTATATAGACAATAGTATGCAATCGCATTCATTGGATGGAAGAGAACAGGTAGGAAAGTAATATGAGGGTGAGTAAATAATGACAGAATGTTCATTTTGGGAGAAATATGCATTGAAATGACAGCAAATCAGCTTTGGAAAACCACATTTCTGATGTCTCAAAAAATGACAACATCTTTTTTTTTCCTGTTGTTCACTGAAGCCATGGCAAATCTATGTGCAGTCAAGCTGCTTTACTATATGATCTATGTGTATTGTGAAAAGTGCTATACAAATAAATTTTAAAAAGTTCATAAAACATTGGGCATTTTTGACTAGGAGAATCCACTAGACTGCGTCCATGACTGGCAACTAGTAAGTTCACCAGTAATCACACCATGTGTCAGCATGACAAATAAATCTTTTGGGCATTCACAATGACTGTAGATGGTCAAACGATTGAAATATCCTCATGGAGGTCATGGGTGCACTGTAAAAAACATATTTTCCTCCAGTGTTTCTTGTTTTCCAGTACAAATATCTAAACATTCTTAAATCAAGGTTCATTTACTGGAGAAGCTGAGTGACTTTAGCTAGTTGAGTGGCTTTTTGCTTAAAACAAGAAAAATATCTAACAATGGGGACCAAAAATCTTGTACTGACCCCATTGGCAGCTATATTGTTTATTGTTTTAAAATGCCCCTATTATGCCATTTGTGATATTCCCTTACATGCAGTGTGTAATAGAGCTGTTTGTGAATGTAAAAGGTCTGCAAAGATCAAAGTGCAGATAAATGTTATTGTCTCATATGTAGGTTTGTAACTAATTTGCATAATGACCGCTCTTCATTGGCTGAACAGCATCTCTTTGCCCCGCCCTCAATCACTGTAGTTGTATCTGTAGCCATCTGACCAATCACAGCAGAGCAGCTCTCAGAAAGGCGGGGTTTAGAGAGACCGAATCCTTGATGGAAGCGTTTCAGACACTGAGAGAAAAGAGCTGATGCTGCAGTGGATATTATGAGAGAATTAAAGTGTTTTGATCTTGGATGAATGTGAACCTGTTGTAGGAGACTTTAAGCATGAAGCCATTTTTCACAAAAAAACACATAATTTGATGAAAGAATGTTTAGATATTCATAGGGGAAAAATACTTGCAAGTTGTGCAATAAAAGCAGAAGCTTGTTGAGTGTGTTCAGGTGTACACTCACCTTCCACAGTACACACACGAGCAGCGCGAGAACAATAACTCCAGCCAGGACGGCGATGAGGATGATCCACCACGGGATGCCGTGCTGGTCCGAGAGCCCGATCTCTGGGTAAATCATCACTGACACCTGCACAAACACAAACACTGATGCGCTAACAAGAACACGCATGGGAGTGTGGGCATGTGTGATCACGTGTGCTATCTGACCTGTGTAGCAGCGTCCTTCAGCACTAGATGCCTGATGTCGGATTTAATGGTGATATTGGCTCTGACCAGCAGCTCCACAGCACTGACCGATGAAAACTCCTAATAAACAGAGTGAATGCTGTACTGAGAGTTAATCCATTAGGTCGCACATACGTATAGACCCTGGGCACATTTATGGACATTTATTCACTGACTGTGGGCTTGATTCTGATGTGTTTGAGGTGATTGCTGTGGTGCCGTTTTCTTGTCTGTAACTGTTTCCATCTTTTCAATGTAACTCTCCATTAAGCTGATAGTTACTGTCCCACCATATCAACTAGGGTTGGCCAAAAAAATCTATTTTTCGATTAATCTTTTTTTGCTGCTGCTCCCGGCCACCTTTCCAGAAGAGGGCGGAGCTTTAGCAGCATGCGGTTTCTCAACAACAAAAAAGTGTTTGAATGGTTAGTGGATAAATTGATGTAGTTGCTGTGGAATTGATTCAACTCATCCACTAGCATGTGCCGTCATGTTCATCTTTTGTGTTGAATTGACCCTCGTTTGTGAAGCAGTCCGGCGTAAAATGACGGCATGACAACAACACTCTACTACAACAACTCTTCCTCTTCTCTAAAGCAGCCCAACATGGCCCCGCCCCCTTTGTTGTGTGTTCTCGGGGGTGGGGTTTATGTAAATTTTAGGGTTAGTGATGTCACTAACCCAGGAAGAAGCGTGTTGTAGTCCCTACCAGCCGTTTGTTGTAGTCCTTAAACAGAGAATTCTTAAAAAGAAAAACTCTCTTTGCATTGAAATTTGAGTGTCGTAACTTTGCAGATGTTGTTTATGATCAAACAGCAACATTACACACTAACTAAAGTTAAAAAAGTTAAATCATAATAAACCACCCCTTTAAGAGAAAGACAACACATGTATCAGTATATTGGATCCGTGCATTAGTCTTAAAGTGACAGCACCCTAATATTCCTGCTGCTGTCTGTGTTTTTAATGTTAATCAATCTACAAATGACAAAGAAATCACTCACTGCTCTTGACTGAATACATTTTTTGAAGCTTTAATAAGGATTAACCTTTATTTAATTTGTACAGTGAAGATTATATGCAATGTGTTTTACAGTTTCTGTACCTGAAAACTGTTATGTTTGGTATCGAAATTGGAATTGAGAATTGTTAAATGTCACTGGTATCTAAAATTATCTAAAAAACAACTGTTTTAATTTATTACTTTTTTGTGGTGGGGGCAGTGAAAAACTGAATTCACTGAATCAAATCGAGAATCAAAAATCGAATTGAGATCTTGTGAATATGAATCGAATTTAATCAGAACATTTGGCTCAATATCAACAGGAAAAACGATCGTTGAAGAGCGAGCATCTCTCACCTCAATGAAAGTGCTGTTCCACAAGTTTGCTCTGATCCTGATATGCATGGAGCCGGAGAACTTGTCTAGAGGACACCGGAAGAGCAGGCAGCGTGCAGAGCCCAGTAAACAATCCTGAAACACATCAGCAGGTCAATCACAATCAATGGCAGATTACGGAATGAAATATGGTCACAAAAGTATTTCTCATTTTGTCTGGTTCACACTGACCAGTGTGAGAGACTTCCTCCTCTCAGACGCAGACACAGCTGGAGTGATTTTGCCTTCAGGGTTTTTGGGAACCACGTCTGCTTCGGTCTCCTGATGCGAGCGCACCTTTCTGCTGCTCTGTTCACAGATGACCAATTTAAACATCTTTTGCATTTATTGATGACCAGCAGCTTCATTTGATGTGTGTTTGCGAGTACCTTGAGGTGTTCTGTCTGGGCCAGACGCAGAGGGTCGAGCGCCGACTGTGGTTCACAGCGAGTGTGTGGATGGCCGTCGATCTGCAGAGCGCTCGGATACAACAGCCACTTCTTATTGATCAGCTCGTACGGCCACAGGATGTTCAGAGATGCTGAGCCGAACGTTTGGAGAGACTGCCCAGTATTAGTCATCTGTTATCACACAGGACACATGAGTTACTTCTGTCCTGTTCCTTCTATTTCTCCATACAGTTTCTCCATACAAATGAAGACTTCTGTTCTACGTTCCATTAAAAATAACTGAGTAATCCAATTAGTTACTTTTTGAGCGAGTAACAGAATATACTTTTACAAGTAAGATTACTTTTACAATATATAGTATATTTAACATAAAGTACCCATTAGTGGTGGAAGAAAAAAAAAAATCTCGAATGAGTTGCAAATCTTTCTTTAGCGATTCTGAAATGATTCTGTGGGAAACCTGGGGTTTTGCAAAACTTACAATGTGCGGTGTCTGTGGTATTTCAGTGTTCATTTCAGTTCATTTTCAGTTCCAAAAGCTCTACGAAATTTTGTTTTACAATTAAATTGTATATATCAATTTAAAGTAGCTAAACAGCTTAAAAACAGTTTTTCATCTTTGGAATTTAGAACTAAAGTTAAAGGGTTAGTTCAACCAAAAATGAAATTTCTGTCATTAATTACTCACCCTCATGTCGTTCCACACCCGTAAGACCTTCATTCATCTTCAGAACACAAATTAAGATATTTTTGATAAAATTCAATGGCTCAGTGAGGCCTGCATTGAGAGCAAGATAATCAACACTTTCAAGGTTGTCTCTTCATTACATTAAGGTTGATCCACTGCAGTCACATGACTGTTTTAACGATGTCTTTAGTACCTTTCTGGACCTTGAAAGTGTTGATTATATTGGATCAAAAATATCTTAATTTGTGTTTTGAAGATGAATGAAGGTCTTACAGGTGTGGAACGATGAGGGTGAGTAATTAATGACAGAATTTTCTCTAACTCTTTAACACTTTACTTAAAGACTTTATATATAAAATGCATAATACAAGTGTTTTTTTAATGCATTAATTATGCCTTGAAATGCACCTTATAATGCATGGTATGATCTCATGAATAATTATAATCTCAGTTATAATACATTATAATACTTATCTATTCATTGAACATATCTTTAGAAAGAATAATGCATTAAAAGATTACAAACATGTAGCAAGGAATCTGCAAATATTATAATGAAACTTTGGTTACAATTATTTATGAAAAATATAATGCATTATAATGTACATAAATGCATTATACATAAAGGTTTTTGTAACCAGACTTGTTAGTTTAATAATGGAATGTTGTTAAATTTTTTCCAAAAATGTCCATAGTGCAGCTCTAAAGGAAACATGGATGAGAACTCCTTTAAGTCTCTTGAGATATGATAGAGCACCTCCAAATCTTCTGAGCACATGAACTTACAATGAATTCATAGTCCACTGCGCTGCCGACGTCCTCCAGTGATGTCATGGCACTCTCTCCCCTCACCTCTCCGCTGAAGAACAGCTGATGAGGGCGAGACAGCCTACAGGACACCAACAAAACACCATCATCACACAGCATTTTAAGAATAGCTTCTGAGAACATTTAATGAGATTTCAGATCTATTTATGGAGACTTGTGAGACATACACTGAATTGACATCTGCTATTTTAGAAACCATATGTAAACACACCAATAATCAGAGATAAAAGGAAGTGAACACACACCCGCTGAGCACCAGAGGAAGCTCGATCACCACTCGCGCAAACGCCGTGACGGGGGCTAAAGAAGGCTGCTCACTTATCCTGTGTGACATTTACATGGCTGAAATTATTACATTTGTTTTGGCATTTTTCGACAGGGTGAATCTCACAACAATGTCCAGGTTACATTTCATCCCAAATGGGGGATCAGCATAAATATAATTTCTGCCTACGGATGGCACATCACAGGGCAGTGCAAGACGAGCATTTGTGGTTAAAAAGTATATTATTTTTTTTATTTTTTTTAGAAAATGGCTGATGGTTTCTCTAGATAAGACTCTTATTCCTCGTCTGGGATCATGTAGAGCTCTTTGAAGCTGCACTGAAACTGACATTTGGACCTTCAACCCATCAAATATTGCATTGTCTTCACTGTATGAAGTAAATATAAATTTATTCTTATTAAAGCTAAAAAAGTTATTCAGTCAAGAGCAGTAAGTTATTTTCTCTTGTTTGATTCACATTAATGACTCAGAGCAGCAGGTTTATTAGGCTGCTGTCACTTTAAGACCAAACGCACGGATCCAATATACTGATACACATCCGTTTACGCCCAACTGTTCACTTGAGACATAAGCCTCTGTGTTTACATGAATACTGCACATGATGGGCATTTTGACATAATTGCATGTGTATTCCACCATTTAAGCGAAATAGTACGTGAAAGAGAATTGAGTTCACGATCACATGCTGACAGATGTGGCTTTCTGTTTGTGCACTTACGCTCTGTGTCAGTTCTTTTTCACTGCTTATTGTGCTTAATCTTTTAACATCAAGCACGTATCGCTCTTTATATTATCATTCATGCATTTCATCACTCTGAAGTGTCAATAGTGCTATATATTTACATACCGCGATATGCAAAATATAGCAAAATCTCCAACGATAGACATTTGATACCGGGGTAACAATATATATCGTCATACCGCCCAGCCCTAGATTGTGATCTCATGCTAATTTGCCCTGTTTAGTAAATCTGGTCCTAAGTATGCTACATGTAAGTACAAATAAATCATGGTAGTTTGTGTAGTACTGTAGTAATTTGGTTTCTAATGAAAAAATCTGTTATGAATTTAAAAATATAACTGTAATAAAAGTAAAGGTATTGTGCTGCTGTCATGAAAAAGTGATGTTACAATGAAAAATAAATATTCAGGGTGAAATATGACCCAGACATTTCTTTGTGAGATTCATCCAACATCATTTGTATGATTTGGTTTTGCTTACAAGAAATACACACAGCAAAATCCCCAGAGTTAAATCAACTCTGCTCAGAGAGCATATGGTCCCTCTCTACGTAGAGTTAAAATAACACTGAAGCAGAGTTAATGTAAATGAGATAATTTGCCGTTTGTGGAGTTGTTTAATCAGATCTTAAGAGTTTTAATGTATTTTATCTTCAGTTTACTTCATCTAAGGCTGTGGCTAGAAGCATTTGTATTTCTCTTCAGTGATTCTGCTTGTTAACAGCAGGTGTTCATCACTAATGCTCAATCATAACTTAATTATCTCATTAACTTTAACTCTGCTTCAGTGTTACTTTAACACTATATAGAGAGGGACCATATGTAATCTGAGCAGATTTGAGGGGATTTTGCTGTGCAGGCAGGCAGAAAACAGGACTGTAACTCACGTGGACAGTGCGAGATGAACAGACAGTGACGTAGTTTCTATAGTGATCGCAGAAGTGCTCAGAATAAGATAGAATTTGACCTGACATAAAGAATTCATGGTCAATTTGAGTTTCCTGAAGGTCAGAATTGTGTAACTGTGCATGTGAGACTGTTACTGTACCGTCGCGTCTCTTTTGAGCGGATTGCCCAGTTCACACAGTGCCTGAGAGCCGTTCTGATTGACTTCACACAACACCTTCAAAACAAGAACACATCAGGAACTACTGCTGGCTCTGACTGACACAGAAACAATGCTCAGCATTGCTGATGGTGTACCTGCTGCCCCATGACTCCAGAGTACGAGAGCGTGTTTGGCAGAGACACCTGCAGCTGGGCGGCGTGGGCATCATCCCCATCCTCCTGCGGGGTTTCTGGGTTAGACGGCATGTTAGTCACCGTGACCTCCAGCACTATTGACCTCTGATCCGACAGAGAGAACACCGGCACATCAGACCCGTCGCTAAACGCAGAGCATGTGGGAGAAATTAAAATAACCAGGGCCTCTATGCTTTACAAGATTTTTACATTTGCACACAGTCATTTTCACTGTGAGTGAAATGCTTGCACTGTACAGCAGAACCTGGTTTAGAAAATGTCTTCACATGTACAGGCAATTTATGAATGGTTTGTAGGAACATTTAGGCAACACTCACATGTTCACACACATCTTTATAAATGCAGTCATGGAGACATCAGTTCAGATACAGAAATATGTGTATGGTCACTTACCGCGGTAGAGGAGTGAAGTCGTTTGAAATGGGTGCTTTTGTGCCAAACTGATAGACAAGCTGAAGGTTGCTCTGGCATATTTTATCCTCACCACACCCTTCCCTGACAAAATTAACCTGAGAACAGACAGAAAGCTTGCACATTCAGTTTTAATGTTATACTAATGGTTCCTGATGGACTTGAATTACCATTCAACAAACATTATATAAGGGATAATGTACTGACAGCAAGTCATTTTCACAAAATAAGCTGACATGAAGCAAACAGCTGTCATATGACTACTTGAATACATGGGCAAGCAGTATTGATTTTGGGTGTAATATTGAAATCGTAGGTGGAGTTTGGGGGGGACCAAAGCCAATGATTTTGCCTGAGCAATGAATATTTAAAAAAAAACAAAAAAACAATAGAATTCACATTTATTTGTCTTATCTTATCATTTTACTGTAGAATGAGTAAATATGTTTGTTGTTAGGATGTTTTAAATGGTAAATTTCTAGGCTGATTACATTTTTAGGCTGCTCTGCCTCAGCGGTCTAACAGCACTCATCAATGTCAAAATGATTGAGATGGCCAATCAAATCAAAGAGGGCGGGTCTTAATGTCACTGTCATAGCGAGAGTTCGTGGAAAGATGCAAGTAGACAACTGTT
Organism: Culter alburnus; assembly: GCA_028476615.1. NCBI lineage: Eukaryota > Metazoa > Chordata > Actinopteri > Cypriniformes > Xenocyprididae > Culter > Culter alburnus. The sequence continues at coordinate 1,364,339 of JAOTNS010003951.1, read as the reverse complement.
TTTTGATAGAAATGTTCAGCGACTGACAGTAATAGACTATTTGATGAAAACTGTTCAACTTTTTATGAAATTTTGCCGTTTTGAACTAAAAATATGCGATAGTGATTCATGTACTAATTCATAAATGAATGTGACAAGACAAGAAATGTTTGCATTTTCAACATATTAGGTATACAAATGAGAGTGAATGTGTGCACATTTTAAAATAAAATATTATTTGCAAATAGTTCAAACTTCATAACTACAATTAGACCTAGAAGTTATTTTACCATTCTTATTTATTTATTCCCTTAAAGACCCCCTGTGGTGAAAATCAAGTGTTTAATGTTGTTTATATGTCTATGTTGTGTTTCTAATACGCTTTAAGACAAACCATGTGCAAATTCATCATTCAACACCATTGCCGAACCATTGTGTAGCGTTTACTTCAGTAAAGTTGACCGAGTGGATCTCTGAGCTTGTGTGAGTGAGTGGAGGCGGGGCTGATTAGCATATTCATAGATCCACGTATATTAAATGAAGGAAGGGTGTAGAGTTACATTCAAGCTATTTATAGGCATAAAGACATTTTTTTTCACAGGGAAAAATGTTTAAATATGTCATTTTGGTGATCAAATATGAGTTTTAAGGTATAAAATTATTGACTACAGGGGGAATTTATATCCCTTTAAATCATTTAATTCTTTTATTATTATTCTTTATTAAGTAATAAATCTCCCACCCCCGTCTGTCAGTAGGTCTGCCTATGACTGCAATATACAATACAATATTGAGGTAAATGTTTTTATTATGTGAGAAGAAAGATAGTTAACAGTCAAGTCATCTTTATTTCTATATAACACTTTGTTTCAAAGCAGCTTTACAGTGATAAACGGGAAAGTATACGATTCAGTAATGCAAACAGAGTTCAATTCTGCTGCTCTAAAAAGACAACAGTAAACATTATTCAGCTGAGATCAGTTCAGTGTTGATTCAGTTTGGTTCAATAACATTACAGTCAGTTTAAATGCGACTATAAGGCATGAAGATATTAAGATATTGACATCATGATTTTCTGTAAAGCTGCTTTGAAACAATGTGTATTGTATAAAGTGTTATATAGAAATAAATAAAGGTGAAACTAAAGGCACTATGCAGGACATCTCTTTCTTGAGACAAATGTACATTGTAGAGTCACAAACTTCTGAACACAGAATGCAGGGATTGACCCATTCACAACCAAAATCAAGAGACAAACCGAATCTAAAAGCATGTGAAGTACATTAGTTTTACCTCAGAGTAGAGTGTGTTGGAGGGACTGACGCTCAGGACGGGGCTCAGCTGGGTATGGTGTTTATGTCCCGTGTGATGGTGATGTCTGCTTCTCCGTATAGTGTGTGTGATCGCCAGAGAGACTGTTCCTGATATTAACATGCATCTCCTCTGATCGGACTTCATTGAGACCCTCCTCTCATATTATGAAATGCAGCTGCAATTTTGATCGTAATGTGTGTGTTTTGGTACAATGCAGCAAAGTTTGAACCCCCTGTTTCATGTTCAAAGTGTTGATATTTCACCACATGTTCCATAGCGGGCAGAAATCAATAGTTGTGTCTCATTTGAAGGCTGAGCCCTCTGGATGCCGCATTTGTCAGCTGCATATGTCATTGAGGCAGCCTCATTTCAGTTAAGTAACATTATATTGCAAATTAAGGGAAAAAAAATACAGTATTTTACACCTCATGAGGAATAACACACAATTTTACAATGGTTTTGTTTCTGAAATGAGACATTCTCGATGCGGCTGAAGATTCCACTCAGGGCTCAACCGTTCTTTTTTGTTCTTTGATTAGGGGTAAAAAGAAGTTGGAAATAACGGTGGTATACTTGTAATGAACATCCCCGCGCCGTCCACACTTTCCACTTAATAACAAAATAAACATTCAACAAAAATTGTGAGAAAACAGCAGTAAAGAAAGCATCTGATCATAGCGAGGTGGAAATGTTTGCAGCACAAGCTTTGCACTATCCAGTGCAGTCACGTGGACCAACTGTAATTGAGACATTTATTCAAAAAATTAAATAAAAAGACGCCTATAATAGATAAATTATATGTCATTTGAGTAGAGTGTTCGCTTGGGCCGTGAGCGATTGAGTGGAGCATCACACCGGAGGGTGCAGCCTTAAAAAATGAAACAAAACTAATGTTGTCAGGATGCAAATATGCATTTCCACTACAAATGCCATGTGATCACATGTTTTTAAATTCCTCATTATGTGGTTTCAGTAGCTATGTTTTCATCCACCTAGTTTTATTTTTTAAATTTTGTGATGTTGCAAAAACTGTGGATGGAAACGTCAAGATGCGCATAAAAAAAATATGCGCTAAAGTGAGGTGGATCATTTTTTATCTGTTAAAAAGACAAACTACGATGGAAACACATTTACCGAATAAAGCCGTGGTCACACTAGATTTTGAGCATGTGAAATTTCTTTGGACACTGCAACAGTCGTGATATGACGTCACGCCCTGCAGCGTCTTTTTTATAAACATGAATTCAACATTTAATAAATAGTAATACATTCAAAATATAAAAATATACAATCTTCTCCACTTTAATGCAGAAATATTGTTCTTTTAATTCAGCCAAGAGGTCACGCCGTGACGTATCGATCTTCTACTGGTCACACGTCTTCACGTGATGCGAATTCGCAGATCAGAGTTCAGCAAAATTGAAATCTGGAAGGCAGCGAAATGCGAAACTTTTTGCATGAGCTTGTGTTTCCGGTTTTGAATGGAAGTTAATGGAACGAAAAGTGTAGTGTGACCGCCCCTTAAATCCCTTGATGCACAACAAAAACATGAATTTTTCTCAGAGAATGCGATTGGATAACTGGACTAACCAGTGGACCAATCGCATCGCACTGCATCTCAGTTGTTGGTTTAGTTATGATTGGGTTTAATCATAGACTGTAAAAAAAAATATGGACGTAGTGTCCGTGACATCACCGTAAGTTTCTGAAGAGCATTTTTGAAGCCGTTGCCATCTTGGCAGTGCGTCTCCGCGCGTCACTCCCAGATAACTGAAAATGGGCAAAGAGGTGGGACGTGGGTGGAGCTGAGGTGACGTGACGGCAGCAGACAAACAGCTAGTGGTGACAACAGCGGCAATCCACCTGTCAGTCAAGTGGCCACGCCCTTATGCAGAACTTTAAGGCTTAATATAATTTAAATGGATGAGTTATAAAAAAATTCACCCCCTCACAGTTGTCATGAAGGGCAAAATTAGCAGTATAGACCAAAACTACAATTTGTACCAGGCTGTAAACATGTTTTTTTCTGCTGTAAAGTTGGGCATTTTAACATGGGGATCAATGAGATTCTGCTTTCCAGTGGCCAGTCGATGAATTGCAGTTTAAGTCACTTCTTCTGATATTTTGAACCAATTTCCCAGGAAGCAATGATTTTGTTCTGTTTGAACACATGGGATGGAAATGTTGCTCTATTCACAAATTTTTTATGCAATATTCCAATTTTGCGCACAAGTTAAATTCACAACTTTGGATGGAAACCCAGCTAATGATACTAGTGATTGCTGCTTTGAAACAAAAAAGTGGTGTAAGTAAAGGTGACTTGTCATTCATAAATTGTTTTAGACCCTGCTTCCACCTGTATTTAGTGCTCAACAAAAATGCACCTCGTGTACCATCTTTACAGCAGGTGGAAAGGGCGCCATCAATACACACATTCATCTGCATCTCTAGATCTACCTTCACAGCAAAAGTCACTGTTTGACAGTCCGGATGTTTTTGTCCATGTAGCTCCACTTCCACAGAATGGACGTACTCCGGCTCTGATAAACTGCGGTCCAGGAAGTGAACTCTGTGAGGAAGACTCAACTTCCTGCGCTCTACGTCCGCCTCAAAATGTACAGCGAGTGCTGATGTGGAGGAGCAACACAGAAACATTCAAATATATGTGTATATCTGCACTTACAGTGAATGTTGTTGTTATAGATGTTGAATTTCTCTTACTGATATGTGGTGAGTAGGAGTCTGGATAAGCCGTGTATGTGTAGCAGGCCTTCACGTCCACACTAGATGAAGACAAGTCAGTCATTCATTATAATATCACGTTGAAATGGATTTATCTATACTGTGTGTAATGAATATTGCTTGTAATTTCCAAGCAAGATGTGTGAAGACATTGAAAAAGTGAAATAACTTCTGACCAAACACCATCTTGGCCCTGGCAGCTGGGCTGCGTGAGGTCAATGTGCTGAGGCTCAATGGAAATTTCTCGGATCACGTGGACCACTGGACGTGACCTGATGGACAAACAACAAGTCAGAAAACATCTTGCATCTCAAAATAATTGCTGCTGTGGCTTTAAATGACAATGCATCCATTTTTAAACATTCAGCGGACATCTTTGATACGGGATGCATGTTTTTCATTTGCACGTTTTTCTCAGGCAGTTCAGATCTCACCTGTAAAGCACAACCTGATCACTGAGGGAGCCGACGGCTAGATCTGGATAAAAATTCCCATCAACATCTAGTCCTCCAGATATGGAGTAGCCCAGTCGCTTGACCCCTGCATTAAGCCCATCCAGAACCTTGATATGATGATAAATATACAGATACTTAAAGTCAAAACACTGTGATGGCACTGCTGGTTGAATGTCTATAAATCTATTTAGAAACAGAACCTTGAACATGTTACTGAAAACTGTTTAGTTTCTGAATGAATCAGTAGCTGCGTTTACATGGACCCTAAGAATAAAAAAGTCACACATAACCACGTCAATCGGAATGAATTGGCCAAATCCGATTCAAAATTTCATTTGGATTGTAAGGGGGGTGGTTTAAACCTTTTCTAATCCAATCAACAGGACATGTAAACACTTGATTGGACTGAAAACAGAAACTGGAAAGTACTGCACATGTGCAATGCCGTAGAGATGGTGCAATGACACGCGCAATGAGCTGTTGTTGTTGAATATAGTGTCATAAATGACTGTCGTGTTATTCTAAAGTTCTTCTTCCACTCAAAGTGAAAGTGGAGCAGCACAATGCTTCTTACATCTTGTTTTGCATGCAGGAATTAAGGGCCGTATATACTGCTTGACAGATATAAGATATGTGCTCGTCGTCTCCTAATTAGGACCTGAAGTAGATAAACATTAGTATGCACAAACAGCGAGAAGTGTGCGCATGTCAAAAAATGAATTCCGATTTGAAGCTTTTGACATATAAATGCGCACATCAACTCGATCATTTTATTTAGTGTTCATGTAAACACTACGCTCGGATTCATCAATCGGAATGAATTCAAAAGGTGAAACAAAAAGTGCCCATGTAAATGTGTTTTTGAACAAATCAGTTGAATGAAGGATTCAATGACTCACTCATATATATATAAATATCAAATGTTGTCTTAAAACAATCTAATGTGCCTAAGACTTTTCCAGTGTGTGTGTGTGTGTGTGTGAGAGAGAGAAGGTTTGCCTGCGAAGGTTTGGTATCAATGCCAGATGAAGTCCCGCGGTAAATAAAAACTTTCCCATCTCCATCAAACGGGGCTCCAACAGCAATGTCTGAAAACAAACACATATTTACAGATATACTGTATACACTAGAAGTGAGTAAACCCCAGTGTAATATCATTACAAAACGTGCAATTTTAAAGCCCAAAAAAGCACATCCATCCATCATAAAAGTAATCTATAAATATCCATATGTAATCCAAAAATCCCAAAATATCCATATGTAAAACTTTACAAACTATAATCATTGGCTTCCAGTAACGCCCATATGTTTCAGTATTTTCAATGTTTCAACAAAAGTGATTTAGAATCAATATTACATTGTAACATTGATCGAACAAAACTACCAAAGATTATTTTTGTTAATTTCAATATTGATGCAACATCAGTGATGTAGAATCAATCATACAGTAATAATGTTGATTCAATGACATTACCATTGATCTGCTTTCTGAGATACCATGAAGACGAAACACACTGTGTGTTACTTTGTTCTTACCTTCATAACCATCCCAGTCCAGATCTCCAGCACTGCTGACGGTCATCCCAAACATAGAGTCATACGTTCCGTTGAGTCGGATCGGTCGTGCCTTTTCCCAGTGGCTGGCTGGGTTCAGAAACACATACACCGCACCTCCAATCTCTGCCTTTCGGTCGAAGAAATTTGGAGCTCCCACTACAAGATCTGTCCAACTGTAGATGAAATCATCCCGTTAGATATTGAGCACATCAGCTTTACACAGGGACATGTAAAGGTTCTTACCCATCGCTGTTCAGATCAGCAGTGGCCACAGAATAACCGAAGGAGGAGGCCAGTTCCTCACCCCACAGAATATGGTCCGGCATCAGCCGGTAGACGCTGTCCTTCCGCAGCAGAACCACGGCTCCTCTGTGACTGGCTCGAGGAGCTCCGGCCACAAGTGTCAACTCAGACTTACTTATAAGACCTTTGGCTGAGTCTACAGAGAAACCTGTGAAGAGTAGAGACAGATTAATACCAACTGAGCATGTGATGATTTTACACCTGATTTTATATGATCTTGCATGGGATTGTGGTATACATAGTGTTGTCAGAAAACCACTATCAGCAGTCAATACCAATACATTGGAGTTTGCAAATGAAAAACAATCTATTCAAATATAGAAAGAGTTAGTCCTCATTCAGCCATAATGTTCTTTGTCTACAAACCCAGGTAGCTGTTCTGAGAGACGTCCTTGACGGAGCTTTTAGACGGTTCCACAGTTTTGTAGACCAGAGCATCCTCAACAGGACTGGCCATAAATAACAACCCTGAGAGTACAGACAGGAAGACCGATACAGCAAGAGAAGAGTTCAGATGATTTAAGAAGAAAAAAAAATCCTCATCAATTCATCAAAAGCAATTTTCCAGGGACAACTATACAAATAAATAACCTAATACCTAATAGCTGAAAATGTATGCCTTAACATACTGACCTACTTATAAAAAAACACTGAATTAATCCAATGTCCAAACATCAGAAATTCTTTATATTTGTAGCCTATATGTGATCATTTGGATCATAATGCATGAACAACATTTCGATAGTCCACATTAGACATGCTACTAACTACGGTGGCACATTGCCCCAACATACATAATTTTTTTCCCCACTCAACTTTTTGCAGTAAAGAGATTATGTCATTAAACATCATCTTTTCTCATAATAACAAGATGTTATTTCGTTAAAACGACCTATTTTTCTCATTAAAATGTCATATTCTCGTAATAACTTATGTTATGTTGTTAAAATGACATATTTTGAACATGCCGTGTATGAAATATGCCTTTATCTGATCTATAATAGAGAATTTATATAGCCTAGATCAGTGCCTTTTTCACACTTCTGCGCTCGAAAAGCAGAAGCAAATAAAGAGTAAAATACCTTTCGATGCCTGTATCAATGGCAGTGCCCATAGCACGAGATTGTTGTGATTTGGTGTACAGTTCATCACAGATACCTCATCTAAACCAAACGTTCTCAAACTTATAAAGTAGAAAATTTTCCAAGGACCCTCATAATAGCCTATAACAGTGATTAAACCCAAAGTGGGTGGGAGTAATGAACACAATATAATTGTTTTATTGGCATATATCCACATTAAACTCATTGAAAGTCTTTGGGATGTGCTGGAGTAGACCAAAAATCAATGCACCTCTTGAATGTTATGATGTTATTTCTATCAAGAAATGTATCAATTTTTTGGTCAAGATATTGTATTGACAATGCAAGAGTCAAGGACTCTGTAAATTCTCCTCCAGCACATCCCAAAGACTTTCAATGAGTTTAAGGTGTGGACTCAGAGGTGCCAATTCATGTGTCCCAACCATTCTTTCACAATTTGAGTCCGATGAATCTTGACATTGTCATGCTGGAATGGTTGTTTAAGAAATGAGAAGCTACACAATCCAACTTTTAGGGTTAAAAGAACTGTTGCCAAAACATAGAAACATAATAATCGCAGCAATAATGATCCAGTCATGGACTGCCTATTTAAGTATTTAAATATCTGCCTATTTAAATCCAAACAGCGACTTTTTTTTCCTTTGGCCGGGTAGTGTAGTAGAATGTCTATAGTGGACTATCAAAATAAAATGAGTGGTCCAATACATATTTCTTAATTCCCATTACCTTTCCAGTTGTATGTACCCGGTGCCCCAAACAGGATGTAGTTTTTGTCAGGTGTGAAACTAGCTGACAGGCCCTGCTGGCAGAATCCAAACTGCTCGTGTCCTTGAGAACGACCTTCACAAAACTTCCACTCTCCCCCGTCCAGATCATCTCTCTCAGTCAAATCCTCACTCAGCACATAACAGCGTCCGATCGGGTCACGTGTCTCAAATGTCTGGTTGACATGTTGTCTCTGCTCATAGAGGTGAGCACACGTCTGTGAGATGACATCAGAACAATAAGAGGACTCATGCTGTCACAATGACCTTGACCACAATTCTGATTTGATTTTAAAATCCGAACTTTAGCATTGACAGTCATTGTAAGCAAGCAGTTGTGGATGAAGTACTTGAGTTGCATTGAATTCCATCTTTATTTAAATCCATGTTCTTTTTATCTAGTCCTAGACTTGACTTGAATTCGGGTGATCTCAGAGCTAAATAATTTTTCACCAGTTCTGTTCCATCAATAATAATGTGTGCAAAGAATTGTGGGTGTTTTGAGGACACGAAGGATACACTTGATGCATGCTTCAAAAATATTGCTGAATGAAGATGAGAAAAGAAGGCCGCCTTCCAAGGATCCTTCAAACTGTGACACCTTTGACAGAGCTTGGTGTGCAGCCTTACTAGCATGCAGCCTACCATTCGAGAAGCACCCAAATTGAATATTTCTCTACTATATAGTATGCGAAAAATAGTACGCCAAAAGAGTAGTATGTCCAAATATATAGCATTTGAAAAACAGTAGGCGAAAGTCACTGGATGACCTTCCGGCGAGATTCTGAAGTGCACGTTTGACTATCCCATGAGGCCACGGGAGAAGATTTATGAATGGAAGTGAAGTGACGCAATTGACGCTGGTAGGTCACATGACAGTAACAACATGGCGGATGCAGTATATCCGAATTTCATTCATACTACCCATATTCATACTATATAGAATGTACTTTTTTACCAATTGCGAAGTAAGTTCAGATTTAAATGTAGTGCCTACTCAGTATGCGATTTCGGACACACCAAAAGTTTAGCTCCAACCCTAATCAATCACATCTGAACCAACTAATCAAGGTGTTCATGCTTACTTCAAAATAGCAAGCATGTGTGCTGGAGCAGGATTGGAACTGATATCTGATTGTAAGTAGCAGGTTTGCTACCCCTGCTTAAACACTACTGATTTATACACAGCCAATGACTGCTTGATATCAGATCTGTATGATCTACATGTGAAGGTACGAAATATACTCACCACCACTTTTCCACCAATCCCCTGACTTTTGACAGTGACTCCCAACCACTGGTTGTCTTTGCTCTCTTGCTCTAGATTCACTTGAGAAAACAAGAAACATGTTTCCTTGGATGGACAGCGTAGCAGAGATAATACTTTAGTTCATCACATTAAAAAAATGAAGCTGTTACCACTTCCATCGATGTCCACTCGTTCACACTTCTCCGATGTAACCGGGCAGCGATACAAGGCACCGGGACGGCTGTTCTGCAAAGTTCCCAAACCTCGGGCCTGAGGAGCCCCAACCAATATCCTGTAGAGGAAGACTAACTCTTTAAATGCTGTTCTTAGATCAGTTACAGTATACATGAACAATAAATGGAAAATATTCTGAGGTAAGGTATTCCAAAGACTTGGAGCAGTACAACTAAAGCTCTACATCTCAGTCAAACGTACAGAGGGTATAACTAGAGTTAGAGAAGCAGAAGACCTGAGAGATCGGGGTAATCTTGATAGATGAATACACATGAAGATGTTCACGCTACTATGAAGGTGCTAGATTATGGAGAGCCTTACAAGTGAAAAGTAAAATCTTAAACTGAATTCGATACCTAACTGGACGTCAATGGAGCTGCCTTATAACTGGAGTAATGTGCTCAATTAAAGGTGTTCATGTAATGGTCCAGGAGTGCGTTTCCCAAAGCTAACTATGGTCGCAAGTTCTGTCGTTACCAATAGAGTTCAATGGGACTTACGACCATGGTTCACCAACGATGCTTTTGGGAAATGCACCCCAGGCTGCTGAAGCTGGACCATTTCAAGTTTGTAAAGAAGTTTCTGTGAAACACCACTGAGAAGAGAATTACAATATACAAGATCCAACTAATGCATGAACAAGGACAGCAGTACTATTAGTGGAAAGAGATGGTCGAAGACGATTAATATTTCTCATATGATAATAAGCTGACCGTGTAATGTTATTTACATGTGCCTCAAAGGTAAAGTGCTGTCAAGGATGACACACAGACTCTTAACCTGAAGGGAAGGAGAGATAACAGAATTGTCAATAGTCAGTTTGCAATTTTGATTTAGCGCCTACTAATAGAATTTCAGTTTTCTCACTGTTAGCATTAAAAAAATTTCAGATAAGCAAAGCAAAAGAGAGGAAGATGGTAATGTTGAATTAGGCTTTGAAGGCATATAGAGCTAGGTGTCATCATGCAGCATAACAAATTAAAGTTTATATACCGAATTTGCAAAACAATTGTCCTAAAGGCAATAGATAAATCATAAACAGAAGAGGGCCCAAAACTGAGCCCTGAGGCACGCCACTAGTAATCTGAGTGGCAATCCAATTGATCATTTTAATTATGTTCACCAGATATAAACTTGCAATTCTGAACTTTGTTCTCAGAATTGTGTGATATAAAATTGCAATTGCGAGTTATACATTTAGAATGGCAAGATATTAACTCGCAATTCAGAATTGCGAGATAAAAAGTCACAATTATCTTTTAAATTGTTTTATTCCATGGTGGAAACAAGCTTCCATAGAACGTGCACAACCCTTGTTTGTGCTCAAATGCTGCAGGATCTTTTTTTTGTTTACTAACTTCAGTTTTCTTCATTTCTGAAGTCTCAGTGATGTTTAGTCATATACAGATTTCCTAGCAGAGGAAGCACAGGTGTAGAATCAATAGTTTTATTGGCGAGTGTGCAAGTTCATCTTTTATTTAAAATAAATGCTTTACTTTAATTGTTAAATAAAGTGTTATGATGGGAGAGGGAAAAACCTACACATTTGCATGAGTTTTTGGACCTCACAGCCAATTTATACAGCCTTGTATGTAGCTTAAAATACTTTCTGTGATCTGACGCTGTACACTGAAGATAGTTTTAATGTTGCAGACTCACCAGGTGTTTTTAAGCATTGTTTAGAAGGTAGTAGGCTGGTAAAACAAGTGGTTTAGAGTGAAAAAATAGCTGTGAGATTTGCCAGAGTTTGTAAGGTTCATGGCATTGTGTCTTAATCCAAGGGTTTTGTACGAACCTGCATATATTGCACATCCTTTTCTGAGCCCCTGACTGTATTTAACAAGCTTTGTATTACTGAGTGGGAAAGAAAGCGGAAGATCTTTGAAGACAGAATGCAAGGGTCTGAGTCTTGCCCTTGGTTTTGTGTTCCGGCGCCTGGATGTGGTACAAGTGCTCCAAAAACTCTGGGAACTCATTAGCATGAAAAAGACTCCATGTGAAAGGCATCTAAATGGAGGACAATGAGCTGATCCTCCCCTCCTGCTGCATTTCAATATTTCTTTCAGCTGTACATTTACTGCTTCTCTCCTTTAATGCATTTTTGCATTCCTTTAGTAAAGGCTGTGATCTGTGTAGATGGGAAATAACACACACACACACACACACATCTTTTTCATTCTTTATCATACAGCAAGCACACAGAAACCAATAGATTTCTACTGGACTTGAGTTTCTCAACACAAACGTGATAATCTGCAGCAGTTGTCGATGCACTGCTGGAGTACATTAGTGAAAGGAAACAGATCAATATGACCTACAGTCTTCTACGCCAGGAAAATAAACTTGTCGCTGTGCCACCTGACCACTGCAGATTCATTTAGGCGTTGATAGTGTCTCCATAGAAATGCATAATTCCCAGTCCGAGGACGTAATCAGCTCTGAATAGAATGTGTTGTCTCTCGAGCTTACAGTAATTATGACAGGGGTGAACGCAGCATTAAGCCTTTGCCCCCTCCAGATTCAGTCAAAAATTATTCAGACACTAGATATAATTTTTGATATATTTTTACTAGTGGATGCAGGACACTATAGTTCTGAGGATTGCGAAATAAAGTAAACTGTGACATATTATACCCAAAAATTCTTCATAGGGAGGACTACCAGTAAAATTGATAAAAAATTGGGACCAAAAATTATTCAAACACTTTGACCTGACCATGTTTTACTGGAGTGTTTTCTGACATAATTAAGGTTTATTTTTTCTAACAGTTTAACTCTGAGATCTTGTCATATTTTATTACCATTTTTTTTTTTAACTATAGCGAATAAACTGAATGAAATTTTCAAGGTGTCTGAATAAATTTTGGTAAATATACTGTACACACCATATATATATATATATATAATATATATATATATGGTATTACTGGAAAGTGGAAGTGTTCCAAACTGCCATTAATATCAGCACAAAAACTGTGAGGCGGGAGCTTCGTGGAGTGGGTTTCCATGGCCGAGCAGCTGCATGCAAGCCTCACATCACCATTGCCAAGTGTTGGATGGAGTGGTGTAAAGCAGTGTTTCTCAACTGGTGGGTCACGATCCAAAAGTGGGTCGCAAGGCCGCTGTGAGTGGGTCGCGGAGTGTGTAGTCAAAGAAACAACAAATGTAGTTCTATGTTTTTCTGATGCAAGACTTGTATTTTGAAAGACGTGTGAAAAAGCGGTTGACTCTTCTGTCAGACGCAGTTTAAAGGGGTGGTTGATTATGATTTCACTTTTTTAACTTTAGTTAGTGTGTAATGTTGCTGTTTGATCATAAACAACATCTGCAAAGTTCAATGCAAAAGGAGATATTTTCTTTTAAAGAATTCTCTGTTTAAGGACTACAACAAATGGCTGGTAGGGACTACAACGAGCTTCTTCCCAGGTTAGTGACATCACATACCCTAAAATTTACATAAACCCCGCCCCCGAGAACACACAACAAAGGGGTGGGGCCATGTTGGGCTGCTTTAGAGAAGAGGAAGAGTTGTTGTAGTAGAGTGTTGTTGTCATGCCGTCATTTTACGCCGGACTGCTTCACAAACGAGGGTCAATTCAACACAAAAGATGAACATGACGGCACATGCTAGTGGATGAGTTGAATCAACTCCACAGCAACTACATCAATTTATCCACTAACCATTCAGAAACGTCTAAAAGTTGTAACTTCTTCCTGAGTCTCTCCATCAGTGTCGACTCCGGTTTGAACAATGTAAGGCTGAACACCGTTACTGACAATCCTCATTTTGGCTGCGTGAGATTCTCCAGCTTTGTTGTTGTTGAGCTGTTAAAGCTCCGCCCTCTTCTGGAAAGGGGGCGGGAGCAGCAGCTCATTTGCATTTAAAGGGACACACACAAAAACGGCGTGTTTTTGCTCACACCCAAATAGGGGCAAATTTGACAAGCTATAATAAATGATCTGTGGGGATTTGAGCTGAAACTTCACAGACACATTCTGGAGACACCAGAGACTTATATTACATCTTGTGAAAGGGCATTATAGGTCCCCTTTAAGTAAAGAGTGCCTGAGAGAAATGCATTGTCCTGATTCGGTATCTGCGGTCAGATGAGATATTATCAACACTGGTGTAAAGCACACCGCCACTGGACTCTGGAGCAGTGGAAACATGTTCTGTGGAGTGACGAATCACGTTTCTCTGTTTGGCAGTCTGATAGACGAGTCTGGGTTTGGCAGATTCCAGGAGAACAGTACCTGCCTGACTGCACTTTGCCAACTGTGATGTTTGAATAAAGGAGGGGTAATGGTATGGGGCTGTTTTTCAGGGGTTGGGCTACAAGCACCTGATTCCAGTAAAGGGAAACCTTAATTCTTCAGCATACCAAGACATTTTGGACAATGCTATGCTTCCAACTTTGTGGGAACAGTTTGGGGAAGGCCCTTTTTTAGCAAGGTCCATAAAGACATGGTTGGATGGGTTTGGTGTGGAAGAACTTGACTGGTCCGCGCTGAGCCCTGACCTCAACCCCATCCAACACCTTCAGGATGAACTGAAGCGGAGCCAGGCCTTCTCATCCAACATCAGTGCCGGACCTCACAAATGCTCTACAGCATGAATGGGCAAAAATTCCCACAGAATCTTGTGGAAAGCCTTCCGAGAGGAGCAGAAACTCTTATAGCTACAAAAGGGGGACCAACTATATATTGATGTCTATGTATTTAGAATGTGATGTCATTACAGTCCCTATTGGTGCAATGGTCAGGTGTTACAATACAAGTTCCTTTAAAAAATCTAAATAACTACATAGTCATCAGAATATGCAGCAAACAGGCCAGAGAGGCTGTGAGGTCGGGTCACTTCTCTTTTAGCAGCGGACTATAACGGGCAGCAGCTCTCATATGAGTATAAATAGAGCTCACACACAGTAACAGAAGGCCAGACGACACCACATGACTTCCTTATACAAGGCCAATCAATTGTGTCCAAACGTGCATTTACTGCCTGGATCCGATCTCCGTGTGAGTCAGAGAAAGATCACTGGACTCATCTGGCATGCCAGAGGCGTTAAAAATGAAGATCTCACAAGCTGCGTCCAAGTTTGCGGCATGTACGGTTACCTGGAGAGGTTAGTAGTCAATGCTTCAGTCATATATTCAGGGAATTTCCCTGGATCGAATTACATGAAACTCTAAATCCATTAACTTTTGTAATCTAAAACGTGTATAAAAAGGGAGCAAAGCACCAGAAGCCAGTGCGTCATGGAGATTGGGTTCATGTCTGGCTGCACTTCTGAAGTTTCCCCTCAATAAACAATATATATATAAATTAAACAACCTGACACGCATTATTTGTAAATTTTGAACAAGTGAACAGAAAGATCTGCTGGTGACCTAAACCTGCATCAGGAGCCGGTTGCATGAACTGATTAGACTAGTCTTAAAAGTTAGTTCTTAAGACACATATTGGCTAAGTTAATTAATGCAACTGGACACAGAACTTTGAACAAAATCCTTTCTGCTTCGGGCCTTGACTAAAATGCCTTAAAGTATTAGTCATTAAACTTTTAAAACTTGACAGCTTCTTGCTAAAAAAGCATCTTGTAACCTTATAGCTTAAACACACACAACCTCCTTTTAGACGCTAGAGACAGACAGACTCCAGTATGAGTCAAGTGAGTGTAGTACACTAGTAAAAACACAGCTCTGATGGACACTATGAACAGAAATACATTTACACATCATATAGAGAGTGAGAAAGAGAAAACGGACAAAGCAAAACCACAACACAGAGCATAACCCTAAGCATAACCCCTAACTGTAAAATTTGCCTAAAACGCCTAAAAAAGGCATACCCAAAGTAAATTGCATCCTGTTTTTTGCTGTTTATTTGAAGTATATGCATGGTTTTGGTCTCTTTTGAATGGTTTGTGTACCACAGGCGGTATAGTTTTAATGCTAACAGGTTAAAAATACATTAAATACATTAAAAACCAAAAACAAAATAGACGGATTTCTTACAAAAGTGCTGTGATGTAGCAGTGAATTCACAGACACACAGTTTCTGTCAGCACATAGAACTAAATATATAATTTACATGTTGGGGATGCACGTTATATCACCACAATATCGGTATCGGCTGATATATGTTCATTTTTAATGTTATCGTTATTGGCCCGATAAGAAAATTTGTCCGATATATTAAAGCCGATAAATAATGGATTATTTCCTTCATGTGCACTGATCGCCATGATCGTTATGAATTGCTTGAAATATGATTGAAATCACTTCTAAAAGGAAAATACAGAAAAGTGCAGTGCAAGTCTGTCATATAAGCTACATAAAATTATAATGAGAACATTATAATTGTGTGCTTGGGACATGGATTTTAATGGTGAGACTTTTGTTTTTGTAATCAGGTTCTCAAAAATTATATACAAATTTGCATTTAGATTTATCAGCCAAAATATTGGTTATCGGCTTTTTAAATCAAAATTTTCATATCGGTGCATCCCTAATATATATATATACTGCCCTCCAAAAGTTGCCCTCCAACACCCCTGGCAAAGTGTGGTTTTGGATGATATCAGCATAAATCCTTATCATTTTTTGGTGCAAGCACATTACAGTAACTTGACATTATCATTGAAGACCAGCAATAATAATTTTCATTTTGATTACATAATAATGGCAATATATACATGTCAAAGTCAGACATGCCCCTTTGCCAGCTGTGATGCTGGTTACAGGTTTAAACTTGGCCCAGATTTGTAAAAGATTTTTGGGTCAGCACACCTTAATAGCTTCAACAATTGATTGCCAATTAAGTTTAGAATACAATGAACCAATCAGTTTAGGTCAGATAACTGCTAATGCTGGATATTTTGAGGAATCAAAAATTTAAGTTTTTTTCTATGTATAAACTGTTTATATAATAAAATATTTTCGTAGTCTGTGTTGTCCATTATCAGTGCAAATGATCACAAATTAAAAAGGATTCATGCCAATATTGTCTAAAACCCCACTTTTCTAGGGCGTTTCCAAACTTTTGGAGGGCAGTGTATATATATATATATATATATATATATATATATATATATTAGGCATTAAAGGCTCGTTCCAAAGGATAAATGCTTTGCTCCTGATTTCCATTCAAATCAAATCAATGCACATTCATGTTCAAAGACAGATCATAGTAGTGCTTTAGTTCACGGTGTAGCCTGGTGTTTTCTCTGAGAGGATGATCAAAGCTGTGTTGTTGGTTCTAGGTGTAAAACACTGTCTAACTGCTGTGATCATGTGACTTACAAAAGACAGTCCTGACTCATCTTATCAACTATAAAGTGAATATGCATGCATTTAATTTGGCATCACCTCCATAGTCCACTTTAGATGTTCTACTAACTATAAGTAACTTTACAAGTACGTCAGCTAGCAGTCATTAGAGTATTAGTAGTAGAGCATGTTTATTTTGATGCTCCCCAACAGACATTCTACTGACCATACGTAACTTTACAAGACTATTTCAGCTTATTCTACTAACATGAACCCTAAAATAAAAGTCTACTAATACGATCTAATGAGAGTTAGTTGACATGTCATTGCAAATTAATGATTTATAGTTAATAGAATGTCTAAAGTGGACTATCAAAATTAAGTGTAACCTTAAATTTTACTAGAGTTCCTTGAAGGAACTCATATTATAAAGCACAACTGTTATCAATAGATTCTGGTGTCTTTTCATCCGTTTTCCGGTCCAGCAGGTGCATCCGATCACATGATTTGAGGAATCATTTATGTCTGGAGCTGCAGGAACTCTAGTGAGCAACAGTAAGAGTGATGCTGGCCTCTAATAATAGTTGATAATAAGCAGTGAGCTCAGCTCAGAGTAATGCTTCTCACTGTAACGCATCTCATACACACACTGTGTGTCTGAGAACAGAAGCGTCCAGCTTTAACAGAGTCAGATTTGATCATATCTGCTGTGTCACTGACTGAACATCATCCTGAATATTAACAGATCTGTCTCTGATCGCAAAGTCATTCAGCATGACACACACACACACAGATGCACATGTTAAATAGACAAATAACAGCCTTCATATGTTATTTATTAAGTATTGCACTGATGAACAGTGCTGCAATACAAGATCATGTTTCAAGTCACAATCATTCTCGGCATTGAGATCTTTTGCCGTCTACATGAGCTGAATCAATAGTACAGGACATGTGCTAAAAAAAAGGATGTTCATCCTTAGTATTTTTGTCTTGTTTTCAGCACAAATATCTAAACATTCTTAAATCAAGATACATTTACTGGAGACGCAAAATGACTAAAGATATTAAGTTTTGTTTACTGAAAAAAAATCATCAAAATGAAGTGAGTTTATGAATAAAATAAGAACAAATATCTGCCAATGAGGTCGGAAAAATACACTGAATTCAAAGATCTTTCAGACCCCACTGGCAGATATTTGTTTTTAAATTTTATACATTTTTAATGAAACAAGACTTAATATATTTTGTAATTTTGCTAATATGTCTTGATTTAAGAATGTTTAGTTATTCATCCTGGAAAACAAGACAAAAAAGGGTCAGAAATCATATTTCACAGTGTGGCGGTCAGACTCACCAGCTGTGAGGTTCAGGTGTGAGCTGCTGGTGTAAAGCCAAAGAAAAGCCGAAGAAACTTCCCTCCTCTCCCTCCTTGATGAGGCTGGTTGTTGTGTCCAGGTTAAACGCTGAGATCCGGGAGCAGAGCGCGAGCAGGAGCAGGAGTCCAGCCGTGCTCCTCTGCTGCGTGTGCCAGACGGACATGACAGAGTTCAGCAGCACCTACAGTCCTGGATGAGTCCAGATCACCAACACAAGACACTAGAAGGTCTTCAAAAGTGATTAGTGTCTGTTTGCTGCTGCCAGTCTGAGATCGGCTCCAGACGGGAGTAAGACTGCCAAAGAAAGACTGCACAAGTGCACACACACACACACACACATACACACAGAGCCGTGAATAGACCACCCACACCCCCCTCAGCTGACATCATCACTCAGCGATCCGTGCCACATTGATCTGAATGTGACCAAACGCTGAAGAATACCCGGACCCGCAGCTGCAGATATGTGTTGAGTCACTCCAGCAAACTTACATTCAGGAAAGGTGAAGTTTACTCCCTGTAACCTTTTAAACATGCCATCAGACACAGAATATGAGTGTCATTCAGTTGCATTGAGGCGTCTCAGGCTACATCTTACAGAGCGTCTGTTGTGATACAGATACTGGGTTGATTTCTTACAGTTCATGCTCAAGGTCATGATGCTGCAGTGTGATTATTAGGAAGAGAAGTTCATGCTGATATCTGGATTAGGGCTGGGCGGTATGACGATATCATTACCACGGTATGAAATGCTTATTGTTTAAAGATTTTGCTATATTGTGTATATTGCAGTATGTACATATATAGCAGTATTGACACATGAAATCTGGGATGTGCTCGATGGTAAAAAGTGTTATTAAGCACAATAAGCAGTGTAAAAGAACTGACTTACACACAGCGTAAACGTGCGCAAAGAAAGTCTCTCAGCATGTGATCGTGAACTTAATTCTCTTTCATGTCTTATTTCGCTTGAATGGTCGAATACACATGCAATTATGTCAAAATGCCCATCGTGTGCAGTATTCATGTAAACACAGCCGGTTCTGTCTCAAGTGAAAGTAAATGGTTGGGTGTAAACTGGATGTGTATCAGTATATTGGATCAGTGCATTTGCTCTTAAAGTGACAGCAGCCTAATAAACCTGCTGCTCTGAGTCATTAATGTGAATCAAACAAGAGAAAATAACTTACTGCTCTTGACTTAAACTTCTTTTTAGCTTAAAAAGGATAAATTTAATATTTAATTCATACAGTGAAGACTATGCAATATTTTATTTTTACATTTGATTATTAAATTTCTGTACTAATTCTAACTACATGTTAAATAAACCTATTGTACATGAAAAAATAACTTAATTCATATTTTTGTTATATTGTATCTGTCCTTTTGTTTGTAATTTGCTTCTTTTTCTTTTAATAACGAAAATTGTGATAAAATAACACTAAATAAATATATATTTTTGTCATATCGATCGCTCCTAATTTTGATAAATATCTAGTATTCAAAAATCATCACAAAATCACCTACCAACAAACCCAATGAAACACTTTATGAGATAAAGTGATTTAAATAAAAATATGGGTCCCACTTTATATTAAGTTTCCTTAACTACTATGTACTTATATCAAAAAATATCAAATTGCAAAACACTTTTGCTGCTATTGAGGTGGATACAGGTAAGGTTAGGGACAGGTTTTGGGTATGATGGTTTAAGGGTAGCTGTAAGGTGTAGGGATGGGTCAACAGTGTAATTATAAATGTAATTACAGCTGTAATTACATGCAGGTGTTTTTAAAATATAAGTACAATGTAGAAACATGTATGTACACAATAAGTGCATTGTATCAAATGATTAATTTAAATGTAAGTACATAGTAGTTAAGGCTACTTAATATAAAGTGGGACCAAAACATGAAATAAGAAATGATGTTGAATTTTAGTTACTATTTATTTTGTGTCCTTGTTGTGCATAATTATACATTTAAGTACTGAGTAAACAACAGGGTTAGGTTTAGTTGCATGTAATTATGCATAATTTACTGTTATTACAGTAAGTATGTGTAACAGATGTAACTGACACTAAAATAGATTGTTACCAATTTATTTATGGAATCATGTTAATACATTTATATATATTGGTTTGTTCCTCACACAAAGCAATGAAAACAGCACATTAGTTGTGTGGACGACTCTAGTGCTTTCAAAATACATTTTTCATTTCTGATAGCATCCACTTTTCATTTTATGCATGTGAACATTTATCTCCTTTTGTGCCCAATGAAGACAGAAAGATGACATGAGTGGGAGTAAATAAGATCAGATCCCACGGATACAAACTGATGCAGCTGTAATGAGAAGAATAAATTATAAAGGGAATGTGAAGATGCTTTTGTGCTGTACTCTCGGCCGGCCTGTCGACAGTGTTGTGACATGTGGCCACAGCTGTTTCCATGAGTCATGTGACCTCTTGTCTTCCTCTCTAGCCTTATGCAACTGTCAGTCAAGATTCCACAAGCTGTAAACACGTTTCATGCACACGGAAAGGTGCTTGAAATTCAGTAGGTGTAATAGTGATAATTCATATATAGTAGTATTATTAGTAACACATTACATTTGTTAATGAACAGCAGTATTTTATGAACCCATGTTAATTTTCAACATTATTAAAATCCAAAGTTGCATTTGTTAACATTATTTGAAGGGTATTTCACCCAAAAATTAAAATTCTGTCATCATTACTCACCCTCATGTAAGGAATAGTTTTTACGACACGCTGTTTAATTATCAGAAAATAACGCACACACCTGAGGTGGTAATAGGGGCACGACACAAAGCGCAGTTACACATCAGGTGTGCATTATTTTTCAACATTTAAACTACCCGGATTCAACGAATGAACACCTTTATAGATGGTTTGTCCATAACTGCATTTAATAGTGGATGTGCAGCACAGCTCAAATGATGTATGAAATGGATAAAAATCTCAGGTAAATATCAAGCTATCACTTAACATTTTTTATTATTGCATCACAAATCCATTGTGATTAGGATGGCAAATATACAGTTCATATACAGTGGGAGTTATCAGCCGCAAATTTGTTACCAAATTTTAATATGTTGAAATAATACCTCCAATAACAGTAAAATCAAAACAGGAAATCAACTGGAATGAAAATAAATGAATTATACTCTTGACTGTGTAACTAATTTCAACCAAATACTGATACTGTCACTACAAAAACGACCAAACAAACACCAGGCTTATAATGCACTCACCTCTCTTAGGTTCTGTTTCAACCTTATTATGCCAATCAAATATAACGCCACCAGAGAGAGAAGAAACAACATGTGTAAAATATTCAGCAGCAGGCATTTCTACTGTCATGTTTGGATACTGTAACAAATACCAAAAGAAATTCGTATGGCTATTATCATAGGTTTTGGAAGACTGTATTGAACGCTGATATCTCAGAGCACTGCAGTACTTCAGTTCATCCTGTTAAACATCGACTACGAGTCAAAATTCAGCATAACAAATACTTTTCATCTTCTTGCACTTTTCGTTCTTTCATGCAAACTCCTCAATGTATCATATAGTGTCTTCACATCAAGTACAAAATATATATTTCTATTGACAAAAGCAAACGTCAGTAAATATTAGTTATCTTCGGACGGATCTGTGGGGTACAAGTTATTAATGTGTCAGTTTTGTTACTCAAGCTTTTACATCACACAGCACATGGACGCAGATGCCTTACAATGTCTAAACACAGAATGATGTCTAAGATACTGTTTCTGCAGGGCTTTT
This sequence comes from Culter alburnus, assembly GCA_028476615.1. Lineage (NCBI taxonomy): Eukaryota > Metazoa > Chordata > Actinopteri > Cypriniformes > Xenocyprididae > Culter > Culter alburnus. Next base: position 1,342,180 of record JAOTNS010003951.1, on the reverse strand, counting down.
CTTCGACTCAAATACTTGAAGACAGAAGAACCGCTTGTTTTTCTACCTTACAAACATTTGAAAAGGGACTGAAAAAATACTCTCGTAGTTCATGTGTAGTATAGGCACATACACTAGCTTAAAGGTGAAGTGTGTCATTTCTGCTGCTTCCGCACCTTTCGTCCATGTTGAACTCGGTCGCGTCAATAGTTGACGTGTCGGGCAAACAGACGTCACACGTCAGCACGTCAAACTACCAGTGACGGACTTACAGTACATGAAATTGGCAAGAAAGTATCTTAGTGACACACTTCACCTCTGAAGAGTGACAGACACAGAAAAACACACTGATTAAATGGACAAACTCATCCGTAGTTATAGGTGAAGTTGTACGTGCTGGGCTCTTTTGGCACAGGGGGCGGAGCCTCTGGGATGGTGATGTTTTCCAGATCGAGGAGGCGGAGCTTCATTTCCATGCTCATTAATGTGTCAAGGTCACTTCGTGTGAGGTCGCTGCCCAACTCCTTCCCCAACAGAGCCGAGAGTCCATCCGTCCAGATGCAGTACTGCTCGACAGACACATCACAAATGACTTTAACCACAGAATTCATCTGTTTTTCAAATTTAAAATCACTGTCCATGATTACTCCCAGATTTTAATGGAGGTTGGGGCCATATGGGTACTACTATTTGGGCCAAATATCACAATTTTAGATTTACTCTCAATAAAATGTAAAAAACTCATGGCCATTTAAGCTTTAATGTCCAACAATCATTTTAAAGGGTCATCTGCATATCAATGAAACGAAATGCCATGCTTTCTTAGAATTGATCCTAATGGGAGCATGTACAAGGAAAAAAGCATCGGACCCAGAATAGACCCCTGAGGAACTCCACAAGGCCGCCAATGCGGACACAAAGTCTCCAAGGTAGACAGAAAACTTATGATTTAATAATAATTTTCCAGACTATAAGTCAAATTTTTTTATCATCTAAAACGTGCTTCTATTCCAAAGTGAATGCATTTAACATCAAATAAGCAAAAAGTGCAGACTTAACAGTTTTTATAGACATATTTCTCATGTCTGTGCTACAAAATTTCACGCTGGTTCTTCCTGTGTATGTTAGGTTTTAATCACTGTAGGTGTCCTTGAAAATTTTCTACACTATAAGAGGTCCCTGGCCTCAAAAAGATTAAGAACTCCTGAACTTGAGGTCTCTATAAAAAGCAAACTTAAAAATGAATTAAAGGGATAGTTCACCCAAAAATGAAAATGTGATGTTTATCTGCTTACCCCCAGCGCATCCAAGATGTAGGTGAATTTGTTTCTTCAGTAGAACACAAATGATGATTTTTAACAACCGTTGCCGTCTGTCAGCCATATAATGCGATGAATGGGAACTTGATCAATAAGTCGAAAAAACACAGACAAATCCAAATTAAACCCTGGGCTCGTGACGACACATTTGTGTCTTAACGATCGGTTTTGGAGCCCACAAATTTATAATTTTTTTTTACCTCAGCACTCGATTAGTGGGTCTGATCGCGCTCTGATGACGGAAGTGATGTCTCGCACATATACTTCAATAAATGCAAGACATTACTGCCGTTGTCAGAGCGCGATCAGACCTCACTAATCGAGTGCTGAGGTAAAAAATGATATAAATAATGTTTGGTTTCTCGCACAAACCGATCGTTTCATGTCTTAGGACATCAATGTGTCGTCACGAGCCGCAGGGTTTAATTTGGATTTGTCTATGCAAGTTTTTCGACTCTTATTGATCAAGTTCCCATTCACTTCCATTATTTGACTGACAGACGGCAACGGTTGGAGTTAAAAATCATCATTTGTGTTCTACTGAAGAAACAAAGTCACCTACATCTTGGATGCGCTGGGGGTAAGCAGATAAACATCACATTTTCATTTTTGGGTGAACTATCCCTTTAATACTGGATCCTGTGCACTTGAAATCTCTGAAACTTTCATTGCTAACTAACTATCAAAAACTAAAGCAATATTTGATTCTTTACCTCATGACCACTCTTACTCTGAAATAAATTGCTTAGAAATGTTGCCATTAAAGTTTTAAGTGTTTAAGTTGTGAGGGGGAATGGGATGCCAAAATGGTCAGAAACAGATGACCATCAAACAAAGGATAACCATTAACTAAACTAGACACAGATGCAATCATCTTTAGCCAATTAAACAAATCAGGAAGAAACACAGGAAGTGAATATTAGAAGAATGAAACAAAATACAGACTAAGAGTCCATGGAAGAGATCAAAATAAGAGTCCTTGGAAAAATGTGACTATCTGTGCAATTACTGAGATTTTAATTGATCCACAGCCCAATTTCCAAGAACAAATGTCATAATTGTGATTTAACAGCTAAAAGCACTGCTGTTTTTCAGACTCACCTCATATTTGTTGGGCGCCACAAAGTTGAGAGCTTCATCAGGATCATAGAGGATGGAAAATGCCAACTCTAACACTTCCTACAAACACAGCACCATTACAACACTTCAGGCATTTACATATGTGATGTTAGTCAGGGGAACATAATAGAGAATACACAATTTACTGTGTACGATTTACTATTTCAGTCCCTCGATTTATAAATCGTGTGCATGATTTAGCCTACAATTTTTTTCCTGCATGTCATGATGCAGAATATTCAGTGAAAATAAAACCCGGTAATGTGCTGCGAAATCCTGTGAAACACTCAAATTAGACAGTATGATGTCAGATCTATCAGTTCTGTTCAGTCGTGAGCTGGAGAAGATGAAGTCAGTGTTTTACCTTGTTCTGTTTGAGCGCGCTCTTCTCCTTCATGTGTGGACAGTCTTTCCCTGTCAGCACGGCTTTCATGTCCGACACAGGAACTGCGAGACGACGACAGAGTTTAAATACACTGTGCAGCACAAGCCAGTAACACTAAGTGACTTTATATTGACTCACTCTTATCAGTGAGCAGCTCGAATGGCACTTCACCCTGCGGAGACTCGTCCAGATCTCCGTAGTGAAGGACCTTGTGATTCAACGACAGGCGGCAGAACCAGAACTTCTCTGTGAGAGGAACCAAAGCCAAGATCATTAGACAAACTCATTACATGGCTAATGTCAGCAGATGTGAGGTTACGTCACCTTGTCTCCGTCTATTGCCGAGTTTGCGGAAGCAGCTTCCCTCACACAGGCGGTTGAGTCGCTGCTGTTTGATCAGCTCCAGAATCTCCGGCTGGATCCGCTCACGGAGCTCTCTGACGGTCAACAGAAAACACATGTAAGATCAGCTGGATCTCAATCCTTCAGATGGTTCTGTCTCTTCTCGAGCTGTTTGATGCTGTAAATCTCCTGTCATCTGTTTATTCTTTGTTTAGTGGCTCTTCTGTGCAGGTCAAGTGAAGACGAGCAGCTGTAATGATGGAGATGAGCGGCTCTAACCTTTACATACTGTATGCTGTGGAAGCATTTCTGACACATAAGAAAAATATCATGCTTTGGTAAATCATAATTATGAAAAAAGTCAAAATTATGACATACTAAATTGAAATTATGAGATTAAAAGTTATAGTTATGACTAAAAATCAAAATTATGACAGACTAAGTTCAAGTTATAGAATAAATTGAAATTATAACAAAAAAATACTTTTGGAAATTGGAAATTATTACACCTTAATTTAGACTTTTTGTCATAATTTCGACTTTTCATCTCATAATTTTGACATTTAAGTCATAATTTCAATTTAGTATGTCATAATTGTGACTTAAGTCAATTTGAAATTAATTTGTCAATTTCGACTTTTATTCTCATAATTTCAAATTAGTATGTCATAATTTCAACATTTCATGTTATAATTTCGACTTTTTGTCACAATTTTCTTTCATTTTTTTAAAAATCTTTTTTATCTCATAGTTATGACTTAAGCCAGTTTCGACTTACTGTCGTAATTTCAATTTACTGTCATAATTTTGACTTTTTAAATCATAATTTTGACTTTTTAACATAATTTCAACTTAGTATGTCATAATTTTAACATTTCATGTCATAATTTTGACTTTTCAAATTAATTTGGACTTTTAACATAATTTCAACTTAGTATGTCATAATTGTGATTTAAGTCAATTTGAAATTAATTTGTCAATTTCGACTTTTATTCTCATAATTTCAAATTAGTATGTCATAATTTCAACATTTCATGTTATAATTTTGACTTTTTGTCACAATTTTCTTTCATTTTTTAAAAATCTTTTTATCTCAGTTATGAATTAGACAGTTTTGACTTGCTGTCGTAATTTCAATTTCATGTCATAATTTGGACTTTTTAAATCATAATTTTGACTTTTTAACATAATTTCAACTTAGTATGTCATAATTTTAACATTTAATAATTTGACTTTTTTTAATCATAATTTTGACTTTTTAACATAATTTCAACTTAGTATGTCATAATTTTAACATTTCATGTCATAATTTTGACTTTTAACATCATAATTTTGACTTTTTAACATAATTTCAACTTAGTATGTCATAATTTTTAACATTTCATGTCATAATTTTGACTTTTTAAGTCATGATTTTGACTTTTTATGATTTACCAGAGCTTTTTTTTCTTATGTGGTGAAATGGGCTTCCATAGTATGTATAATAATGTTTTCAAACATAATTAAATGTATTACAAAATGATTGTTTGTAGAGAAGAAATATACATAGTTCCAAAGAATTGATGCATTGTGAAAGTAAAATGCTCATCAGACAGGCTATATGCATATTAATTTAATGTTTAAAACACTTGATCAGTCAAATAATATTTCATATGAATCAGGCTTAACAGTTTTTAATTGTACAAGTTAGGGAATATTTACATCTGGATTTATCTTTGATCTACTTTGCATATCTTTTACATTCACAAACAGCTTTATTACACACTGCATTAAAGGGAATATCCCAAAAAAGCATAATAGGGGCACTTTAAAGTCACCATGAAATCAAAATTTACATGTCTTATTTTTTTATTGAATATTGAGTATTTATTTTAAAAGACTTATGTGCGCGTCATTATTATTTCTTTATTTATGTGCCCTCATAAACTTTAATCAAAAACGTGAATGTCGCCTCCTCCAGAATCCTGTCCCTCACATGAGATCACAGTGATTAGATGAACCGCCCTACATTTCTTCTCATTCCAGAAGCTGTTTAACTCACAAAAATGACGGTTGCAATTTTCATTTCACGCGTCATCACTTTAAAATCATAAAGACCTATTATTTAGTTTCATTTCCTTCAAAAGGCATTAGATTAGCGTGTTAACTACATCAGACTGATTCTGAGATAAATGAGCTCACTAATGGTCTCTTGACTCACATTATGGGAGGTGACTGGAAGTCGTCCTGGCTCATTCTCTCAGACTGACGCAGACGCAGGATCTCTGAGTAGCTCAGACTGCGCAGTTTGACCCGCAGCTGCTCCAGTGACGGCGGTTTCATGGCCAGAGCTCTGGTGATCTGCTCACGCACGACCGTCATCACCTGAAACACACACTCAGTGTTCACTGACGCACACATACAGGTGCTGGTCATATAATTAGAATATCATCAAAAAGTTGATTTATTTCACTAATTCCATTCAAAAAGTGAAACTTGTATATTATATTCATTCATTACACACAGACTGATATATTTCAAATGTTTATTTCTTTTTAATTTTGATGATTATAACTGACAACTAAGGAAAATCCCAAATTCAGTATCTCAGAAAATTAGAATATTACTTAAGACCAATACAAAGAAAGGATTTTTAGAAATCTTGGCCAACTGAAAAGTATGAACATGAAAAGTATGAGCATGTACAGCACTCAATACTTAGTTGGGGCTCCTTTTGCCTGAATTACTGCAGCAATGCGGCGTGGCATGGAGTCGATCAGTCTGTGGCACTGCTCAGGTGTTATGAGAGCCCAGGTTGCTCTGATAGTGGCCTTCAGCTCTTCTGCATTGTTGGGTCTGACATATCACATCTTCCTCTTCACAATAGATTTTCTATGGGGTTAAGGTCAGGCGAGTTTGCTGGCCAATTAAGAACAGGGATACCATGGTCCTTAAACCAGGTACTGGTAGCTTTGACACTGTGTGCAGGTGCCAAGTCCTGTTGGAAAATGAAATCTGCATCTCCATAAAGTTGGTCAGCAGCAGGAAGTATGAAGTGCTCTAAAACTTCCTGGTATACGGCTGCGTTGACCTTGGACCTCAGAAAACACAGTGGACCAACACCAGCAGATGACATGGCACCCCAAACCATCACTGACTGTGGAAACTTTACACTGGACCTCAAGCAACGTGGATTGTGTGCCTCTCCTGTCTTCCTCCAGACTCTGGGACCCTGATTTCCAAAGGAAATGCAAAATTTACTTTCATCAGAGAACATAACTTTGGACCACTCAGCAGCAGTCCAGTCCTTTTTGTCTTTAGCCCAGGCGAGACACTTCTGACGCTGTCTGTTGTTCAAGAGTGGCTTGACACAAGGAATGCGACAGCTGAAACCCATGTCTTGCATACGTCTGTGCGTAGTGGTTCTTGAAGCACTGACTCCAGCTGCAGTCCACTCTTTGTGAATCTCCCCCACATTTTTGAATGGGTTTTGTTTCACAATCCTCTCCAGGGTGCGGTTATCCCTATTGCCTGTACACTTTTTTCTACCAAATCTTTTCCTTCCCTTCACCTCTCTATTAATGTGCTTGGACACAGAGCTCTGTGAACAGCCAGCCTCTTTTGCAATGACCTTTTGTGTCTTGCCCTCCTTGTGCAAGGTGTCAATGGTCGTCTTTTGGACAACTGTCAAGTCAGCAGTCTTCCCCATGATTGTGTAGCCTACAGAACTAGACTGAGAGACCATTTAAAGGCCTTTGCAGGTGTTTTGAGTTAATTAGCTGATTAGAGTGTGGCACCAGGTGTCTTCAATATTGAACCTTTTCACAATATTCTAATTTTCTGAGATACTGAATTTGGGATTTTCCTTAGTTGGTTATAATCATCAAAATTAAAAGAAATAAACATTTGAAATATATCAGTCTGTGTGTAATGAATGAATATAATATACAAGTTTCACTTTTTGAATGGAATTAGAGAAATAAATCAACTTTTTGATGATATTCTAATTATATGACCAGCACCTGTACACACTGCAACTCGCCTGTCCTCTAGCTGACACACACACACTCACCTTGTTGAAATCTTCCGCAGTGGCCCTCATTTCCTTCCATGTCTTGTTGAGCAGTTGTATGCAAACACAGAAGAACTCTTCCCAAGCGCGCTCATGGGTAAAAAACATCGGATGGTAGTCGTTGCATCCTTCATTCGCTGCAGAGACAAACGAGTTTACGTTACATCACAGAAATACACACACTGTAGAAACATTCGTCACTTCAAAAGATGTAACAAACCTGAATATTGGGTGACATCGATGGCTGTGTTTACACTTGACGTTAACATGTGATCACTGTGATCCGATCAAGCAGATGAGATTATCAGCCAATCAGTGTTTATACTTGTCAACATTAAGAGGCTAACTTTTCAGATCTCTATATCCCACATAATATTTAAAATAAGTCTGTAATGGAAAAATGGCCCCGGTGCAAAGTCGACCTGAAGTGTTTTCAGTTGCAGTTTTAAATCTTGTAAAACGGGAAGGAGAAGATTGCAAATAATAATAATACTTCTCGATGACATCATGCATGTCGTTAAAGATGGCAATCGATGATTGGTCGGGAAGCAATGTGTAGTGTGACATGTTTCTTGACATCATAACAGTCAAAAATTGTGTAGTCTGAACCCAGCATAACATAACGACTCCATGTTTGTTGTCCTAAGTGCTTCTGAATTGTTCAGATCAGCCACGCACCACTCAACCCTCTCATAAGACATTGATTTTTCCACTGCAGGGTTATTACTATAACAGCATCTCAGTGACGATGGATGAGTAAATGATGAGAGAACTGTAATTTTGGGGTGGAGAATCAGCAGGGCAGATCTGCTCCTAATGGAGCCTCAACATCTCATTCGGAGTCAACTGAGGAATCGCAGACATCGCAAAACACTTACGCAGTTCTCCAACCTGTAGAATATCACACAGCATGCGCGTCAGCTCAATGGCACAGCGACCAAACGGGCACTCGTGTTTATCTTCTCGACTGCTGTTTTCTAGAACAATCTGAAAAACAAAAGCCAAAGGCATGTGACTCTTTTTTGATTTTGCAGTACATAAAATATAAAGATATAAAACACAAAAAGTTATGCAAGCATGGCTGGGAGCATCAAACTCCAACAATAAATAATTAAAGACATTTTAGATTATTTTATTTAAAACGGCTGAAAAATCTTAAGCTGGGCGCATACTGTACGATTTTGGCTGAGACAAATTCTGAAAATCCTAAAAGATTCCTCTGATCTGTAGTCTTATTTGGTCATTAGTTTGACATGTTCACAGACAGCTGATTAATGATTGTTGTGGTCAATGTTGGGTGGCAATTACACACATAAAGTTTGGGGTCAATATGTCAGATCTTTCCAGAGATACAGCCTCAGGTGCAGTTTGGCATTATGCCATCAAATGCATTAATGCGATATATATGAAAATGGTTTTGTCTATCGACACAAAATCCATAATTTTTGCTAGCATGGTCTAAAGATAATCTGACTCAAATTTGGTGAAAATCAGACAAACGGTCCAGAAAGAGTTTGAAAAAGTAGGTTTTTAAAGAAAATCAAAAACTATATCTACAGGTGCTGGTCATATAATTAGAATATCGTGAAAAAATTTTTTATTGTAAATTATTTTAAAAATGAAACTTTCATTTATACTAGATTCCCTACATGTAAAGTACAACATTTCAAAAGTTTTTTTTTTTTTTTTTAATTTGTTGATTAGAGCGTACAGCTAATGAAAGTCCAAAATCCAGTATCTCAAAATATTAGAATATTTACATTTGAGTTTCATTAAATGACCATCCCTACAGTATAAATTCCGGGTATCTCTTGTTCTTTGAAACCACACTAATGGGGAAGACTGCTGACATGGCAATGGTCCAGGAAAAAATCATTGACAGCCTCCACAAAGAGAGTAAGTCACAGATGGTCATTACTGAATGTGGTGGCTGTTTACAGAGTGATGTATCAAAGCATATTAAATGCAAAGTTGACTAGAAGGAAGAAATTGGGTAGCAAAGGTGCACAAGCAACAGGGATGACCACAAGCTTGAGAATACTGTCAAGTAAAGCCGATTCAGACACTTGGGAGAGCTTCACAATGAGTCAAATGAAGCCGGAGTCAGCGCATCAAGAGTCACCACACTCAGACATCTTCAGGAAAAGGACTACCAAGCCACTTCTGAAACAGAAACAATGTCAGAAGCATCTTACCTGAGCTAAGGAGAAAAAGAACTGGACAGTGACAGTGGTCGAAAGTCCTCTTTTCAGATAAAAGTAAATTTTGCATTTCATGTTGAAATCATGGTCCCAGAGTCTGAAGGAAGACTGGAGAGGCACAGAATCCAAGCTGCTTGAAGTCTAGTGGGAAGTTTCTGAAGTTAGTAATGATTTGGGGGGCTATGACGTCTGCTGGTGTTGGTCCATTGTGTTTTATCAAGTGCAAAGTCAATGCAGCCATCTTCCAGGAGATTTTGGAGCACTTTATGCTTCCATCTGCTGACAAGCTTTATGGAGATGCTGATTTCCTTTTCCAGCAGGACTTTAGCACCTGCCCACAGTGCAAAAACCACTTCCAAGTGGTTTGCTGACCATGATATTACTGTGTTTTATTGGCCAGCCAACATGCCTGACCTGAATCTATGGGATATTTTCAAGAGAAAGATGAGAAACAGTCGATCCAACAATATACAGATGATCTGAAAGCTCAATAGTGCCTCAGCACTGCCACAGGCTGATCACTTCCATGCCACACTTCACTGATGCTGTAATTTGTGCTAGGAGCAAGTCATTTGCTGTAATATGTGCTGCCGACCAAGTATTGAGTGCACAAATGAACATACTTTAAAGAACTTGAACTTTTCTGTTTAGAAAATCCATTTTTTGATTGATCTTAGGAAATATTCTAATATTTTGAGACACTGGATTTTGGACTTTCATGAGCTGTACGCTCTAATCATCAAAATTCAAAAAAAACTTTTGAAATGTTTTACTTTACATGTAGGGAATCTAGAATATATGAAAGTTTCATTTTTAAAAATAATTTACAATAAAAAAATGAACTTTTTCACGATATTCTAATTATATGACCAGCACCTGTATGTTTTGGCCTGACCCATGGAATCTACCAAGACCAATTTCCAAGTGATACGCCAATGCGTTCGTAAAATGTAGCATTTTATGGCAAAATTCAAAATGTCTGACTCCCAAAATGGCCGACATGGGAAAATTGGGTATTGTTCTACTTGTATGCTGTACCGAATCGAAAGAGACCATTCTCGTTTAGGTCAAACTGTTCATAAGTTATAAATAAAAATATCCATTTTCATATCTCCTGACCACTAGGTGGCACTGCACCAAAACTGTGCAGTTACCCTCAGGTCATGATTGTCATAACACACACCAAGTTTAGTCCGAATATGGTTAAGCGTTTCAGAGATATAGCCTCATGTCCAGTTTGCCGCGCTCTTTTTAGTTCGTTCACAAGTTATTTGAAAACAGTTTGACTTATCAACTTTAAAATTCCATGTTTTTGTGTTGGCATGGTCTAAAGATGATCTGGTTCAATTTTTGTAAAAATCGGACATACAGTCATATGGAGCTCAAAAAGTAGGTTTTTCAGAAAATTCAAATTGGTGTAATTCATTCGAATCGTCTTGAGCCAATTAATCAGAGAAAAAGCTGAATTTTGTTTCTAAAATGACTCCAAAATTTCTGTGGTTAATGTTGAGACTGTCCTCTATCTGTGTGCCAAATTGATTCATTTTAGTGTTATACTCTCGTAAACATTGGGAGTGCATGATACTGCAAAGACTGACATTCAGTTGCACTACCACTCTTTTTTGTCAGCAATTTTTATTTCCTTCTTTCCGCTTTTGTAACTCTGGCTCTATTCAAACAAACATGCTTTGGCGTATCGATAATGATACTTGGGTTTGATAATGGGAACTAAATTTTCAGCATTCCAGCTCTGGCTTTAATTCACTCAGATGGCTCTCTGACAAACACTAAAAATATTATATTAATGCAATATCATAATGTATTATTCTTTTATTATTATTATTATAAGCAAACATTTTTTTACACATTTACAAAAAGGAAACAGTGCTTCAAAAAATACATAAAAAAAGAGATAATGGTTATGAAAGTGAGCTCTTACCCTGATATACGTGTCCTGATGCAGTTTGGCGAGGTACAGCATGTTGTCGAGTGCCAGCATTCCCGGTGGCGTCTGAGTGAAATCCATGGCAGGATTCATAGGATTCTGTGCACATAAAGCACACAAAACTATCACTGATCAGCATTAACCATCACATCACACACATCTGCATCTGTTTCGGAAAGGGAATTTAATTATCTCTTGTAATTAAATGTCACCTTCTAAAAGATCACAGGTTACGACAACAAACAGACATCACTCACGGTGAAGCCCAGCATCTTGTAGTCTTTAGTGTAGATTGCTTTTCTCTTTTCCGTTCCGCCTGGATCACTGTCTCCATCAAACGCGATTCTTCGGAGCTCAAATATGATATCTCTCTGTGTCTAAAGATAAGAATATAAACAAGAATATAATTATATAATTCAAGCGGCTTGAAGAATCTAAAAGAATGCAACTTTCCCAAGTATCTTGGAAAACGCTGAAAACAAAATCAGCACTGTTTTCCATTCCGTGCCATGAGTATGCTGGCCAAACAGCGCTGTGAATGAAAGTTTATTTAAGGATTATTCTGCAGTCAGTCAGTCAGCCAAGTTCCATTGTAATCAATAATTACTACACTAATTATTTTAATGACTCAAACTGTGGCTTGTCAGATGCTTGGTCCTTAAAGTCCTCGTTTTCATATTAAATATCAATCTTACATTTACAAACATTCCTTTGCAAATATTGTAATAATACATTGAGATTTATATATGAACACGAATCCTGAAACAGATTTGATCCACACAGAGGTCAGATCTCACCATCATCAGGTCAGTCTGGGATTGACAGAAACAATTCAGACTAAAGCCTAAATCCACCTTTAACTGATTTTTAGGAACTTCTGTTATGCTTTATTGATCAATGTGATTATACAAGAACATCAAGTTCATATCCTCATCTGTAAATATTCATCATATGCATGAATACTGAATACTTATGTACAATGAAGCAGCTGTCATGCACATTAGATACCATTTAACACTAATTCATTTGAATCATCCCTCCATTAATCGTAATGAAAAGTGAACATTTCCAGACATAAAGCTCACCTGGTCATTGGGGTCCATTTTGGTCATCATTCGCTCCTCCAGAAGGTTGAAGGTCAAAACTTGCAGCACGTACAGCTGATGTGCCATTTCAGCTTTGACGGGTCGATTCCCACGGATGATGTGCTGGAAAACAGGTTGTCGATGCTGTTACTCACAGAGGTAAATCAACACTCTCATTATCACACTGCTTCTGAACCACTATTAACTGATGATCCTATACACACATAGGAGGAAAATGCCTACATTTTTTGTGTTTGGATCCCTTTTTTCTTCTTTTTCACCTGCTATTTGCTGGATTTGTAATATCACCTGTGATTTACACCATCACATTTGGATCTGTATGCTTTGAATCTGCAGTCCAAATTGACTATATGCACAAGTGCTTCTTGGGGATTTCTGGTGAACTGTAAGCTAATTATTCTGTATTCCCTGTACATCGACACAAAACCATCAATGGTTGACTTTTTAATGTTGTATATATATTTTAATGCAGTTATCACACTTACCTAATTTCCCAATAAACCAGTTTTATTGATTGCAATAAAGATGAAGCTAATTTGAATAAGAAACACAGTGTCTGTAATTAGACATGCACACGAAACATTTTTCCAGCATTTCCAGTGTTATTTTTAATGTGATGACCAAAAACATTATTTGTTCATCCTCCTGAGATTGTCCCCATTTGTAAAACTGAATGTTTCAAGATGTAGGTGAAACATTTGATAGAAAACACATTTATTTAAAAAAAAAAATAGAAAATACATTAATTACCATTATAACCAGCAGATGGTGGCAGAGGACCATTTATTGGCTCATATTGGTTCGTTTTCTGTAATAGTTTCACTAGTTTCGCTTTTGAACAAATATTAAACATTGTAAAATCACTAGGTTAAAAAATACATTTTGTCACGGTGAAGCATGCATGAAGTACTTCCAAAGTCTCATGAAAAACAATAACTTTTCGTGTGAATGAATTACACAGAAAGCGATCAAGCACTCTCCGTTTATAATCACTGAAGCTGTCAGTCAGTGCAGCACAAGATCAATGATTTCAACACACATTTTATTCAGTGAATCTAACTAAAGTGCACAATAAATCTTTAATTTACGATGTGTTGACGCTTTTTTTCACACGAAAGTGTGAAAACTGATGGTCGAATTGAATTTTGCTGAGGAGAAACACTGAGGGATGCATCTCTTTTATATCGCCTTGTTTGAATAACTAAATGAACACTAGGCCTGACTATTTAAGTGACTATGTTCTGATTATAAACTAAGTATTACACTATTGATGCTGTTAAAGCTACCTCCAGACATTGAAGATACCAACACACCAACAAGTGACATTTCACCGGAAGTTTTCCAGCTGGATTATATTATTGCGGAAGTTCTTAAAAACGTTGCATATGGTTAATCGGCTGGGACATTTAGCAACCACATCTGAATCTGTTAATAGCAACTAATAGCAGAATATGAGTGGCAAAGGGAATCTGATGCCATTAAGTACGGATCACAGCTACAAAAACCTGACACTTACGTTTAGTATGATGCCACGGAGGTGTTTCTGTGCCAGTGTACTTGCCATCTCCTGTCATAAACACACACAGAGAGTCACATCAGCAGGTCTGTGAATGTCTAAAGCAGACTCCAAACACAGACTACAGACAGAAACACTGCAAAAAATACACAAAAAGCTGTAAGAAATGAGAATGTTTTGAGAGCATCTAACAAATGAATGATTGAATGAATGATTCAATGACTCATTGGTTCCTACAATTCTGTTTTTTGTCATGCTGTTCTCTGACTGACTATTATAAACTTTTCTTTCACAGACTCACACAATACTACAAATCTGCCTGTCATCTTTTACTAAAAGAAACATTTAGGGTGTTTTTACACTTGGAGTTGTGGTTTTCTTGGTTCTTTTGGTCCGGACCAAAAAAGAAAATTATATTGATGTTGCATTCATATTTTAGTGCTTATTCAAATGAACCGCACTAACAGAGCAATCACACCAGAGTTTGTTTTAATCAAACTAAATCTGCCAAGTGTGAACACGCTCTTATGTGTGGCAACAGTAGAGGTCAACTGATTGATCGGTGTGGATTTTTACCGATCAATCAGTTGACCTCTACTGTTGCCAGATAGTTTTTACAAGAATATAACAAGAATATAATTATATAATTCAAGCTGAAGGTTGTCGATGTTGAGTCCATTGTTGGAGCAGCTGAGAAGGGTCCGCTATCATTATACAGTGCAATAATGACCTCTAGAGGCGAATTAAAAATCATTGACGCCTCATGGTGTTTGTTTTGACATATCAGCCAAGTTTCTTATCAGGCCGATAACGATAACATAAAAAATGAACATATATTGGCCGATACCGATACGGTGGCCGATATATTTTGGATCCCTACTATATTAGCGTAGTTATGTCTTCTGTTACTTTAAAGCAGGATGGATTCTGATTGGCTGTCAATGTTTTTATCATTATCAGCTGGAAAAATAGTTCCGAAAGTGATTCCAACAACATCGGATATAGTTATATGTCCTTGGTGTGAACGGGTCTTTACTTGTCATCTGTTAAACATGTGAATGACAGCATGTCCTACTGTGAATAGACCTTTTAGCAATGACAATGACAGTGTGTGTTCACCTGGCGTCTGTCCTCGGGGGTTTTGAGGAAAAGGGCATTGATAAGAGCGATGGCGTACGTCTGGATTTCCTGATTGGACCTGCAGAGTTGATGGTACACACACAGTTAGAGGTATCTTGCTCTTGGATTCCAACACTTCTGGACTCATATGTCACTATCTGGAGCGCTGGAGGTTTTTATTACACATCTACTCGCGTTCAGTGGCTGTGTGTGCGTGCGTGCGGGAGAGAAGCACGTGACCTGCGCTGCTGTGAGTGTGTGCGTGTGTGTGTGCGTGTATGTGCTCACACTTGCAGGTGTGCGATGAGCTGCGCCACAGTGATCTCCTGCGCCACGCGCTGGTACAGGCTGTGGCTGTTGAGCACCATACTCTCCAGGATGGCCAGTGAGCGCTGCAGAATGGACACGTCCACCATGGGCTGGTTCACGTAACCTGCGATCTGTCACACACCACTCTCACATGACTATAACATAGCATTAACACCAGTCTACCAGGCAGTGTAACTAAATATTGACAACAAATCCATCTTCAGACAGGAAACATCCAACAAAATGGTTGAGTGAATAAGTCAATGACTCATTCATAAACACAGTCACATATTTGGTTCCGTAACAAATCAGCGACAAACAACATCCATTCATCATCTCTAGAAAATATTTTGTCTAATGCACATGACCTATAAACAAGACCATGGACTTGTGGGATGCTAAAAACGTTCAATTAAATCCTGAAATAATGCATGTTCTGAGGAGATACACATACCCATTTTCAAAGGACACCTTTCAGAGAGTAAAAGTCAGAGTTCAAAGAGGTTGAGAAAGGCTTCTTTAGAAACAGACAGACATGTTGTACGTTTTTTTACTTGCCTGTTTGATGAAGGACATAGATATCAGATCCCAGGACACGATGCCGTGATCCATGAGCTCCAGAAATGCCGTGAGAGTGAAGGCCAACATCTCCCCAAAACTACACACATAAAACAATCATCTCTGAACAGGGTGAAGAAATCATACTTCTTGAATCTATTTAAGCTTACAAACAACTACAAGCATAATTTTAAACAATAATGAAGGGATATAGGTTGAAATATATATACAATACATTCAAAAGATTATCGTCAATAAGATTTTGTTTTCTGAAAGAAATGAATGCTTTTTTTCAGCAAGAACACATTAAATTCAGACAGTAAAGAGTTACAAAAGATTTCTATTTAAAATAAATGCTATATAATATTCATCAAAGTATCCTGAAAAATAAAATATGACGGTTTACAACAATCTGAAGCTGTTTTCAACATTGATAATAATCATAAATGTTTCTTGAGCAGCAAATCATAATATTAGAATGATTTCTGAAGGATCATGTGACACTGAAGACTGGAGTAATGATGCTGAAAATTCAGCTTTGATCACAGGAATAAATTACATTTTACTATATATTCACATAGAAAACAGATATTTTAAATTGTAATAATATTTCACAATATTGCATTTTTTACTGTATTTTTGATCAAATAAATGCAGCCTTAGTGAGCAGAAGAGACTTTCTTCAAATAAATAAATAACCTCCCCAAACTTTTCAATGGTAGTATAATTATATATACATACTATATATATATCAAGAGGTAAAATGTTGTCATATTTTTGTGATTGGCAATTTAACCCCTTTGCATGATTCAAGAGTTTACAGTAGTTGTCAAAGTGATGTCTGGCCTTGGAAAATTGACATCTTCACTCTTTATTTAAACACAATTAAAAATGTGTTAAAGATTCTGTAAGCATATTGTGCAGCTGTGTGCTTGGAGTAAATTGTGTTATTTGTGATAATAATGCACTGAGACATGCAAAATAGTGTGCCATCATTTTTGGCCAGGCTGGCATACAAAGAAATTATGCACACATGCAAAAACAAGAGAAAACCAATGAAATATTAATAACTGATTATGTCAATGTTTGCTTTTTCCTGTTTTTCTATGAATTTATTCATAATAATAATTATTCTATGAATTATTTCATAATAATATTTAAAAAATATCAAATATTTTCCTCATATTTTGAACTAAAACAAATATCACATTTGAACACTACTGTATATGATCCATTAAGCTCATAATGTGGCAGCATGTCTATGTGGGACACATACTGTGTGCCGCTCTCCACCAGCCGTGCCAGCGTCGCCAGGCCTTCCATGTTGATGAATTCTGTGGCGAATGTGGGGTCAGCTGAGAGTTTAGCGAGCTCTTTCAAGGCCTCCAGACGGGCGTCGATCCCATGAGACTGGATCCGCTCCAGCAGCTGTCGAGCGGCTCGCATCTAACACACAAAACAACCCAGTTAACATCAAGTCCTCACACTATTTCTGTGGGAAATCAGAATTCATTCCAATCCAGAGAGCGTGTGGCGATTGCTGTCAGACTCACAGGAGAGATGGCCAGACGGAGGATGGTGCCGTTTTTCATTTCACTACGGCTCTGTAAGACATAGACAAATGGAGATTGATTAAACTCCTGTACCACCGAACAGAAAAAGACCTTCTCTGGTTAGAATATTATTTATATGTTATGATGATTAAATGTTGATAAAACATATTATGTTTTTTGTACTAAGCAATGTGCAAAAAAAATGACTAAACAATGATCAAATATCAGTTCTGCATATCAAGTATCACACACTGTATACTCATAGTTCTCAGTCACGTGACTGGTGTGGAGACCTGGAGGGCAAAACATCCATAGAACAGGCCTCAAATTTCCATCTCAAAAGAAGAAAAACAAAAATATGTGAACAAAATGCAAGTTTTGGCCACTTGTGGTCCATATACGGCACCTGCTGCAGTGTTTCAATCACTAAAAACAGCGGGACATTAACGTGAAAAACACTTAAAGTGCCTTAATGTACTAAAACAGTGATACTGATATTCAATATACAGCTTATTGATGAAGCATACTATATACAGGTGAGCAGATGAACCCAGAATATGAATGCAAGTGTTTTCTTTACAATGGGTTCATCTGCTCACCTGTATATAGTAAGCTGTGCGTATATTGAATTTGATCTTTTAATATCACTGTCTTACTACATTAGTACTTACTACAAAACTTGTAAAAATGAGAGGAAAGCCTGGTTTTGCCCTCCAGGTGGGCGTTCCTATATGTGTGTGATGTGAAAACTATGAATATCAGTGGATCTCCAGCTCCAGTTGATCTCGACCTGTTCAGTGATGTAGAGCTGCGGCCCGTCAGCGTAACGCAGGGCAAACTGCTCCGATCCCGACAGAGACCATCTAAAACAAACACAACACGGATTCATGTCACCTGATCCAGCATTTCAGTCCCTGTGACCCAGAAAAACATGCACTAAAGAATCACTGCTTTCTGATGATGAATTATGTTTCTACTCAAAACCACGGCTGAGAAATAATCACCTAAACATTGGTTTAAACCCTAGAGAGAAAATGAACTCTACAGATGTGAAAATCACATTATTTATTTTTTCATCTATTTTGCTTCCATATCATGTCTTCTGTCAGACAGTAGAAAGAAAAAATCCAAAATACACATTTAAGTGTTTATTTTATTGATCTGTTTGCATCTGTAGATTTCAAGTTCAATA
The DNA here is from genome assembly GCA_028476615.1 of Culter alburnus. Lineage (NCBI taxonomy): Eukaryota > Metazoa > Chordata > Actinopteri > Cypriniformes > Xenocyprididae > Culter > Culter alburnus. Next base: position 1,323,486 of record JAOTNS010003951.1, on the reverse strand, counting down.
CATATTTTTTAAAGTCTGTGATTCAGAAGCAGCTTCACACACCATATTCTGAAGGTTTGTTCATTTATCATTCACCTGATTTATATAATATTTTATTCCTAAAAGTGTGGTGAAAATGCATGTTGTTCTGTCTGTTTATAGTATTTTCTGATTTATAGAGTGATAAAAGTGAACTCTGTAAAAACCTTTTAACTCTAACAAGAATTTTGAACTTCATTTTATCTAATTTTCAGATTTCTGTTCTGGAAATGTATGCAAATTAGTGCACTTTTAATTAGACAATAACTAATTTGCATGTTTAAAAATACAATTTCAGAAAACATGTAATACAAAAAATGTTTGTAATATAAACTGAAATTAGACATTTTTCACAAAATAACTACATTGTGATATAAACAAACCATTAGTGGGATGTAAAATAAATGCAAAGCAATGCATTACATGATCTAACAGAAGATCTATCACCTATACCATTCACAACTTCTGATAATCGAAACTTCTGTACTGTACCGTACCGCTCGGTAGAAACGAGTGATATGAGAGACGTGAGTGTGATCTGCAGCATGTGTGGATTCAGCACACTGTCAGTGTTTAGCTTTAGCAGCAGATGCGGGACAGACTGACTTACCCATCACACACTTCTCTAATGATGGACGCCAGCGGCTTCTTCTGCAACACACACACACACACACACACATTACAGACTCTCTGCTGAGAATGTCTTTAATCAAACAGTACATGTAGATCCTGCACAAATACTACAGAAATTACTAGTGGTCACCATGACCAAAAACAACTTTATTCAGCAAGCCCTTCTCTTCCCTGTCATTCTCCTACGCTTTTCACATCGTAAAAACAGTTCAGCATTTCCAGGTTCTATGTCAAACGCTAACTCATTACTGGCCGGCGTTCAGACGCACAACCTGGAAACGCTGTTGTTAAATAAAGTAGTTATTTTAGTTTTGTTTTTGCACACAAAAAGTATTCTCGTCTCTTCATAACATTAAGGTTGAACCACTGCAGTCACATGACTGTTTTAACGATGTCTTTAGTACCTTTCTGGACCTTGAATGTGGTAATTACATTGCTTTCTCTTGGGGATCATAAACCTCTCAGATTTCACAATAAAAAATATCTTAATTTGTGTTCTGAAGATGAATGAAGGTCTTACGGGTGTGGAATGACATGAGGGAGAGTAATTAATGACAGAATTTTCATTTTTGGGTGAACTAACCCTTTAATAAACAACAGCAAAAAACTACACAGCAAAATCCCCAGAGTTAAATCAACTCTGCTCAGAGTACATATGGTCCCTCTCTAAATAGTGTTAAAGCAACACTGAAGCAGAGTTAAAGTTAATGAGATAATTAAACGATTAATTAAGTGATGAATGAGCATTAGTGATGAACACCTGCTGTTAACAAGCAGAATCACTGAATCAAGAAAAGATAATCCTCCTCTACTGAGATCTTGAGAGATATAATGTCTTTTATCTTCAGGTGATTTCATCTAAGACTGTGGCTAAGGTCAGCTGTAGTTCTTGTGTTTCTCTTTTCTTCAGTGATTCTGCTTGTTAACAGCAGGTGTTCATCACTAATGCACAATCATCACTTAATTAATCTCATTAACTTTAACTCTGATTTAACTCTGGTGATTTTGCTGTGTACACACAGGAATATAATGTTAACACAAGACCAAGAACTGAGAAAAACTAAGGGCTAAAATTCAAAGGAAAGCTATATTCAACAGAATTAGAAACAGGTGCGCAACTCATTAACAACTGTGGAAACTAACAACAGCTGTGTTTGAAATCGTCCCCAATACCCTCATTCACTATTCCCTACAAAACAATCTGTGTGTTAGTAATACTAGTAGGAGTAAAAGACAATACCTGGTCAATTTCGATGAGTTGAGCGTTTGCACCAGGCCACTCGATGGCCACCTTCACGATGTCTGATGGAGGCGGCATGACTGAAACACACGATCACATGTCAAAGACACACTTGTCTCATAACAGCAACTCGTGTTCAGCAAACCAGCAAACATTTACCACATATTTAAACAGCAGAGAGTAATGGCCATATACAGTTTCTGCTCTCCCATTGGTAGTCTCTGCATCACTTCACTGCTCATTTGCATATCTGTCGCTTGGCCAGCGGTCGGCAACTCTCACAGAAACTCGATGACGTGCGGTGGCTGTGAATCGCTGAACACACATCAGTACGCTTCACACGACCACATCGACAGGCCACTGACTCTGACATGCTTTCTTATAGAATCTGAAGGAAAGCTGATGTTATAGCAAAGATGAATTTGCTGACTGTTCTCACTCATGTGAGTCCATATTTTTCTTTCTCTAAAGTAATTTTAGTAGAAACATCTGTGACAAAATGAATACCAGTGAAACACAACAGAAAGCTCCATCAAGACGCACAAGCTATATGAAAGAGCAAACTCTGTTTTTACTGTCTGGTTCAGGAGTGTAAAACTGCACACAGCCCTGCTAACCCTAATTAAACACACATTCCTGTAGTTTTCAAATAAACCTGAAGGACTTGATTAGCTGGATCAGGTTTAAAGTTAAGGTTTTTGCAGCCCTGGTATAGCTGTTTTCATCTGTGAAAGTGTTTGTGTCTGTGAATACTTATTCAACTTCCAATCTTGATTCTTGACTCAAGATTTTAGTTAACACTTTATTTTACAATGTTACACATCTTGTACTTCACTGATTCTTGAGATAAGGGACAAAACATGTGCTAAACACAAAGTCCCCCTTTATGTTAAAAATAAATAAATTCATCAAAATAAAAATACTTAAAAAGTTAGATCTATATGAAATCTGGATACTAAGGACATTAATTGCTTTTATTTTTAAAATTTTGTTAGTATTATTTAATACATGCTCTATACTTGGAAAATATATGTGTAATGTAGCCTGTCACAATGTAAAATTGCCAAAGTAAGTGTTTAAAAATGTAACAAATTCAAAAATATACATTTAAATTGAAAGGCAGAGATCTGTAATATAACAAACAATACAAAAAGTAAGTCTTGAATTATATTTTCCATAAAAAATGCCTATCAAAGTTGTGTCCTCACTTTGCGTCAGGATTTTTTATAATTGAATAAATCAGATGTCATGGTCATCTTTAACTCTGAGGAGCTCTTACTATTTCCTGTTCATGTGGATCTCACAGTAGGACACATAGTCCTGAAAGTTTTAATATTTTATACAAACAATGGTGAAGTCTCTGCGGTCACAGCTTTAACATGTCAGCTCCGTCATTCCAGTGTAATAGTTTCTGTATATATTTGTGGGATAAATCTTGGCATTTTTGATATGTTTATTAAGGCAGCTACAACTGAGAAAGAAAGCAAAACTGCTCCACTGAACAACACGTGGTTAAGGTGGAAAAATATTAAATTTTGTCAACTCCATCAGACGTCAACTCCATCAGGTTTTATGTCCAATGATTGACAAGGGCTCTCAAAAAGTCTATATAATGTGATTTAATATGTTTCTGCATATGGGGAATTCTTCTAATGTAGTTTCATGATTCTATTTACATATACTGTATATTTGGCCACAGCTGGACCTTTGTCAACTCCGTCAGTTTTTGTTCGTTCAACTCCATCAGCTTTTGTCAACTTGGTAACTCCGTCACAACTCTGTCAGTATTTTTGTCAATTTTGCATCAGTATTGTCAACTCCGCTGTCAAGTCTTTGTCAACTTCAGTTTTTGTCAACATGTCAGTATGTCAACTCCCAGTTTTTGTCAGTATTTGTCAACTCGTCAATATTTGTCAACTCCGTCAGTTTTTGTCAACGTCCTTGTCAATATTTGTCAACATGTCAGTATTTGTCAACTCCGTCAGTTTTTGTCAACTCCGTCAGTATTGTCAATCATATTTGTCAACTCCTCATTTGTCAACTCTGTCAGTATTTGTCAACTCGTCAATATTTGTCAACTCCGTCAGTTTTTGTCAACTCCGTCAGTATTTGTCAACTCCATCAGTTTTGTCAACTCCGTCAGTATTTGTCAAACATGTCAAATTTGTCAACTCCGTCAGTTTTTGTCAACTCCGTCAGTATTTGTCAACTCCATCAGTTTTGTCAACTCCGTCAGTATTTGTCAACTCCATCAGTTTTTGTCAACTCCATCAGTATTTGTCAAGTTTTTGTCAACTCCGTCATATTTGTCAACTCCGTCAGTTTTTGTCAATTTTGTCAACTCCGTCAGTATTGTCAACTCCATCATTTTGTTTTGTCAACTCCGTCATTTGTCAACTCCGTCTTGTCATTTGTCACTCCATCAGTTTTGTCAAACTCCCGTCAGTATTTTGTCAACTCCGTCAGTTTTTGTCAACTTTTTTGTCAACTCCGTCAGTATTTGTCAACTCCGTCAGTTTTTGTCAACTCCATCAGTTTTTGTTTGTCTCAACTCAGTTTTTGTCAAAAATTTTGTCAACTCCATCAATATTTGTCAAACTCCGTCATTTTGTCAACTCCGTCAGTATTTGTCAACTCCATCAATTTTTGTCAACTCCATCAGTATTTGTCAACCGTCAGTTTTTGTCAACTCCGTCAGTATTTGTCAACTCCGTCAGTTTTGTCGTTTTGTCAACATGATTTGTCAACTTCAGTTTTGTCAACTCCATCAATTTTTGTCAATATTTGTCAACTCCGTCAGTTTTTGTCAAACTCCGTCAGTTTTTGTCAACATCAGTTTTTGTCAGTCAGTTTTGTCAACTCCATCAGTTTTTGTCAACTCCATCAATTTTTGTCAACTCCACAATATTTGTCAACGTCAGTTTTTGTCAACTCCGTCAGTTTTGTCAACTCCATTTTTGTCAACTCCGTTTTTGTCAAGTCAAGTCATTTGTGTCAGTCAACTCCATCATTTTGTCAACTCCACATATTTGTCAACTCCATCAGTTTTGTCAACTCCGTCAATATTTGTCAACTCCTCAGTTGTTCAAATCTTTTGTCACTCCTCAGTATTTGTCAACTCCGTCAGTCAGTATTTGTCAACTCCATCAGTTTTTGTCAACTTCAACAAGTCATTTGTCAACTCCGTCAGTTTTTGTCAACTCCATCAGTTTTTGTCTACTCCTCATTGTCAAATTTGTCAACTCATCGTCAACTCCGTCATTTTTTTGTCAACTCCAGTTGTTGTCAACTCCGTCCACTGTTTACCACTCTGTCAGTATTTGTCAAACCATCAGTATTTGTCAACCGTCAGTATTTAACACCATCAGGTGAAGATTTTTGTTAATTTTGAAATAAATGTCTTATTCTTTTTTTCAATGTATTGTGTTAAAATATCAACTCCATCAGTTTTTGTCAACATGTCAGTATTTGTCAACTCCATCAGTTTTTGTCAACTTTTGTCAACTCCATCAGTTTGTCAACTCCGTCAGTATTTGTCAACTCCATCAGTTTTTGTCAACTCCGTCAGTATTTGTCAACTCATCATTTTTGTTACTCCGTCAATATTTGTCAACTCCATCAGTTTTTGTCTACTCCGTCAGTATTTGTCAACTCCGTCAGTTTTTGTCTACTCCGTCAGTATTTGTCAACTCCATCAGTTTTTGTCAACTCATCAATATTTGTCAACTCCGTCAGTTTTTGTCAACTCCATCAGTTTTGTCTACTCCGTCAGTATTTGTCAACTCCATCAGTTTTTGTCACTCATCATATTTGTCAACTCCGTCAGTTTTTGTCAACTCCATCAGTTTTTGTCAACTCGTCAGTATTTGTCAACTCCATCAGTTTTGTCAACTCCGTCAGTTTTTGTCAACTCCGTCAATGTTTACCAACTCTGTCAGTATTTGTCAACTCCACCATCAGTATTTGTCAACCGTCAGTATTTAACACCATCAGGTGAAGATTTTTGTTAATTTTGAAATAAATGTCTTATTCTTTTTTTCAATGTATTGTGTTAAAATATCAAAACATCAACTGAACTACATGATATCATGTCTGATTTAGCTAAGATCATTGGTTAAATATGTTTTAATATTAAAAAGGAGGTTAGAGAATTAAGGATTTTAAGAACTGGATTGTTCATAATAACCATAACCCAAGAATTTTTTTTTTCTTCACTTAACTTCTTTACTGAACACCATTATTACATAAATACATAGAGACTTTACACTGTTGTTGGATGGATCAAATTAAAATATACTTTTTAATGCGTCTGACGGAGTTGACACAAATTAAGTACCGAAGTGAATAAATGTACATTTTTAGGGAAAAAAAAGAGAAACCTGTTTCCTTACATGGTTCATTAGCTGAGACCTTTGTCTTCAAATATCAGTTTAAAAATAATGTATTATTAAATAATAAAAACTAACTTCTAAAACATGTTTTGTCCTTTATCTCTGACTTACTAGTAGTAATAACAGTAAAGTGTGCAAAATTACAAGCAACTAACCCTATAGTAAGTACATTAATTAGCATTACTTAGTACTTATTCGTATAATTAAACTGTAACAAGGATACCTTCAAATAAAGTGTAACCACGATTTAAAAAGAAGTTCTATTTCCTAAGTGAAAATGAATCACCATGGTTACTAAACAGAGGATTCTAAATTCGAATGTTTCTGCTACACAAGCGAGTCCTCTATGACATAATCGAGATGACGTCACAACTGACAGACTACAACAATCAGTGTACATATTTTTTCTCTGAAATTATTCTTAGAGATGTCGAAATGATCTTTAACACTGTATCTGATGTGCTCCAGTGTTTGCTGGTGTCTGTTCTATTAACGGACACAAATCCAGATGAAGGAATGAATATGACGTTTAAACACAATGACACTCAATGACACTGATATGACAGTAACACGAACGTGCGCAGATCTGATGATGGGCGTCGATGTAATGTGAATTAAAATCGCATCGCTTTCGGCAGCGTTCACACACATCACGCGTTTAACTCCGCAATCATCAGATGCATCGATCATAAAATGTCAGATTGAGATAAATCTGCACGGAAACTCCATCTGAAGGCATGCGAATAGCGCAGATATCATGCTGACACCGCTGTCATGCAGCATGCGAGGGTGTTTTTCATGTTTATGTGATGTTCTTACCCCAAAACGAGCGATAAAACAGCGATGTGTGTGAGCTGCTGTTCAGATGGAGGCAGATGGGCGGAGTTTACGCCATTACATCTTCATCACCGCACTCTTCTTCATCCTGATAATCACATTAATCTGTTCTATACCTCTGATCGCGCTATATGATCCAGCACAGAGCGCGCTTTAATCAGTGTATTGTACATGAATGATTCAGCCCTCCATCTGATCCCGCCCACAGCTCACACCAGCCAATCAGAACACAAGCTGCAGTGATTGATGTGATGAAGTTCCGCCCTATGATTCACTGCAGCAGCAGCAGCAGACATCATCAGTCCATGACTAGATCTGGTTAACGACTTCATGACTGCTTGAATCGAGACAGATGGGTAGAGTACTGGAAATAAAGTGACTTAACATAAACTACTGCTGTGGAAACTAAAGGCAGAAGTGAAACACATCTCAATCACGACCTGCTCTACAGAAATACATCTTAAGTAGAATTACATGGAAAAATACTAACATTTATTTGTGCAGGAGTAAGTTTCCAGTTACTCATTTATCATGTTGATGAAAATAATTCAATAAATGTACACAGTGCATTCAAAACTGTTTATAATCATGTAATTCATAATGCAAATGGCCAGTCCATCAGTAAAGAACATGAAACAGTTGCACATCAACACATCAGATCTCTCTTACAGTGTGTGTTGCACATGAAGTGTCATGTTTCAATCAAACTTTAACTTAAATTAAATCTTATCATCATGAACATCATCAAATGAAATGAGACACACATACGCTCAGAAGTTTGCTGACTGTGACCATGTCTAATGTTCTCTTTTTGTAGCCACAAGTAGGTGCTATGGATACAGCTACTCTGTTGTCATGGAAACAAATGAATTTTTGGACATATAAGCACTGTGATGGACTGGCCATTCATCTAGGCTGTTTTCCAAGACGCTGATAGACTCTATCATCCCATGACCCTATGGAGGACACACAGTTTAGATTGCACAGGAATTAAAGGATTAGTTCACTTTCAAATTAAAATTTTCTGATAATTTACTCACCCCCATGTCATCCAAGATGTTCATGTCTTTCTTTCTTCAGTCGAAAAGAAATTAAGGTTTTTGATGAAAACATTCCAGGATTATTCTCCATATAGTGGACTCACTGGAGCCCAAACAGTTGAAGCTTCAAAGCATTCTACGTGATCCCAGACGAGAAATAAGGGTCTTATATAGAGAAACCATCACTCATTTTCTAAAAAAAAAAAAAATGTAAAAATTATATACGTTTTAACAATAAATGCTCTTGAACTAGCTCTCTTCTTCTTCTTCTCTATTAGAATTCCAGCAGTGTAGACACTAAGTGTATGACTGCCCTCCACAGGTCAAAGTTTGAACTAAATTGTCATATACAATATGCTTGTGCAAGTATATAACAATTAGTTCAAACTTTGACCTGTGGAGGGCAGTAATACACTTAGAAGTGTCTACACTGCTGGAATTCAAATAGAGAGAAGAAGAAGAAGAAGAGAGCTAGTTCAAGATGAGCATTTATGGTTAAAAACGTATATAATTTAAATTTTTTTTTTAGAAAATGAGCGATGGTTTCTCTAGATAAGACTCTTATTCCTCGTCTGGTATCGTTAAAGCCCTTTGAAGCTGCACTGAAACTGTAATTTTGACCTTCAACCGTCTGGAGTCCATTGAAGTCCACTATAGGAGAATAATCCTGGAATGTTTTCATCAAAAACCTTAATTTCTTTTTGACTGAAGAAAGAAAGACATGAACATCTTGGATGACATGGGGGTGGGTAAATTATCAGGAAATTTTTAATTTGAAAGTGAACTAATCCTTTAAAGCCATGACCTTGTAGCTGCAAGCACCACACACTACTGTTTGAGCTACATTGACACTATTACATTCTCTTAAATCATCCAACATCAGAATTTGAACTGTGTTAGGATGTTAATATAAAACACTGTATTATCTCTGAAGCCAACATTGCACAACATATTACAATATTCAGCCTCATGTCACTCTAAAGATGCATTTCCATCATTATCAATGTTCTGCCATCATCGAAAGGAAGTTGAAGCGGATGTATAACTAGATTAGCACACAAGCTAATTAATAGGAGTTGATTTAAGGCTTTGGGGTGGTTCAGTGATTGTGGATGATGTGTCTTCAGCTTCAGATGTGATGGTCTCAGGAGGACGGCAGCTCATTCCACCAGCGAGAGTGGAGGGTCCGGACAGTGACTTTGTACCTCATTGTGAAGGAACAGGGAGATGTCAGCCAGTACAAGCATTGCTGGAGTCCAGTCTTGGAACAACAAGAGCTGCACAGCAAACATTGATAGGAAAATAATGCGCCTTCATGACCGTGTCCAGTGAGGATGAGTATACGGAGAACAGGAGAGGACCAAACACTGAGCCTTGAGGCACCCCACGTTATTCGGACAATCCTTATATCCAGCAGATCTGCCTGTAAGTGAATGGACATCATGATAATGCTTAAAACAGAAGTAATGCCTTTGTTTATGTTCCATTTGAAAGTGTTTCCAGGTTCCACTTTCCTCAAACCTTCCGTTGACACTCACAGATGAATAACATGCAGTCACAGCTACAGCCCAACCATAAACATCACATCATACAGTGCTCAGCGTTTGAAAAGTAACATTTTAAACAATTAGTACAAAAACAATTTCCAAAATGTTGAAAAGACTAAGTTTAATATAACTTATAACATGAAAGTAAGGTTAATAATATAACTTAGATTACACATTTTTCAGTTTTACTCAATTAGGGTGATGCAAAAATGAGTACACCCCACAACAAAAACTACTGCATCTAGTACTTTGTATGGCCTCCATGATTTTTAATGACAGCACCAAGTCTTCTAGGCATGGAATGAACAAGTAGGCGACATTTTGCAACATCTATCTTTTTCCATTCTTCAAGAATGACCTCTTTTAGAGACTGGATGCTGGATGGAGAGAGATGCTCAACTTGTCTCTTCAGAATTCCCCATAGGTGTTCGATTGGGTTCAGATCAGGAACCACTGAATCACTTTCACCCTGTTCTTCTTCAGAAATCCAACAGTGGCCTTAGATGTGTGTTTAGGATCATTGTCATGTTGGAAAAGTGCATGATGACCAAGTGCATGGAGTCATGGTAGCATCTTCTTTCAGTATAGAGCAGTACATCTGTGAATTCATGATGCCATCAATGAAATGCAGCTCCCGACACCAGCAGCACTCGTGCAGCCCCACATAAGGACACTGACGCCACCATGTTTCACTGTAGGCTCCATGCTTTTTTCTTTGTATTCCTCACCTTTGCGATGCCATACAGTGTTGAAGCCATCAGTTCCAAAAACATTAATCTTGGTCTCATCACTCCAGAGTATAGAGTCCCAGTAGTCTTCATCTTTGTCAGCATGGGCCCTGGCAAACACTGGACGGGCTTTTTTGTGCCTGGGCTTTAGGAGAGAGGCTTCTTTCATGGACGGCACCCATGATGCCATTCCTCTGCAGTGTACGGCGTATTGTGTCACGGGAAATAGTCACCCCAGTTTGGCTTTCTACTTCTTTAGATAACTGCAGTGAACTTGCATGCCGATTTTCTTCAGCCCTTCTCATCAGAAGATGCTCCAGTGGAGGTGTGAACTTCCGTGGACGACCTGGACGTCTCTGTGAGATGGTTGTAGTTCCATCTTTTTAAAATTTTTGTACCACTTTTGCTAGTTTTCTGACTGATAAGTAAGCTTTGCTGATCTTCTGTAGCCTTCATCTTTCTGATGTAAAGAATTATTTTCTTTCTCAGTCTTGTGACATTCTCTTCCATGTGGTGCCATTGCTGACAGCATGAAATGGGGTTTTAACACGCTTCTATAATTAACTGTCTGCTGGACACCTGTGTAATGAATAATTAGACTCACCTGTGGTTGAATTCTTGTTAAATTAGACATTTGTAGTCTAAAATTTAGTTTTGCTCCAGAGACTTCAGTGGGGTGTACTCATTTTTGCATCGCCCTAATTTGAGAAAAACTGAAAATTTGGTTCTCTAACGTATAACATAAAAGTAAGGTTAATAATATAAGTTATATAAAACTTAGTCTTGTCAACATTTTGGAAATTGTTTTTGTGTTCATTGAGATATTGTTTAATGGGGGTGTACTCATTTACGCTGAGCACTGTATGTGTGATGAGGGCATGTTCGCTTCCTGAGTTCATATGCTGCTTACATGTTCAAAATCTGCACAGGAAACATCTTCAGCTGTCAAATCATGATCTTTATTAGTGTCATTGACAGTTTGATCGGTTTCACTTGTCAGTAAAATTAGGTTCAAATGAGACCAAGTTCAGAAGTCAGGTGGTGTTTAACTCTTTATTAACTATACCATTTAACTATCAGAATATAGTGTAGCTCACCCAAGTTTTCCAGACATAGCAGGTGTTTTTACAGCTCAAACATACGGCATGACGCACAGACGTACCACAGGTGTTAGTCAGGTACATACAAAATCAATCAATTATTGAACACATGATGTTTGGATAATAGTTCAGTATCATAGAGAGATTCAGGGTGAACTTGACGATAATACAATAAACAACCACCTTATTACTGAGGTAAAGAGACACATCCCGTTCAGCCGAAATCACAAATAAGAGAGAAATAAATAATGTTTGATGTCCATGCCTTGAGTTTTACATGAAACCATGTCATAATTTGTTCTTGCATGTAATTCAAGAGCTCATGAACAGCTGGAATGACAGTATGAACAACACTCAGCAGCCATTACAAACGGGGGAAACAAACAAACAAACAAAATACATTGCATGATTATAAACCCCCAAACAATTTTTAAAAAATATCAGCCATATCCACAAAAGGCCATGAGGTGATGGATGTTGAACTAGAGGATATTAACTAAAAAGTGTCATGCTTCTACAGACAAACATTTAGTTGTTATGATTTCATAATGAGCAGGAAGCCTGGATGAGGACTGAACGATTTTGCTGATAAAAATGAATTTTTTTGAATAGGAATCTGTCATATTATATATATTTAACACATATGTATAAAACAAAAACTCATGAACAAACAGACAGCAAAAGCTCTCTGGAGTCTGTCATGACACAGGAAAGCCAGTGCGATCCAGATCACATTATCAGAAAGTTTATGATCCACGGATCACAAACAGCAGATGACATGCAGATCTCTGCTGGTGTCAAATCCACTAGAACATGAAACATTATACTGTAATATCAAACAGCTCCATCGTGGACAGAGACGTCAGAAAGACCTTTATAAACTCATTCTCAACAGAAACGAACAACGACAATCGAAACGAGCGACGCATCCGGTCAGAGGTGTGTTCGTGACGGTGGGTTTCGGGAAGGACCGATGAAAGCAAACACACATGTGGAGCCGGTTTCTGCTGGTCTACCAGCCGCTGTTGTCCCAGGAGTCCTCGGCCGGTTTCGACGGGCTCTTCTTGTTCTTGGTGTCTCCAGCTTTCTCCCAGTCGTTGTCCCAGGTCTCCCAGCTATCTCCAGCACCATTCTTAGTGTCAGACTTCGCCTCTGAGCTCCGGCTCTTCTCTACAGAATTGCCGCTGGGAGACTCGGTACTGCCGAAGGTTTCCCAGAAGTCCTTCTTAGGACCTTGAGTGCTGAAGGGATCCTGGTTCTGATAACCTTCTTCATAGGCAGAGCTGAAAAAAAAAATCAGCATAAAATCTTTTGTAACATTATAAATCTCTTTTCTGTCAGTTTTCTTGTTGAATAAAAGTGTAATTACCCATCATCGGTGGCCTCTTGTTTCCCACCGAAGAATGATGTCATGTCCTTCCAGCCTTTGGCACCTGCACCCTGAACCTGAACGAACACAGAGAGACTTAACAGCGCTGACCCGAAGACATTCGATTACACAGAAACTGTGCAGTGTTTTAAGACCCTTTCACAACCAACAATATCCAAATCACAAACACTCAGAAAAATATCAACGTTCAATAATGACGTAATACATTAATAACACATAAATGGACTTTATGGATTTAATCTCACTTTATTTACCAGTGTTTGTATTGATTTAGGACTGTTTCATTAGTTTATTGCTGAAATGAGAGTCTGAAATTTGCTTCACACTCACTTTTTTATTCTCAGTGTGAACAGGCCAATGATTTTTTGTTTTGGTGTGAAAGGGCCTTTAGGTTATTCGGTTTGATCATCACATAACGGTAAATGTGAGATGATTCAAAGACCCCATGAAATGCCCTGATAAAAATATATTGGATATATTTTAGAGATGCACCGCTCGATCGGCCAGGGATCGGAATCGGCTGATTTCCTCATGATCGGCCCGGATCAGCGATCGGCTGCTCAGTCTCGCTTCTTACCGATTCCGAGCCGATCCGTTTTGTTACCAGCGGCACAGGCAATAACGTCAGCTGCACGTTCTCGCTCTCTTCTCGGTCGCGGTGAAGTGACACAAACCCGCACGGGTGCCTCCTCTCTCTCACTCTTCTCATTTGCTCTGGTTAAATAGTGCTTGTATTGCACATAATTTTAGTAATTCTCGCAGGTTTCTCTCACACCAAAAGCGCGCGCACCACTGATCTATATAAGTGAAGCGAACAAGCCACACTCAGTTTCAAACAGAGACAGAAGTCAAACAGAGTCACAAGTACCAAAATAAGTGGCTTACTGCACTTAAACTGTCAAATACACACAAAAATAATATACTGGGTAATACTGGGTCCGTTCATAAAGAAAAAAAAAAAAAAAAAAAAAAAAAAATCACTTTCTGCTCTTGACTGAATAGTTTTATAACTTTAATTGCAATTAATCTGTATTTAATATTTACAATAAAGACTACAGAAATTAAGGTGACCAATGTAAAATAACACTAGATGTGTTATTTCTGTAGTATTTCTTACCTGAATAAAAACCTACTTAACCTGAAAAACTTAGTTTCATAGCTCTCTATTCTATTGCATTTATTTGTGCTGTTGTTTGCAATTTTTTTATTTGTTCTTATTTTATTGCTGACTTTTTACTTACTTTTTTTCAACTTTGAGTTGAAGAAAAGTAGATTTTTGTATTATAGTTCTTAAAAAGAAAAACGGAATCGGCAAAAATTGGTATCGGCAGATCACACTAACAAAAAAATAGGAAATTGGAATCGGCCAAGAAAATTGCAATCGGTGCATCTCTAATATATTTCCTATAGAAACATTAAGTTTGGGCATACATTATGGAGAGTTTGTGCCATTTGTATTTGTCGTTTAATATCCAGACGGTTCGAGTTGCACCACATCCCCATGAAGCCTGATGGGATGCTTAAAGGGGTCATGAACTGAGAAATCAAATTTTTCCTTGAGGTTTGGATATATAAGAGGTCATCATACTATAAGAATATCCTGTAAGTTTCAAACTGAAAACCAATTGTAATGATTCATGTACAGTCAGATGTTCTTTGTGTCAGTAAATCAAACCAGTGATGATTTAAAGGTCAACTTCACATTGATTCTCTTAGTAGGATGAAAATAATCTGCTATTTAAACTGTGATTAAATTATAAAAAGAAAGCGTTCAAAGAACGCTCCCTTTACAATCGCTGGAGCTGTCAATCAAACAGCGTGAGTTTATCAGTGACTGCGTTCTGGACTCACACCAAAACTCCGTAATAAATCAATGAATCTCTTATTTACATTGTGTTTGCACTGCTAGTTATGATGAAAGCATTCGTTATTGTGCAGAAATTGAGTTTCAATGATGAGATCACTGTTTTCATGAGCTCAACAACATGTCTGTGATCGACTACAATGTTCATCACTGCAACCTTTCATGCCACGATCTAAATATAATGCCATAGATCTAAATGTAATGCCATTATATACCTAAATATAAACACTTTACATGATTATTTAACCTTGAGAGCTGTAATAGTAAAAATGTGCTAAAAGCTTTCAAGAGAATTCCACATGTAAAACTAAAGCTATTTCATATGCAAAGATATCAGCCAATCACAGCAGTGGGCGTTTACACTGAAGTCTCACAGAAGACACGCCCCTTCAAACAGAGCGTTCCAATCAGAGGATAAAATCAGGGTAGGAAAAATGCCTTTTATTTCTAAATTATGGCAAATTTTGATGTTAAAAAGCATATTAAGTGCACCCCAGGAAACATTATAAAACAATAAAATAATGCAGTTCATGACCCCTTTAATGTCAGTGACAGGTGATATTATGGGGCGGATCGTTCTCATTCTACAGAGCATGTTTACAGTTTAAGGTCAGCAGTATTTTTGTCTGTTATCCCAGCAGAGAGTGAGTGTTTATCTGCTAAAACCTCACGAGCACACAGAGCTGCAGTCTGGATTTCATGGGGTCTTCAATACAAGCATCCATGATTACTGATTCATTTGAATACACTTGATTACATGTTAATTCTAGATCATCATACTCACCACCGTAATCACAATGGCAGCAAAAAAAAGAGAGAAAAGAGTGAGTTGAGACACAGAAAGAGCACAAGGGTTTCTCTCACACGGCTCCTCTGATCCAGATCACCGACGCGCCGCTGAATCACAGCGCCGCGTCAGATGAGCGTGCAGACGAGAGCGACCGCAGCCTCGTACCTTAGTGGCCAGACCTGTGATGCCGACGGCCATTTCATCAAACAACTTCCCCTCCTTCACCTAGACGAGTCACAGCAGAAATGTGTGTGTGAACGTGATCGACACACTTCAGACTCGGCTGCACATTCGTATTTGTATCGGAGAACTAAAACATTTCACCACAAAATAAACTAAATAATAATAATAAATGACTTTCTATAAAATGAGAAGCCATTTTAGCTATTTTGTTTTGCTTTATCCCATTTTTAATTGACAATTTACAGCAAAATCTCAGAAATGAGCTCAAACTAACACTCCTGATTATATTTCAGGATCTGGAAAGAGGAGAAAGTATCAGTAACATACAGACACAGACATTCATGTCCATGTGTCTCATCAGAGGAGTAGCTTTTGCATTACAACTAACAAATAAAAATGATGAAGAAAAAAAAAAAAAAAAGTACTATTGCATAATCTGTTCTGCCTCACATTATTCCCATTTTCATAAAGCGGCATTAAAGAGGACCTCTTTTTTCCATGTTCATCGTTCTTTAGTGTGTAAAGAACGCCTCCATTGTAGTCTTGAGTTTCCTTCACAATATTCCTCATTTGAATAATTAATGTGCAGAATAAAGGGGCGGGGCCTGGTTGAGTTAGTTAGTAGTGTGTTGAAACTGGCGGTTATGGGAAGGGGCGGGACATTTCCCAAATGACCAATCACAGCACACTGGACTTGGTGGACTTTGTGAAAGGGCATTAATAGGTCTTTAATTGAGTCTTTGGCACATCTTACCCCACACTTCAGCTCACAGTGAGCTTTTTAAGGGTTGTTTCACACTGGCAGTTTGGATTGAAACAGGACACGGTTTGCATTAAACACTGGTAAAGTGAAAGCTATTGTGCGGACGTGGGAGCACAGGGGTACCGAACCCCGAGACGACCTGTAGGAAGTGATCTGAGTTGGGTTGCACTGGAACTGTGGAACCGAACTCTGTGAAAATTGAGCTTTTATTTTTTAACTACATTGTAGTCTCATTTTTTTGTCAATGATATTGCATGTTGATATAGTCTTGTCTTAGTCATGGAAAAAAGGTTGTCAACAAACAACACAAATGAAACCTTTCACAAACGTGCCCAGTGTGAAAGCCCTACAAGAAAACACTTGAAGAATTCATGACTTATGTTTTATACATTGGCAATTCACTATCATGTATGACATACACTACCATTCAAACATCTGGGGTAAGGGTTTTTCTTCTTCTTCTTTTTAAATAAATTAATACTTTTTTTCATCAAGACTGCATTAAATTGATCAAATGCGACAGTAAAGATGTTCATAATGTTACAAAGGATTCTATTTCAAATAAATGCTGTTCTTTGGAACTTTTTATTCAGTAAAGAATCCTGAAACATAAAATGTATCAATTTCCACAAAAATATGAACTGTTTTCAACATTGATAATAATCATTAATGTTTCTTGAGCATCAAATCATCATATCAGAATGATTTCTGAAGACTGGAGTAATGATGCTGAAAATTCAGCTTTGATCACAGGAATAAATTACATTTTACTATATATATTCACATAGAAAACAGTTATTTTAAATTGTAATAATATTTCACTGTTTTCACTGTTTATTTGATCAAATGCAGCCTTGATGAGCAGAAGAGATTATTTAAAAAAAAAAAAAAAAAAAAAACTTTGAATGGTAGTGTATGTATTTTTAAACCAGGATGAATTTACTTGGATATTTTTGGACATTTTCCGTGCATGATGAAAATGTAATCTGACAGGATGAAAATGCTTCTGACTTCGTCTTTCGTTCACAGCCATCATCCACTCATTCAACACTCACACTTAACTAGACTAGTGACATACTAGTGACAAACATGGTTACCTTCTCTTGTGTGGGCTTGATAACACTGTCATTTAATGTCTGACCCAATTCAGCAGCCTGAGAGAGAAACATAAGAGTGAATATACACACACACACACTATATGACATATATCATACAAACACACACATAAAACAAGATGAAAACATGAGAGAGTCACAGCACATGCATGATGGACCATGAGCCACTACATGTGTGAGGAGGAGCAATCTGTCACATGATCTGTAAACCGAATGCAATGGGAGTTTATTGGCCGAATGGAGTAAAGCGATGACATGCACACTGGAAATGAAATGACCCGAGTTACATGCGTCTGATACAGTGTCTGATACACACACACACACACACACACACAGCATGCGATGAGTGTTTTACCGGCTCAGGCGGCGGTTTATAACCCCGTAACTTCATCCACAGCAGCGGCAGAGACAGAATAAAGCAGCGATATAAACTACAACAGCAGCGGTTACTGCTAGAAGAAACGGTCAGTGTCGCTTTCAATTACAATCACAGCTTCAGTGTTGTTCATGTTTAATACTGTTGAGCTGCTGCTTTTAAGCAATCTATTCTAGATACACGACTGGAGAGCTGCAAACATCCACATCACCATCATCTGATGCTTTCTGAACTGCTGTTTTCTCACCACTGGCATTTTTGATGTATTTATTTTTTTATTGAGAGGAAAGCGTGCAGCACATATCTACACATTCATCTGGACGGTGTCTGGATGTTAGTTAACAGTATATCGCTGCACTTCAAACTTCATTTTACCCCCAAGTGAGGAAAGGAAAAGGACTTCGCCGTGAGCATATCAGGCTCTTACAGGAATAGTTCACACAAAAATAAACATTTCTGATTATTTATTCCACCCAAGGTCATCGAGATGTATGATTTTGCAATTACTAGATGGTAGGAGAGCTACAAATAATGTAGTGAGGTTTGTTCAAGCATCAACTGAAAACAGCATAGAGATTAAAAGATCGATCTTGGGATTTAAGAACGAATATCATTGGTTAAAATGAAGATGGATTAAAATAGGGCTGCCACTTAATATTCGTGGAGATGAGGCTTGGTTGAACACATTTTACTTAGTCGGTTGATTGCAGAAAAAAAACCTTGATAGGTTTACCTTGATAAATGTGCACTACTGTTAGGAAGCTAAATTAGCATGACTTAAAGTGCATTTCCACATCCACTATATCCACTATATGTCAACTTCCTCTTTGACAGACTCAAAAAACACTATTTTATTAATAAATCATTAAAATGTTCAGACAGTTTCTGTTTTTTTGACATTTCATAATCATTACTTTTACCAGCGTGCTGCAGTGAGATTTATGCGTTTACAGTGCTTAATTTGTGTTTTAAAGGCTCATTATTACGGTTTAGTGATTCTCTGTTATGTAGAACAATGTTAGCAATGTTCATATTAACATCTTCTTCACCCTGAAACTCAAACTTTTTTCCAAATCTACAAAACTCAACATCATGACACGCACCTTCAGAGTTGCTTGGCTGGCCAATTTTGTGGTCTGTGAAGGAAAAAAGATGAAAAGAAAAAAGAAAAATTCTTTATAATCACAATAGCATCAGTTATTATGCAGTAGATCTCACTCACACACAGTCACAGAAATCATTTATGAATATGGTTGTATAGTGAAGTTATTATAGTGTATTGTGATTATGTACAGACTTTGCTGAAGTTTTAGAAGTTATTATGCAGCAAATCTCAACTGTTTGTTTATATGTCACTAAATGTAAGTATTAGGATACAGCGGGGTTAACGGCACATTTGACTTTATTCTCTTTTAAACCACAAGATGGCACTAAAAATTAGCTCAGCACTTTTCCTAACTATCGCAGACAGCAGCACAAAGTTGATTCTGTGCCAATTTGATCTAATAAGATTGATCTAATGTAGATTTATGTAGCAAATGAGAATCAATAAAATTATTGACTATATTTTGAGACAAAGGACTTTTAATGATTTTCAGTTTTGTAATAATTAAAGCAAGTTTTTCAAAAAACAGAAGAATATGTAAAATTATGGTATTTCAGGTAAAAGGCACAATAATTAACATAATAAACAGTTGAGTTTTCTATTTGTTATGACATGGTTAGATTCAGACAGAAAAGATCATATTAAGTTGATTGTCCACCTTAGAGATAATCACCATATTTATAATTATTAAAAAAATAATTACAGATATTTAAAATAATTATTAATATATAACATGTAATAAATATAATTTATTGTTACTGCTGTATATCTATATTAAATATTATGGGATCTCCTTCAATGCTTTCAGAATCTTTACTTTTTAAAATAATTTTGTTTTAGTATTTACTGAACAAAAATGAATTCTTTTATCTATCAAAAATAAACAGAAATAGTACAAACTTTGCTAAAGTGATTGTTTTGAAACTAGTATTAACTTAAACATTATTAAAAACATTATTTTAGGTTATTTTTTAATATTATTATCATGCTGGTTTGCTCCCCTCGCCACCTCATACATTTATATGATTTTTAAACAAAATAAACCACTTTTTATTTATTTTCACACAAAATCTGTTGCTCCATCAATGTTCCATAAAAGCAATGCAATCATACGCTGTGGGAGTCGTGAACAGCACATGTTTCTTAAGGTGTGCCTTTAGCCCCGTTATACCTCATTACTATAAGGCATGAAGAACATGATAAATGCTGCTTTGAAACAATGTGTGTTGTGAAAAGCACAAATTAGTCTTGGCTTGTCAGTGAATACAGTGCAGTCTGAAGGGTGTTTGACAGACTGTAACACCAGCTCCAGTGTCTTACTGCTTTATTAAACATGAACATATTCAGGACACAAATGTTCTGATCTAGTGACTCAGATTGGCTGGTGTCGTCCTTCACTAGTAGGTCTAGTGGTGTGATGTTAACAGTTGGTCTGTGTGTGTGTGTGTGTGTAGTGATGTACTTACACTGTCTTTAGCAACAGACGCAAACTTGCTGGCTCCAACAGTGAAAGAGCTCCAGCCCTGAAACAGAGACGACGTTAATGACGCGTGACGGACAGAGAGTTAGTATAACAGAGCCGTCGCTGCGGTCTTACCGTGTAGATGGAGGACATGGCGTTATTGATGAAGTCTTCTTCTTTCTTGGGCGGGTTGGGAGTGTTTCCAAAGCCACATATCGATTCTCCTGAGCTCCGGATGCTCCAGCACTGAAACAACACAAAACAAATATATATGGTGTGTTGAAACTGGCGTTTATGGTAAGGGGCGGGACATTTCCCAAAAACACTGCTCAGGCCAACCAATCAGAGCACATTGTGCTTTTCAGAAGGAGGGGCTTCATAGAGACAGGAACTAAACAGAGCGTTACTGACAGACTGGGAAGAGAGGAGCTGCAACTCACTTCTGGTAAGAGTTGACATCGTCAGACAGCCAGTCCTCAAACGCTTTATCAGAGTGACCGTGATTCTGACCCGCAGCGGCACTGGACCTGCAACGACACCATCATCATCATCATCATCACCAACAACATCATCACTCATCATCTGCTCGATCAGTGGCGTGTCGTACCGGTGTGCGGAGCTCAGGCCGCTCTTGGCCTGCGGAGGCGTCCAGTTCCTGGCAGACCAGTCCTCAATGCTCCACTCCTTCCCTTCGGCCAGAGTCGCCACCTTCAACACACACACACACACACACACCACACACACACACACACACACACAAACACACCTTCAACTTCAGCACATACAATCAGACTTAAATAATTACTGCAAAATGATTAGTTTCAAAAGTTTCAACACCCTTCCATCTGATCTTGCCGCTTGTACTCAGAGTCAGAAGTGCTGACACAACTATTAGAAAAAACGGATTATAATCGATAATGAACATAATCAACAATGCATTAGATTACTGATTGAACGCTCTCTGAAAACATCTGGCAGTCGAGTCATTTAACAGCAGGAATAACAGATTGCTATGGACAAAACACATCTGGAAAACAGCAGAGACACAGACTGAGCTGCTGCAGGAAATCTGCATGTGTTTAGATGCTTTGATAGACGCGTTTGATGTGTTTGAGGCGCGCTTTCCTCAACGCTTAAATCACAGTTTACAGTTGTGTCCTTATGGGTGCATGTTTGAAAGTCATGAGAGTTTGCGTTAAAGTGATAGTTCACCCAAAAATGAAAATTATCCCATGATTTACTCACTCTCAAGCCATGCTAAGTGTATATGACTATCTTCTTTCAGACAAATGATCAAGGAAAATATATCATCTGGGGCAGATCTGGTACTCACAAACCAAACTATGGGTGCTCCAGAAGGGGAACAAAATATCAAAAATTGTAAGTGGATCCTATTGTGAGGCAGGAAAATCCACGTCCAGGCACTCGCATAGTTCAAAGGGTAAAAAAGCCTTTATTATAAAACTACATCTTAAAAAATGACACCTGAATGATATCACACTGAAGCCTCATTGGACCAGTGGTTTGGAAAATGGATGGATTGATGATTCAGATGCAGGCGCCATCTTCTGGACAGACGCGGGAATTCATTCGATGCACGACTCTCACAGTGCATTATGGGTATTCTCTAACCGTTGAGCATACATTGATTGTACACTCATCATTGCGGTGGGATTGAATGAGTGCACCTGATAACGTCCACTTTGATTTTGATTAAAAATGGCTGTTCCCTCAAATAGTGCCCTGTTTAAGGGTGTAGGGGCGATTTCAGACACAGCCCAGAAGGAGCAGATGTAAAGCTAACACGATCATCAAACATTCAACAGCATATAACTCAAATCTGAATAACATTACCAAATGAAATATCGAATGCATGAAGAGGAAATGACTAGAATGACAAAATATTTTGGGGGCCATGAAAGTTGTGTGAATATAATCAAAAATGCTGGAAACTAAAAAACAAGAGTTGGATAATTAGGGTTTTAGTAACACTTTAGTATAGGGAACATATATAAACTATTAAAGGGTTAGTTCACCCAAAATTTAAAATTGTCATTAATTACTCTCCCTCATGTCGTTCCACACCTGTAAGACCTTCATTCATCTTCAGAACACAAATTAAGATATTTTTGATAAAATCCTATGGGTCAGTGAGGCCTCTTTTGACAGCAAGATAATTTACACTTTCAATGCCCAGAAAGCTACTAAAGACATATTTAAAACAGTCATGTGACTGCAGTGGTTCAACCTTAATGTTATGAAGCGACGAGAATACTTTTTGTGCGCCAAAAGAAACACTAATGACTTTATTCAACAATATCTAGTGATGGGCGATTTCAAAACACTGCTTCATGAAGCTTTACGAATCTTTTGTTTTGAATCAGTGGTTCGATTCTCCTATCAGGGTCTAAACTGCTGAAATCACGTGATTTTGGCGCTCTGAACCACTGATTCGATTTGTAACGCTCCGAAGCAGTGTTTTGAAATCGCCCATCACTAGATATTGTTGAATAAAGTCGTTAGTTTGTTTTTTTGGTGCACAAAAAGTATTCTCGTCTCTTCATAACATTAAGATTGAACCACTGCAGTCACATGACTGTTTTAACGATGTCTTTAGTACCTTTCTGGACCTTGAAAGTGTTGATTATATTGCTGTCAATGCAGGCCTCACTGAGCCATCAGATTTCATCAAAAATATCTTAATTTGAGTTCTGAAGATGAACGAAGGTCTTACGGGTGTGAAACAACATGAGGGAGAGTAATTAATGATGGAAATTTTCATTTTTGGGTGAACTAACCCTTTAACTGACTTTTCCCTCAATAAACCTCCTAATTTACTGCTTATTAAAGGTGCCATAGAATTGAAAATTGAATTTACCTCGGCATAGTTGAATAACAAGAGTTCAGTACATGGAAATGACATACAGTGAGTCTCAAACACCATTGTTTCCTCCTTCTTATATAAATTCATTGTTTAAAAGACCTCCAAAAAACAGGCGAATCTCAACATAACACCGACTGTTACGTAACAGTCGGGATCATAATATTTACGCCCCCAATATTTGGTTGCCAGCTCATGTCAAGGCATTACACAAGGGCAGCCAGTATTAACATCTGGATCTGTGCACAGCTGAATCATCAGACTAGGTAAGCAAGCAAGAACAACAGCGAAAAATGGCAGATGGAGCAATAATAACTGACATGATCCATGATAACATGATATTTTTTAGTGATATTTGTAAATTGTCTTTCTAAATGTTTCGTTAGCATGTTGCTAATGTACTGTTAAATGTGGTTAAAGTTACTATCGTTTATTACTGTATTCACAGAGACAAGAGTCGTCGCTATTTCATTATTAAACACTTGCAGTCTGTATAATTCATAAACACAACTTCATTCTTTATAAATCTCTCCAACAGTGTGTGTAATGTTAGCTTTAGCCACGGCACTATCAACTCATTCAGAATCAAATGTAAACATCCAAATAAATACTATACTTATGCGATTAGACATGCTGCATGACAAACATTTTGTAAAGATCCATTTTGAGGGTTATATTGGCTGAAACTTTGTTTATGCACTGTGTTATAGAGTTGTAAGCTTGGGGGAGTGCAAGCATTTAAAGGATGATACACACTGAATCGGCGCATATTTAATGATGCCCCAAAATAGGCAGTTAAAAAACTGAATAAAAAAAAATCCATGGGGTATTTTGAGCTGAAACTTCACAGACACATTCAGGGGACACCTTAGACTTATATTACATCTTGTGAAAAAGCATTCTATGGCACCTTAAATAGTTAGTAAGGTAGTTTTGTAGCGTTTAAGTTTAGGTATTGGGACCAAGAATGTAGAATAAGGTCATGCAGAATAAGGCATTAATATGTGCTTAATAAATCACTAATAAACAGCAAATATTCTAGTAATATGCATGCTAATAAGCAACTAGTTAAAAGACCCTAAAATAAAGTGTTAATGGGGTTTTTCAAAAAAATAATCGTCAGATTAATCAATGGTTATTGGTGGCGTGACTCACTTTGTCTCTGAACAGCGCAGCAGCTTTGCTGTTGTATTTCTCCTGCAGGCTCCAGGTGGGGTCATAGTCATCCTGCAGCTCCAGAAACATCCGGAACTTCCTGTTTCCGCCCATCTTCATCTTCTCCAGCTCCAAGTCCTTCCACTTATCCATCGAAACAGATCGTACAAAGCTACGAGGAGAAAGACAGAGATCACCAATGAATGAATGAACCATTTTCAGGTGCACTTCAAAATCTGCAAACGCATCTGAATGAGTCTGACCTGAGGTGGACGCCGAGGCCTCTGTGTTTGCCCGAGCACTCCAGACAGATCCAGATCCCGTACGTCACGCTGACCCACTGCGGGTTAAACGCGCCGCACTCGAAACACACCTGACAACACAAACATCACACGCTTTAAAACACGCCACAGGAGAGAGGACCGGCGGCGCTGACGGAGACTCACATTGTTCTCGTCTTCAGTCCGGACCTCCTTCAGCACACGTCTGGTTCTGGGACTCGCCATCTGCCCTGAAACACGCAGTGACATCATCAGCACAGCATCATGCCTTCATCACATGTGCAAATGTCTTGATTTGACGTACAGATATCACAGAAACTGAACAATCAGTCATACTTAAAGGGTTAGTTCACCCAAAAATGAAATTTCTGTCATTTATTATTCACTCTCAAGTCGTTCACACCCGTAAGACCTTTATTCATCTTCAGAACACAAATTAAGATATTTTTGATGAAATCTGAGAGGTTTATGACTCTTTCAAGGTCCAGAAAGGTACTAAAGACATCATTAAAACAGTCATGTGACTGCAGTGGTTCAATCTTAATGTTATGAAGAGACGAGAATACTTTTTGTGTGCAAAAACAAAACAAAAATAATGACTTTATTCAACAATCTCTTCTCTGTCATGATCTTACGCAGGTGACGCAGTAACACAGTAGAGCTTCCGTGTTTACGTCCGAATGCCTGCTCAGTATTGGCCAAAGCTGATCACATGATCAGCACAACACATGCATGTGATTCTGATGCAGGAACCGGCCAATAATGAGTCGCCGTTCTGATGATGAACCTGGAAGCGCTGGACGTAAACAACGGATGAGATTGACATATTCAAAAGAAATATTTGGTTTTTTTGTTTTGTTTTTGCGCACAAAAAGTATTCTCGTCTCTTCATAACATTAAGGTTGAACCACTGCAGTCACATGACTGTTTTAATGATGTCTTTAGTTTCTTTCTGGACCTTGAATGTGTTGATTATATTGCTGTCTATGGACGAGTCCTCTCAGATTTCATCAAAAATATCTTAATTTGTGTTCTGAAGATGAACGAAGGTCTTACGGGTGTGGAACGACATGAGGCTGAGTAATTATTTTTTGGGTGAACTAACAATTTAATATCAGACACTCGTCTTTTCCTCTCAGGGTATAATTTAAAGTTTATGTGTGTATAGTACAAATAAAACAATAATCTGTGGAATCAGCCTTAGAAAGACAAAAACCCAAAAACGTTTTAAATGTAATTTCCACCATGTTACTAATCAAATGATTTGAGATGTGCTGGAAATGTTATTATGTATGTATAAATGTATAAATATAATAAAGTGCCACAGATGAGGAAGACATGAACACATTCATCTTCAGTCATATTCAGTGATGATGGATCACAAAAACACTGTGATTGTACTGAGTGATGTTTACTTAAAGTATATATTATTATATTAAGGTAAAAACTACAGATGAGATGAACAATCATCACAGCTGTGATCATAACATGAATCAGAGAAGTGATGAAGATGAAGGAGGAACTGGTTACTCTCGACTGTGTGTCTGACATTTGATTATTACAGCAGCTCTTTTACCGATCGTGACATTACTGAGATGATTTTACCTGCTTGTGTTTGTCTTCAGCTCTGATGATGATGATGAGGATGAAGATGATGGTTTCTCTCAGCAGATCTCATTCACTCATGAACGGTCACGTGAAGCGGTTTCCCCCGGACTCGCAGAGCTTCGATCAGCCGCTGATCTCTGGCGTTTATCGCGTTAATCGCCGGTGGATGTGACTCTCCTGACCATTGATCACTGCTGCGCTGGCAGACAGCGGCATTCTCTGGGACATCCGCGCTACGTCACGCTGCGTCATCGGCGTACGTCTTGAGTCGTGACGCGAGCGTGCGTGCGTCAGCGCCCCCTGCCGGAAGAGAAGCGGAGCAACGAGTCAGACGAGAACGTCCTGCAGAACGGGGCGGGGCTACACGTGTCGCTCCGCCCACAACCTGTCTCAGTGGGCAAGTGATGACGTCAACGCCTTGAGTGAATAGTTTTATTTCAAGACTTTGATTTGTATGTCACAATCAGTCGAAATAGCATCGAATAATGTTTGTTTACAACTTAGTTTATTTCTGGCTGATTTATGTATTTATGAGTATTTTATGGGTACACAAACAGATTCTTAACATTTAAATAAAAATCTAATATTCTCAGCAAGAGTGTCAAGTGTAAAGAAATTGTGCAAGAATGAATTAACTTGAAAATGAAAGGGTATAATGGTATAAGTACTGTTTTTATTTGAACAACATGCCAAGACACAGTTATTACACTGTAATTTATGTATTTATTTGTGATAACAGAACCTTCTGTAGTAAACTGTAAAAGCTGCAAATTATACTCCACTATATACCTAGCTGCAAGGGACAAATAAGACAAATCAATTCAAACAACACAAAGATCAAATCTCTGTTCTGACATCGACTAACTACAGGTAAAATAAGCATACATTGTTTAATTAAAAGCTGAATTATTACTATATTTATCCCTATTTTTTTATTTTCCCTTCGTCCTTTATTTTAGCTATAATGGGAAAGAAAATAATGAAAAAAATAAGATAATTTTAACACATTTCACCAATATAGTCAAAGCAGAGGAAATGAAATAACACAGAAGCATGTGAAGTACAGTATATCCACCAGGTTCAGTGTTGTGCTGCTTATTATTTCTCATATATATTATTACTGATATCTGCACTTCTGCTGTACATTAGATGTTTAATGTTTGTCATTGTTAAAACCCTAACATCATTGTTAATGTGAAATAATGACATCAGGATTTACATTTAATTTTGGAGACCCCAGGGGAAACCCAAAACCCTGTGGAAGAGTTTAGAGAAAAGCAGTGTAAGAAATGTTAATTAATTAATTAATATAAGAATAAACTAAATGCATTTGATCAAAACAAACAAACAAACAAAAAAATATAAAAAAAAACCCACACAAACATTTGTTGCTAAATGTATTTAAATAAAATTAATACATTCAATAAAAATAAATTAAAATAAATACAATTGTATTTAAATAAAAAATAAATGAAAACAGTTTGATTAAAAATAAATGATGAATAAACTAAAAATTGTATGTAAATAAATTAAATATATTTGATAAATCTAAATAAAATAGGGAGCAATGACATTTCCTCTCTCAAGATCCATTAATATACTAAAAACATATTTAAATCAGTTCATGTGAGTACAGTGGTTAATATTAATATTATAAAGCGACAAGAATATTTTTGGTGCACCAACAAAACAAAATAACGACTTATTTAGTGATGGCCGATTTCAAAACACTGCTTCAGGAAGCTTCGGAGCGTTATGAATCTGTGTGTCGAAACGCTCCGAAGTGACTCTCATGTGAGGGAACCACATCCTAAAATTTAGAAGTCAGCTATAGCCTATATTTCCATGTATAAAGATATTAATACTATGAAAAGGGATACAGTAATTGTGTAAAATATGTAGATTTCCAACAACAAATGATGTGCCGTATCCACCATAAACTGTACAGCTTTATTATTGTACCAACAATTAACAGTAACATTAACCCTATTTCTGTATATCTTCACTCTTAAACACTGAAATTATAGTCTGTTTTTATTTATGGGTGCACACTTTGTAAAGTTGTTGAGATCTCATCTAAACTTTAAGGAGACAAATGTGAGAGCTTCAGAGTCTCTAGCTGAGGAGAAAAACATGAGCACAGTGTGTGATGTTACTGAGATCTCTTCTGAAACTAAAAGAGAATATTGTGAGACTGTTAGAGTTTTTGTCTCAGGAGACACCACACGTCTCTAGTCTTCTCTAACTAGTGCTTATATCTTTCAATATATACTGCAATATAATATATATATATATATATATTGACACGTATGGCTATATACTGATACATATAAAATATTTAGAAATGAAGACAAAAATAGCATTACATATAATATTCATTTTTATTGTGCACATATATTGCACATACATGTTCCCAAATAAATATGAATACACACACATTATTTTGTATATTTTTAAATATACCATTGAATATACTGATCATTCATATATAGGGAAATATATTTCTTTGTGTAAGGGTAATTTGACAGTAATAATAGATATTGATGTGACGTTTTCATCAACGTACAGATTCATGTCATTTGTAGAGAAGTTTAATCAGTGCATTTAAATTCTGATTAGACGCTTCTGAAATGAGTCAAACCATAGATATTACCTGAGAAGTTCAAGTATGCAAAAAATCTGCTCTCATTCAAGGACGTGCATTTACTGCTTCACTGTTTATGACATCATGAGCGATCCAGTCATTTATAGATCAAATCTCTACAGTCTGTTCTGATTCATCAACCCAGTTTCACTGATGATCCAGAACCAAACCTAAACCCAGGATAGAGCGGCTGAGTGAATGTGGTCTGGACTGTGCGGATGAGGATCATTGTGTCTCCAGAGACGCTGTAGAAGGACAGAGTTCCTGCACTGTGATCCACATACACTCCTATTCTCCTGCTGATGGGCTTTACAGGGAGTTCAGTCCATATGTTATTGTGTTTGAATGAGTAACTGGGAAGAAGAGCAGATCAAACTCCAGGACTGATCATTATATCCAACACACACTCATTACCCTCTCCCTTCCTCCTGATGCTCTTATATGACACTGATATAGACACATATCCATTCCACTCAATCTCCCAGTAACAGCGTCGATCACACACACTCTCACACAACACCTGAGGATACACATCAAATCTGTCTGGATGATCAGGATATGGCTGAAGATGTGGGTCAGTGTTAGTAATCAGTGTGTTCCTCTCAGACAGACAGAGGTGTTTATTCACTGTGTTCAGATCCAGAGTGAGCTGATGGGAATCTGATGGAGATAAAACACATCACAATCAGGAATTATCAATCTGTCCGATCTTTTAATCTACACTGTAAAATTATTTCTGCTGCTTGTTAAATGAACTTAATTAAAATGAGTTAAAACCACACAATTACTGAACATTGTCCTAATTTATTGTGCTAAATCCACTTAAATATGTAAAACTGAAGTTTACTTCATCCATTTGTGTTGAATGATCTGAAACTGGGCAGTGGATTATTAGTTCCCAGCATGCTTTGCAATCGTCTGGATCTGGGGCGTATTACAGAAACTTTCTATCTTAAGTTAAGATGACAAGTTAATTTAGGATTTTTCACAAATTTGTCTTACAGAAGCAAATCTTAACTTGATTTGGGATTCTTATCCTGTCTCACAGAATCTCATCTGTAGTTTGGAAATCTTAAAACACTCCATCAGTTCGGTAATCAACTCTCAGGCCTGTTACCAAGCAACCAATGACGCGCGAGTAAACGCTCGAGATTAAAATAGAGAATCAAAACAGGTGAGCTTTTAATGAAGTGCTGCAGAAAGAGAAGTTTTGATAAGCCTGATAGTAGAGACAGCCTATCGCTGTATTTCATGAGTCTGTAATTATTTGTCGTCACAGTGCAGCACATCATTTGGGTGTTCAGATAGTCTTTCCCATAGACATAATAAATATTTATTTATATTCATTATGTCTATGGTCTTTCCACCATCAAACATTGCTGATCTTTATCGTTTATCATTAATAAATGTAACGCCATTTTCAGACAGGCTATTTATAGAGACCAGTTGAATGAATGAAATCTGCTCTCTCACTATCTGTGAATGTCTTCCTTTTTTAATTCTTTTCCATTCATTGACTCCACAATAAACCATAAGAGCTTATTTTATAACAAGCAAATATAATAGATATGACAATGGGTCCGTGTACTTTTGCGTCCATTCGTTTTTCCTTTTTTAATCCAGAAATGAAATATGGAAAATGTGGTTTCTTTGTTTTTTATTTTAACACTAATGAATAGAATTAGCAGATACAAGCCAATTTTCTTTTTGCAAAATTATTATTTTGTGAAAAATAATGTAAATAATATACAACTTGTTATTTAATATGTAAAAATACTAAATTTAATTTCCAGTGTTTTGAGTCATACACACAGACTCTAAAGCGCCCTCTAGTGCATGTTCCTCTGTCAAATGACATTAATTTTCATTCGTTAAATTAATATTTATTATTACATTTACTTATTTATTATTTTTATTTACTTACATTTATTTATTTATTTTTTTTTAACTGTGTCTTTATTAAACTTTAAAAAAAAAACAAAAAAAAAAAAACAGAATACAACTCAATACTTGACAAATACATGAATAATAAACAACATTAAGGGAAAAAAAGAAAAATAAAAAAAAAAAAAAAAAAAAAACCTGACAGCAATTTAGTAAATAACCTTCAATATATATTACCTGCATGGTTCATACATTAATATACGTTAGAACTGTTTCCTTCGAGCAAATACGTTTCAATAAGTGCCCACTTCTGTCGAAAAAAGTCAGATTTTACCTGCAAGTCCGCAGTCATTTTCTCAAATATGTATATCTGTTTCAGTCTTTGTGTCCACATTTATTTATTTATATTAAATAAATATTATTATTACATTTATATTTAACTTAAACATTACATTTCTAAACCTTATAGCCTCTTGTTTAGCACTCTAACATCATCAAGTTCCCGCTTGTGGTCTCAATCCCGTCATTTTGCTTTTTACTCTGTTTATATGAATAAAGGCCAAAACGACATCTAAATTACTGTGACTTTTTCGTCTGGCTCTGTGTTTTATATTGTTTTATTGAAAAATTGTTTGGGATTAGGAGTCACTTTAAAGCTATGCTGTTCAAACTGAAAATATACCAACATTTGTTATGATGACAAATTTATACCCCAATGTGTGATTTTCATGAAGGCAAAATTCCCATGCCCTTTGCCTCAGCGGAGGTTTGACATGAAATATTTCTCAATTCTCACTGAAAGCAATGCGTTACAGCCGTGTTGCTTTACGTGGCTTAATCCTACTAAAACAATAACCAGGGAGAAACTATTTTCTCGCACATTTTCATCAACAGCATCTAAGGCTAAGACAACGGCAACGTAAACAAAGTGGAAGGACAATATTTTTATGTTAAGTGTTTATAACGGTTTTCTATAGCCTAACGCTGAACATTGCCTTCATATTCGGCCTGACCTGCTTGGTCATATCTTTATTGGTTATTTAATATCAGTGTCTTAATGCATTAAGCGTTTTCTTCATAACTGTTTTATTTTCAAGGAAAATGCTTAGCGTTTTAATTGTGTTCATAGTGGGTTGCTTAAAAGTAGTGAATTTGCTCCTCCAATATCACTATCGCTGGACGAAGCGGGACATACTGGTTTGTTGCCAGTATAGCATCTCTTGGACATGTGGCATCGGACCCCTCGTGAGTGAGAATGGGGTGGAAATCAAGTCAAGTATTATCATGTTTCAGAGACATGGCTCTCGAAAGTGTGGGAGAAACAACAATTTTACAAAAGAAAACTTGTAAATTGACATTTCTTCGACTTTAATCTGTCCTTTTTTAATTTTGGTTTATAATGATGCAAAATG
This sequence comes from Culter alburnus, assembly GCA_028476615.1. Taxonomy (NCBI): domain Eukaryota; kingdom Metazoa; phylum Chordata; class Actinopteri; order Cypriniformes; family Xenocyprididae; genus Culter; species Culter alburnus. The sequence continues at coordinate 1,291,039 of JAOTNS010003951.1, read as the reverse complement.
TATAAACAAAAAAATGAAAAGAACTCAATATTTATTTTGTGCACATGAAATTTGTGTATTCGGTTTTAATTTAAATTTTGGTATTCACCATAGCATTTAAAAATACCAAACCGTTTTTTTGTTTTTCTTGACGTGGTTAAAAAACGAAAAAGGAATGGACGCAAAAGTACACGGACCACATATAAATCAGGGTGTCTTCCGTGGTCCGTGTACTTTTGCATCCATTATTCCTTTTTCGTTTTTTTAACCACATCAAGAAAGACAAAAAACGAACGGTTGTTGTATTTTTAAATGCTATGGTAAATACCAACATTTAAATTAAAACCGAATACACAAATTTCATGTGCGCAAAATAAATAGTTCTTTTCATTTTTTTGTTTATATGTTTTGCATCTTTATAAACCAAAATTAAAAAAGGACAGATTAAAGTCGAAGTTTTCTTTTGTAAAATTGTTGTTTCTCCCACACTTTCGAGAGCCATGTCTCTGAAACATGATAATACTTGACTTGATTTCCACCCCCATTCTCACTTACAAGGGGTCCGATGCCGCATGTCCAAGAGATGCTATACTGGCAACAAACGCGTCCAGCGAAGTGTTTAACGTGAAAAATGCTTAATGTGGCTTAATGTAGGTGATATTGAAGGAGCAAATTCACTACACCTTATAAAGCAGCCCACTATGAACACAATTAATAACACGTTAAGCATTTTCCTAGAAAATAAAACACAGTTATGAAGAAAACGCTTAATGCATTAAGACACTGATATTAAATGACCAAAAAAAATATAAAGACAAGCAGGTCAGGCTGAATATGAAGGCAACACGCTTACAACGTTCAGCGTTTTCCACTTATAGAAAACCATAAACGCTAACATAAAAATATTGTCCTTCCACTTTGTTTACGTTTTACATTTAGTAAAATGTATGCCTCTCTGCCATAAATATGGTAGAACCATCACTTCTACCACTAAAGATCGCTTTATAAATAATCTTCCTGATCAGTTTCATCGCCTTAGCATACCAGACAGCTTAGAAGACCTCGATGTTGCAAAAGAAACTATTGCCTCTGTCTTTTCAAGCACATTAGACTCAGTTGCTCCTTTGAGTTTAAAAAAGATTAAGGAAATTAATCCAACATACAATGAGCACACTCGGGCCCTAAAAACAGCAGCCAGAAAAATGGAGCGCAGCTGGAAGAAAACAAAACTAGAAGTATTTCGCATTTCGTGGAGAGAGAGAATGATTGAGTACAGAAAGGCCTTAAAAACTGCTAGATCTGCTAGATCTTCAAAACTTTTAGAAGAAAATAAACACAACCCTAGGTATTTATTTGATACAGTGGCTAAATTAACAAGAAATAAAGCTTCAACTTCTGATGTTTCCAAAGAGCACAGCAGTAATGACTTTATGAACTTCTTTACTTGCAAGATTGATAATATTAGAGAAAAAATTATAACCATGCAACCGTCTACTACAGTATTGTGTCAGACAGTGCATTGTAGTGTCCCTGAAGAAAAATTCAATTCATTTACTGCTTTAGGAGAGGAAGAATTATCTAAACTTGTTAAATCATCAAAATCAACCACATGTATATACCGACTAAGCTATTGAAAGAGATGCTTCCAGAGGTCATAGATCCTCTTCTTAATATTGTTAATTCATTTTTATCATTAGGATACATACCAAAAACTTTTAAGCTGGCTATTATTAAACCTCTTATTAAAAAACCACAACTTGATCCTAGAGAATTAGTCAATTACAGGCTGATCTCAAATCTCACTTTTCTGTCAAAAATACTAGAAAAGGCAGTTCCCTTTCGATACTTCACTCGTACTGCGTATGGGGAAAAGTCTCCCTTTTCCCCCGTTACTGAAGCCTTTTTCAATAACGCCCGTCAAATAGACAAGTCGTTGAACCAATGACGGCGCGGCATAGCTGCGCGACCTATGGCGAGAAAGCGTGCAAACTTTCCCGCCGAAATGGGCGGGGTTAAGGGCTATATAAGCAGGTGTTTCGCCGTAGGATTTCAGTCCTTTCTCCTTCAGCGACGACAACGCATCTCCTCGCTGATCTCCGTCTGAAGCCAGAAGAAGCTCGGCGCCTTGAAGAAGCTCTCGCCGCCGTCTGAAGAGGCCCCGCAGCGGACCCAGCTGAACTCGCCGGTCGGAGACAGCGCCGGCGCCCTCGCTGACTGCCGCCCCGAGCGCCGTCCTCGAGACGCCCGCCTCCCGCTTCCGGCCGCCTTCTCAGCGTGTCTCCTGCCGCCATCCGGCGCGCCCCTTGAGAGCTTTTCCCGCGGCTTATTGCCGCTCTAAAAGAGCGTTTCCTCAGCGGTTCTACCACTCTAAAAGAGCTTCCGCGGCCCTCGCCGCTCTAAAAGAGCCCCCCAATCGCCGTTATAACGGCGGCGGCGTTGCTGCAAATGCCGCGCCACTCTTGTGGCACATGCAGAGCCCCTCTGCACGATACGACGGACACAGCGAGTGTGTCGCGTGCCTGGGCAAGTCCCACGCCGAGGGCGCGCTCGCTGGAGCCTCATGCCCGCACTGCGAGAGCATGAGCCTCGGTTCTCTGCGCTCGCGGGTCGCCTTCTTCACTGAAGGCGATCTCACGCTCGCGCCCTCCCGTCTCCTTCCTCCCGCGAGCCGGCCAGGAAGAGACAGCGGGGTAGAGCGACTCAGCGCCCAGAGTTGTGCGAGCTCACGTCGGCCCAGCCCCCGCGTGCCTCGCCTTCTCCCCCAAGAGAACAATCCCCCGTCATGTTCCTCCCGTCCCGAGCAGCGTCCCTCTGCAGATGCGAGCGACCTCGTCTCGTTTGGAGGATCTGACGAAGAGCCGGATGACTCCATGTCTCTTGCGGCTTCCGAAGCGGAAGGATGGGCTGGCGAGCCGGACGACCCCGCTCCCCCGCCTCCTCTGGAGCCCATTGATCACGGCCAGGGTATGGATGCCGAGCTCTTCCGCATCCTATCCAGAGCAGTGGAAGAGCTAGACCTCGACTGGGCCCCTCCGGAGGAGCCATCGCGTAGCCGCCTGGATGAGTGGTTCCTGCCAGGCCGCCGCCAGGCCCCTCGCCAGCGTTCCGCTCCATTTTTTCCTGAGGTGCACGAGGAGCTTACGAAGTCGTGGCGCGCTCCGTACTCCGCCCGCCTCCACACAACACACCGTTCTGCCCTCACTGCTGTCGACGGCGCGGAAGAGAAGGGCTACGAGCATTTGCCGCCCCTGGATGAAGCGGTGGCAGCTCACCTCTGTCCTCCCGCGGCTGTGGGATGGAAGACCAAAAGAGCTCTACCTTCCAAGCCCTGCAGAACCACCTCTACTCTGGCTGGAAGAGCCTACACCTCTGCAGGCCAAGCTGCTTCGGCGCTTCACACCATGGCGATCTTCCAGGTGTTCCAGGCCAAACTCCTCCGCTCCTTGGACGAGTCCGGCATTGATGCACCTGCCTTCAAGGATCTCCGCAGCGCCACCGATCTAGCCCTGCGAGCCACGAAGGCCACTGCCCAGGCCATCGGTCGTTCCATGGCCAGCCTGGTTGTGCTTGAGCGCCATCTTTGGCTCAACCTAACGGAAATCAAGGACCTGGATAAGACAGCCTTTCTGGATGCCCCGGTCTCCCCTTCCGGTCTTTTTGGGCCAGCGGTGGATGGTTTCACCGAGCGCTTCACAGCGGCGCAGAAGTCGTCTCAGGCCATGAGACACTTTCTGCCCAAGCGCTCCAGCTCTGCCTCTGCTTCTAGCCGCCCCAGGACTGCGCCGGCTCAGCAGACCAAACCTGCCCCATCCACCTCTCAAGCAGCGCCGCCTAAGGAGCATCGTCAACGCCCTCGCCCTGCTAAGCGCCAATCCTCCTTCCCGAGACGCCAGGGACCCCGGCCCAAGATTGTGCTGGACCCGGTGACTCCGAAGACGTCCTGATCCAGCAGGAAGGAAGAGGGTTGGGGAATGTCCCGTTGCGACCGGACCACCCCAAAAGCTCCCTCGTGCAGTCTCCCCTCCGCCTCGTTTAATTCCCGGGCGTGGGAGAAATGCTCTGTGTTGTAGCTGGGCCCACACATGTTGCGCCCAAACAAAACACCGTTTTCACGGCGAACACTATATTACTTCCTCAAAAAGAGAGCAAATTTCCTCTTCCACCTCCCTCGGTGTACGGCCCCCTACCCGGCGGCCTGTCATCCGACATCATTCAACCCCTTGTCACTCGGGCCGAGGCCTGGCAGGCCATCCCGACGTGTCAAGCTGGATCCTCGGGATCATAACGCAGGGCTACTCGCTCCAGTTGCACAACGGCCCCCTCGCTTCGGCGGGGTGCTTCAAACCTTGGTGAACTCGGACGACGCTCTCGTCCTCCGGGCCGAGGTAATGACCTTACTGAAGAAAGGGGCTATAGAAATAGTTCCCCCTTCAGAGAGCGAGTCAGGCTTTTACAGCCGTTACTTTCTGGTCCCCAAGAAGGATGGCGGCCTCAGGCCCATCCTAGATCTCAGACTTTTGAATCGCTCCCTCATGAGACGGAAGTTCAAAATGCTGACGCTGAGCAGATCCTCGCACAGATTTGGACTGGTTCTGCTCGCTGGATCTGAAAGATGCATATTTTCACATCCAGATAGCCCCCATCACTGAGATTCGCGTTCGAGGGGGTGGACGGTCCTGCCCTTCGGGCTGTATCTGGCTCCTCGCACTTTTACCAAGTGCATGAACGCAGCGCTTTCCCTCTGAGACAGATGGGAATCCGGGTTCTGAATTACCTCGACGATTGGCTCATTTTGGCCCATTCGTGAGTCGAGCTGGAACGCCACAGATCCGTGCTCCTCAGCCATCTTCAATGCCTGGGTCTCAGGGTCAACCTAGCCAAGAGCTTGCTGCTTCCCAGCCAACACATTTCGTTTCTGGGGGCAGTTTTCGACTCAGTCCGCATGACGGCGGTGGTCTCGCCAGAGCGCGCCCTGGCAATACAGCAGCTCGCGGCTTCCGTCAAGAACAAAGCCTATCTTCCTCTGAAGCTCTTCCAGAAGCTCTTAGGGCCGATGGCTTCCGCCTCTCCAGTTCTACAGCTCGGCCTTCTTCGAATGCGGCCGCTGCAGTTCTGGCTGAAGTTCCGGGTCCCTCCACATGCCTGGCGGCACGGCCGCTTGTGTCTCAAGGTCAATCGGGCCTGTCTTTCAGCCCTGAAACCTTGGATGAACCCTGCTTGGTTCAGTCTTGGGGTACCCCTACAGGCGGTGTCACGAAGGACGGTGCTCTCGACGGATGCATCCAACTCAGGTTGGGGGGCTCTGTGCGAGGGCAGACCGGCCTTCGGCTCGTGGTCCCACGGAGAGAGCCATCTTCACATCAACTGCCTCGAAATGTTGGCAGTGATGAAAGCCCTGCAGGCGTTTCAGGTTCACTTGGCGGGACGCCACGTCCTAGTCCAATCGGACAGCATGACTGTGGTGTCGTACATAAATCACCAGGGCGGTCTTTCGTCCAGCCGCCTATGCGCTCTGGTGAAACGTCTTCTGGAGTGGGCACTGCCAAGGCTTCAGTCGCTCAGGGCGACTCACATACCTGGCAAGACCAACCTGGGTGCAGATATGCTATCACGGAGCAACATCCCCTCAGACGAGTGGATGCTCCATCCCCAGACGGTTCTCAAGATTTGCGAGTTCTTCAGGAAGGCAGAGGTAGACCAGAAAGGCCTCAGAAGACAACTCTCACTGCCCAACATGCCCAAGCTTCAGTGTCGTCGCTTCAGTCGATTGGCCTGAAATCCTATGGCGAAACGCCTGCTTATATAGCCCTTAACCCTGCCCATTTCGGCGGGAAAGTTTGCGCGCTTTCTCGCCATAGGTTGCGCAGCTATGCCGCGCCGTCATTGGTTCAACGACTTGTCTATGAGTGAACCAATGACGGTGCAGTTACACTGCGTTATTGAAAAAGGCTTCAGTAACGGGGAAAAAGGGAGACTTTTCCCCATACGCAGTACTCGTTCCGTATCTCAGGGAACCGAGGTTACGTTAGTAACCGAGTACGTTTCATCACAACTATGTTCCTTTTTAGAAAGAAATAGTATCTGTGAGGATTTCCAGTCAGGATTTAGACCGTACCATAGTACTGAGACTGCTCTCATTAGAGTTACTAATGATTTGCTCTTATCATCAGATCGTGGTTGTATCTCTCTATTAGTGTTACTGGATCTTAGTGCTGCATTTGACACTATCGATCACAATATTCTTTTAAATAGACTCGAAAACTATGTTGGCATTAGTGGAATTGCATTGGCATGGTTCAAATCATACTTATCTGACCGTTATCAGTTTGTAGTAGTAAACGAAGAGATGTCATATCAATCACAAGTTCAATAGAGTAAACCCCTTCTTACCTTCAAATTAGGTAAAAAACGGGATTGACGTGTGTCAGTTCTGTAAGTTAAATCGGGAAGGCGTAGGACATACAGCGTAAGCTTTTTAAAGAATACGGAAGGCGGTCTGGCGAAAGCTAGATATTTTACTTCATAACTTGTTAAATATGGATTTTTTTACACAAATGCATCGTTTCAATTCAGAAGGCCTTTATTAACTTCTCTGTGTTACGGAAGTACACAGTAAAATCTCCAGAGTTAAATCAACTCTGCTCAGAGTACATATGGTCCCTCTCTAAATAGTTAAAGTAACACTGAAGCAGAGTTAAAGTTAATGAGATAATTAAGCAATTAATAAGGCTGTAACTGAAGTCAGTTGTAGTTCTTGTGTTTCTCTTTTCTTCAGTGATTCTGCTTGTTAGCAGCAGGTGTTCATCACTAATGAACAACCATTATTTAATTAATTGCTTAATTATCTCATTAACTTTAACTCTGCTTCAGTGTTATTTTAACACTATTTAGAGAGGGACCATACTCTGAGCAGAGTTGATTTAACTCTGGAGATTTTGCTGTGTATAGTCAGGAGAACAAGTGGAGAAAGTGGTATTTGGTATTTATTAACTTATGTAGCCAGTGTGATGAGTGTGTTGACTGAAGACAGGTGTACGGGATCTCTTTTGAGGGAGTGCGTTGTGATTGGCTGGCGAGGGAGCTGATCTGTGACACCCGGAGCTGTATGGAATATGTTTATAATGGATGAACTATTAAATTCAGGTGCAAATGTTTTATTTTTAAATAATTTGGACACACTAATTTGGTCACAATATTGACAAAGTAAATCAATCCATGTTTTAGAAAACTAGGTTATCGCTGATCCACCAAAAGTCGTGGATCAGTCGTTTTATGTCGTAGTTATTTATTGGCATAATGCACACCTTGTGTAATAATCTAAAATACTGGCTAGTACTGTACAGTAAAATGTAAGCACACTTCATGCACTGCCGTCACTGTAATATTTCACTGTACCAGTTGTCAAATACCTGAAACATAAAGTACTTATATGATAAATAATTAGCCAAGATTAAATGTTATAATACTACTTTACTATTACTGTTATTATTATAACCAGCAATTTTTTTTACTTATTTTATCTTCATTTACAAGTAAATATGTTGCAATTACAGCCTTACTGAGCAATGTTGCAAACTGTCCCTTTGTGCCACCTGGCGGTGATTTCACGAACGAGTGTCACATGTGACTGGGTTGTATGTGGCAGTAATGAGCATTTTGGTTGAGCACTTACTGTAAATGAGGCTCTAACTGAACTTGACATGGTTACCAAATAGATAAGATCCAGAGACTAAATGTTGAAATTAAGTGTTATTTTATGTTTTTGAGGGCTGAAGGAAAGACCTGTTAGTATTTAATGTTTAGTTATGAAAAGAGAGAAAGAGTGAGAGTGAGTGAGCGTGTTCTTGTATACAGGGTTTATGAGGACACAAATGTGTATAATGACGTTTTACAACGTAAATGTGTGTAAACTTACATTTGCGGAGTCCTGCTCTAATCATGATCTTTCCTCCATGATCCACTCTAGAAAACACACACAGTTCACACACAGACACAAGTAAGCTTTTTAGATTTCTGAGGTAATCTGAATGTTATATTAAAATTAATCAAAATAGTAATGAGTATATTATGTGGCATCACATGAAAATGTCCTAACACAAGTATATACTTTGCACTTGGGAAAACCCCTTGTTTGTTGTTTACTTCTCACTTTAAATGCTGGAACAAAAAACATCCAGGCCACAGCATCTGAAGTGGAAATGCAAGAGACTATGATGATGGAAAGAGGGGAAGATCCAGAAGTTCAGAGATCATGCAGAGATTTACTGATGTATCCAAGAGTATTGATTTAGACCATAAATCAATCGGATACTCTCGGATACATCAGTAGAACTCTGCATGATCTCTGAAATTCTGGATCTTCCTCTCTCCCCTCTATAATGTCTTTTATCTTCAGTTGATTTCATCTAAGGCTGTGGCTGAGGTCAGTTGTAGTTCTTGTGTTTCTCTTTCCTTCAGTGGTTCTGCTTGTTAACAGCAGGTGTTCATCATTAATGCTCAAATTATCAATAAATCTCATTAACCTTAACTCTGCTTCAGTGTTATTTTAACACTATTTAGGGTATGTTTACACAACAACAATGTACTAAAAACAGACAAGTATTTTCTTTGTACAGATGACAACATTATCAAAACTATCTGTTCACACAGATCCACAAAAAGTGACTAAAAACGCTGTATTACGCATGCCAGGTGATGACACTTTGTAAAGAAAAACTATGTGTCTGCGCATACGCATTCTTTTAAAGAGGACTTGCGCCAAACACGCATGCCTTTCCACCTTATTTGTACAGTTTACTGCATTTTTATATTCTCATTATTTACCATAGCGGCTAATAAATCAGAAGTCTCACACATTCACAGAAAACATGTTAAAAAAAGGTGGATATCGCCGGCGATACCTCAGACCTCAGAGTGTTAACCACGACAGCCCTAGAAGAAAGTGTGAACTTTGCATAGAAAATAAAACATAATTTGTGGTAAAATTATGGGTAACACTTTATTTTACAGTGCCGTAGTTACACGTTACTACATGTACTTACTATAGTAATAACAGTAAATTATGCATAATTACAAGTAACTAGCTCTAAACCAAACCCTAACCCTAACTGTAACCCTATAGTAAGTACATGTAGTTAATTAATAGTACTCAGTACTTATTTGACTTATTACAATGTAACTACGGCACTGTAAAATAAAGTAACCAAATTATGGAAATAGTTTGTAATGTTTATCCTGTTGTTTGTTAGATTATTTGCTTGGCCAGTTTCTTTGTGGGTTTTTGGTTGTTTTGTTGTAGGCTGTAATTATACTTTGATATAACTTTGATATAACTTTTCAATGTTTTTGCAAAGTGATATTGAACTGTAAAAGCAGTCAAGACCTGCTTAGTAAACTTTAACTGTCCATTTACTGGAAAATAATTGCACACCTTAGAACATTCGTCAACCAATTGGATTCAAGCAATTAATATCTTTGTAGTATAACTAATGTTAAGCTTGTTACAAAAATCCTTCAGCTCAACATACTTGAGTTTGTCCAGTCTGTAGTTTGGATGGTTGAGTTTATCAGAGAGCATCTTGACTCCTGAATCTCCTGGGTGATTATAGCTCAGATCCAGCTCTCTCAGGTGTGAGGGGTTTGAACTCAGAGCTGAAGACACATAACCACAGCCTTCCTCTGTCACCATACAGCCCGACAGCCTACAAACAAATAGTTTACGTGATTTATTCAATTTTTTTTAATTATTGAACATTAACAAAGTCCTTTTTAGAGGAAATGTGTGCATATTTCAGATCAAATGTGCATGATTATCTTTGGCTAATGTTATGAATAGTAGCTACGCTAATTATTTTACATTTTTACATATCTACGTCATCTCCAGTTTCGATTCAGCCTCTTAAGAAGACTTCAGATGCCTCAACACCTCCTGCAAGGACTTCAGATGATGCCAACTTTGAACCAATGAAAAGTTTTTCTATATATCCTAATCATTTGTTAACATGTTACATTGTTTAAATTAATAGATTGTTAGCTAACTGCATGATTTGTATATGTACATGAAATTACATAACTTGCACAGTCACCTCTGATAACAAATCACTCTAAATTGTAATGTTGACATTTTCTGTAAAGCTGCTTTGAAACGATGTATTGCAAAAATGCTATACAAATAAATGCGTTGAATTGAATTGCATATTAAAATAAATAAAAAACTATTTACAAATAATTCAAATACAGTGAATTATAGTTGCTAATATATTCTATCTTCATTTCTCTTAAAACTTTACGTTTAAAATAGCCAAAACTTTTATTTTAGGAGCTAATAACAAACCAATAAATGAAAAACACCAGTGACACACCTTAATGCTCCGCAAATTTATTTATTTTTTTTTAAATTTATAAAAAAAATTTATAAATGAAAGCTCTAGCGTAAGTTCTGCCGGGAAGACTCTAATGTTACGTCATCCATTAGATCAGATCTAACCAATCATTATCGAACACTTGGGTATAAAGCATCAGTACTTACACTTATCTGAGTTTGCAGATGCTGACACCAATCTCCACCTCCATCCTCCCCACCACCACCAGGATGGTCCCTGTCCATACCCCCGTGGGGGTCGGCTACGCCCCTGCCTTAATTCCGGGCAGGATATGCTGAGCCTACAACCCTTTGGATGTGTGCTACGGACGGGGCCTACGCCAAAGAACTTTATCTTATTCTGTGGCTTACTGGTTGTTAAGAAATTTCATTGTTATGTTATCTTGCCTCCCGAGTCTTTCTGAGAGAAAGAGTTGCCATTACAAAATTGGAAAAAATTTTGGCGTATGTTGTTTTTTTATGTCCATGATATGAGTGGCCCAAACTCACTTGCAGGAGTTTGCAACATTTTCTGTGAATTAGCTGCTCTGAAATCCTGAAAATAGGATCATGAGCTTCTCATGTGTAAATGAATACAGTGCCTCACTTTCTCTGAAACATGCAACATTTCAGAATACATATTTATAGTCACTTATCGGGTTGGAAAATGCAGACATCATGAAACAAAAATCACATTCCTGCAAATTTTGTCTTGTTCTGGCAATTCAATGAGAGCAGATGTCACATTTGGTGACAAAATTTAATGGTCATTTATTGTGAAAACCATTTACCTCAATATCTGCAGTTGACAGTTTGGACTCTTAAGTCCATCAGTAAGAAGCTTTACTCCTGAATCCTGCAGGTCATTGTTACTCAGGTCCAGCTCTGCCAGGAACATATTTGAGGATTGTAGAGCTGAAGACAAACTCTTACAGGAATGAGCGGTGAGATTACAGAACTGTAGCCTGTGTAGAGTACAAAACAAATAGCAGTATAAGTTTATCAGGTTTATAATATGAAACACAGATTAATAAATATCTTTGAATGTAATAATGTAGTTGAGGCAATCAAAAGATATATATATTCAAATTATTATTGAATTTAAGAATTTAAAGCTCTAAATCAAAATCAAATGGCTTCAATAAAATGTTTCAATAATTCAACTCAGTATTGTGATAATCAGGAATACAGAATGATGTTAAAAACATGCAAAGCGCAGAATTTATTAACTACTGTATTTTTTAGACTCACAGACAGCAGCAAACAGCACATGAAACCCATCAATGGTAACAATCAATTAAAAGATTTATGCTGCAGTGCACGCTGGGTAACAGCACAGTACAAAACTCATTCATGGCTCCCAGCATGCAATGCATCACTATTAAGTTATGAACCTGAACTGTCTTACTATTTTTTCTGTCTTACTGCTTTTATATTTGCTGTTGTTTTTCTTGTTTTGTGATGTTGGTCTGTTGATTATCACCAACACATGATAAATTCATAAATGTGATTATGTTTTGAAAGTGGAGTAATTGTTGTCAGTGTTTCTTACTGAGCTGATCTGGATTCTTTAACCACAGGCAGCAGCTTCTGAAGAACTTCATCTGCTGTATGTTGTTTTCCAATAAACTGTTTTAGATTGAAAACTTCCATCTTCTGCTCTGATGTCAGCAACACATAAACCAGAGCTGACCACTGTGAAGAGGAGAGTTTGGTTTCTCCTATTTTTCCAGATCTCAGATAACATTGAATCTCCTGAATCAGTGAATCATCACCCAGTTCATTCAGACAGTGGAACAGATTGGTGGATCTCTCTGGAGAGCGATTCTCCCCAATCTTCTTTTTGATGAACTGAACTGTTTCTTCTCTGTTGTATGAGCAGATTCCTGACTGTGTCAGTAGTTCTTGTAGGAGAATCTGATTGGACTCCAATGAGAGACCCAAAAGGAAACGTAGGAAAAGGTCCAGATGTCCATTCTTACTCTGTAAAGCCTCTTCCACAGCTCTATAATGCAGGCCAGACAATGGATTAAATGACACCCATGAAATGTCTTTCATGATATTTATACAGTTGTTTGTAATGGAGTGGTGCACACAAACAGCTGCTAGATGTTCCTGGATGCTCAGATGAACAAAGCAGAAGACTTTCTCCTGATATAAGACAAACTCTTCTCTGAAGATCTGAGTGCACAATCCTGAATACACTGATGCTTCTGTCAGATCAATGCCACACTCTCTCAGGTCTTCCTCATAGAAGATGAGGTTGCCTTTCACAAGCTGCTGAAAAGCCAGTTTCCCCAGTTTGAGAATCATGTCTTCATCTTTCACTTTTTTCTCATAGTCCTTCTCATGTTTGATGTTGGACTGAATGATCAGGAAGTGTGTGTACATTTGAGTGAGTGTCTTGGGAATCTCTCCTCTCTGCTTCACTCAACATCTTCTCTAGAACAGTGGCAGAGATCCAGCAGAACACTGGGATGTGGCACATGATGTGGAGGCTCCTTGATGACTTCAGGTGTGAGATGATTGTATTGGCCAGACTCTGATCACTGATTCTCTTCCTGAAGTATTCCTCCTTCTGTGGGTCATTGAAGCCTCGTACCTCTGTCACTCGATGGACACACTCAGACGGGACGAGATCAGCTGCTGCTGGTCTGGAGGTGATCCAGATGAGAGCAGAGGGAAACAGATTCCCCACAATGAGGTTTATCAGCAGCACGTCAACTGTGGCTGATTCAGTCACATCACACAACCTCATATCGCTCTGAAAATCCAGAGACAGACGACACTCATCCAGACCATCAAAGATGAACAATAATTTATATTCATCACTGGATATTTCCATTTCTTTTGTTTCAGGAAAAAAGACATGAAGAAGATCTGAAAGACTGAGTGTTTTGTCTTTCATCAAGTTGAGCTCTCTGAAAGGAAGTGGAAATATGAGCTGGACGTCCTGATTCTCTTTCCCTTCAGCCCAGTCCAGGATGAACTTCTGCACAGAGACTGTTTTTCCAATACCAGCGACTCCCTTTGTCAGCACAGTTCTGATGGGTTTGTCTTGTCCAGGTAAAGGTCTAAAGATGTCATTGCATTTGATTGGTGTGTCCTCTGTTGCTGCTCTCCTGGATTGTGTCTCAATCTGTCTCACCTCATGCTCATTACTGATCTCTCCACTCTCACTCTCTGTGATGTAGAGCTCTGTGTAGATCTCATTCAAGAGTGTTGGGTTTCCCTGCTTTGCTGTTCCTTCACACAGATACTGAAACTTCTTCGTTTGATCTAAATGTGTTGAGGCTGTAGGCTTTATGGCTGTAAAAGAAAAACTCCACATTATTACATGGGTTAATAAGCACAATGCCTAGTTCTGTATCGTAAATTCAAATTCAAATATATGTTATAGAAATGTTATACCTGAGACCAGACTGTTTTTCTCCACTCTTTAAAAGTATTGGCTGACCTATAGACGCGTCACTCTTCATAGACACACAGCTGGGCTCTGGTTCTGATCTGTTCTGATGAACTGGACTAAAACAGAGGGAGATTAATGTGAATACTTCAAAAATAACTGTATTCAACAACTCAATTATTTATTTGCCATTAAAGAAATCACTTTAATGTGTGTTATATTATAAAGATAAAAATACCCACAAAATAGCACAAGAAATATGTAATCTCTTGTAGAAAATACATGATATTATAAAGTGCCATACTATAATCATCTTTTTATAGAAATGTTATACCTGAGGCCAGTCCATGTATCCTCACTCTTAAACTTTATTGGATGACCCATAGACGCGTCACTCTTCATAGACACACATCGGGGCTCTGGTTCTGATCTCTTCTGATGAACTGGACTAAAACAGAGGGAGATTAATGTGAATACTTCAAATTATATTATAAAGTAAAGATAAAAATACCCACAAAATAGCACAAGAAATACGTAATCTCTTGTAGAAAATACATGATATTATAAAGTGCCATACAATAATCATCTTTTTATAGAAATGTTATACCTGAGGCCAGTCCATGTATCTTCACTCTTAAAATGTATTGGCTGATCTATAGACGCATCACTCTTCATAGACACACAGCTGGGCTCTGATTCTGATCTGTTCTGATGAACTGGACTAAAACAGAGGGAGATTAATGTGAATACTTCAAATGACTGTATTCAACAACTCAATAATATATTTATCATTAAAGAAATAACTTTAAAGTGTGTGTTACATTAAAAAGTAAAGATAAACATACTCACAAAATAGCACAAGAACAATAGGATCTCTTGTATAAAATACTTGATAATATAAAATGGAAAATACCATAGTATAATCATATTTTTATAGAAATGTTATACCTGAGGGCAGTCCATGTATATTCACTTTTAAAAAGTATTGGCTGACCCATAGACGCATCACTCTTCATAGACACACAGCTGGGCTCTGGTTCTGATCTGCTCTGATGAACTGGACTAAAACATTACAATCGTATTAAGATAAGAGCTCAAAAAACATATTTTATAATGAAAAGCATTAAAGGAGGCTTATTGTTTCCAATAACTGTTAAATTTAAATATATATATATATATACAATTTTCATTCCGTAGACAGTCATTTCCTCTATTACATTAAAGGATATTTAATGTGTTAGTCAAAGTACCTGCATCCTGGAAAATAATCTTCATTCTGAATGTTTGTGTGTCATCCATGATGGATCTGAACAGTTTGATCTCCACCACTGATCTAGACGGAAGTGACAAACAATCACAGAAACTGAAGTAATCAAACAGCCTTTATAACTCAGCTGGAGAAATAGATCATAGTCACATGTAAACACAAATGCTCTGTAGACCTTTGAAGAATCACAGTCTGCATAAACACACAAGAAACAATGTTCATTTATTTTAGAAAGAAAAGGTGTTGAGGACAAGTGTATCTTTGAGCCTACATTTAGTATGAGTAAAATTAGTGGATGCAGATACATAATATGTAAGTGTGTTTCAGTATTTCAGTATTTATTCCGATCTCTATTAGCTGTGAAAACACAGCTATTCTTCCTGGAGTCGATACTTCAATACAAAGCATTTACATGAATATTATGACAGAGGATAACAATAATACAAACAAAAATACATGACAACAACAAAAACAACACATAAGTACATACTCACACCCACACACAAACACGCACACATACACACACAGGACCTAGTTTATGTTAAAGTAGTAATAGAGAGATAATATCACTCATTGCGATTAGTAGAAATTCCAATGATACAAAAATACTATAGAAAATCCATTTTTTATTCTGGGGTGCTACTGAAATAAGAGAAGGTGCCTTTTCAGGAGGACTTTAAATTGATGTTTACTACTTGCATTAATTATCTCACTTGGCAAGTTGTTCCAAGAATACATGGATCTGTTTTACAGTACTTTTTCCATGATTTTTTTTACTTTGGGTAATTTGAATCTGCCCTCTATGGCATGTCTGGTTTCATAATTATGCGCCTTATAACTAAAACATAACTCCTGATAAAGCACATTTGGTAATTTAGATACTACAACATTTCTTGTCAAACTAAGCAATGAGGCTTCAAATCTCTCCTTTACCTTTAACCAGGATAACATAGCATGCATCCAATTTACATTTGTTCTATACAGACATCGAAGAGCACATCGCGCTGCCTTGTTTTGGACCATTTGAAGCACTTTGATATGGGAAGTAGCAGCACAGGACCAAATCTCAGAACAATAATCTAATTTTGAGAGTACAAGTGTTTTTATGACATCTGCCACCATATTAAAAGGTAACAAATGAGAGCACCATTTAACCATCGCAATACTTCTGCCCATCTTACGTACTACAGTGCTGATATGTTTGGACCAGGACAGCTTGTTATCAAGTTCTACTCCAAGAAGTTTAACCTCTTGTACCTGCTCAACATTTGTATCTTTCACAGTTAGGCATAATTTGGGCTCATTCAACAGCATACATCTGGTTCCAAACACAATACTTTTTGTCTTTCCAATATTTAGTGCTAACTTATTATTTATGACCCACTCATATACCAATTTTAATTCTTCCATTAAGACATTTTGAAGTTCACCAATTGTACTTTGTGATGAATAAATTGTTGAATCATCGGCATACATAGATATTTTTGCTTTTTGTAACACTAAAGGCAAGTCATTTGTATACATAGAAAACAGGAGCGGACCTAGACAGCTTCCTTGTGGTATACCACAGCAAACATCTCTTTCGTCTGAAAAACTTCCATTAAAGAAAACAGTCTGTTTCCTATTCTCTAGGTAACTCTGAAGCCAAAGTAATGCTGCTTGATTGAAACCGTAACATTTCATTTTTCTTAATAAAAGATTATGGTCAATAAGATCAAAAGCTGAACTAAAATCTAATAACACTGCTCCTGCCAACATCTTGTTATCTAATGCTGTGAGCCAGTCATCTGTCATTTGAGCCATCGCTGTAGTGGTTGAATGACCAACCCTGTAAGCATGCTGAAAGTCAGTACTTAAGTTGTTATCTGAAAAATAGTTCTGAATTTGTTCAAAAACTATTTTCTCCATAACTTTACTCAGGGTTGGTAACAGACTAATTGGTCTACAGTTAGGACCACAAAAAGGTACAGCTGTGCTTTTTGGTAATGGTACAATCTTTGCTGTTTTCCAAGTTTGTGGATAGATACTCTTCTGTAAACTCAAGTTCAAAATATGAGTAATCGGAATAACTTGCATAACTTGTTTATGCCTCTTGACCACTTTTAGAAACATTTATGGTGTGTCCTGCATGCTTTATAACTCCTTCTTTAGCAATAATAAAAATGTTTGACGTCCTTTTAACCACAGAAATATTACTGTTTAAATTAATAAACAAATTAACTCATTAAAAATGCATAAACACAAGCTTTACAAGAAACTTATATACTTGAATGCACTTACAAAGAAACAAATGTCATCAGAAATTCCCTGTGAAGAATCTAGCAGGCGTCGTCCAACATCAGCTGGAAATTCAGGTAAAACTACCTGCGTGCACGCGGCACGCCATGTTCCCAGTTGATCCTTAACACCTGTCGCTGCACGAGCATGCTTCCTGGTTCGAGTATCTGGTTAGTATCCCTATTCAATAGTAAAACCACAGATTGAAACTGAGCTAGATTTCATTCGTTTTGGCAGATTTTGAGTTGGTTTTGTGCATAACATATTTTCAGGATCTGGCAACCCATGACATGACACTCTCGTCAAAAATGAAAGTAAAAGTAAATCTTTAGAGCTGATGTTTCGCCATTTTAAACAGACAGAATTGATAATTTACTATATCTTTAAATATGTAATAGAGTCGTTTATAAAAGTTAAGGCAGGAATTAGGCTATGTGTAGCTACTCGATGGAAAAGCTGTAGGACTTCTGTGAATCGGTATGTACCAGTGAAAATAAGAAGCAATTGATTTGTAAGATGAGAAATTATGTATATTTTGAACACCTCAATACTGCAATAAATCAAAGTCGACACAACCTTTTAAATATCTACAAACTCTCAAGTCTCAGTTAAGCTCAAGTGCACAAAAAGGCCATACATCAACCAATATCCATCAAAAAAGTCTTGTCAATATAGTGGACAAATAAAATAATGTTAAGTAAAATTAAATAGCCAGTGTCTACTTGCATTAGATGTGCTGGTTTCGGCCTCATCACCGGCTGCAGTCATGACCTCATCTAATAAATCAAACACTTGCGATTAAGAAACTACCTGCTAATGCACTCGCATTCACATAAAGTAGCCTTGTGACAAGTTTGGGTGAGTAAAGGCAAAACACACAAGATATAGTACCTTCAATGCCCTTAAATGCCGATATTGCTTCTTTATATCAGAAACAAACTGCTGCAGAAAAAGTTAGCTGCCATGAAAAATGTAATGTGTGATTGCATTACTCATCACAAATGTACTGGAGTAAAAAGTACATTTATTTGTTCAAAAATGTAGTCAAGTAGAGTAACAGCTGCTAATATATTTGATATTCAGTACAACTACAAAGTAGCCAAAAAGATACTTAAGTACAGTAACTAATTACATTTACTCGGAAACTTTACACATCTGACCATTTGTGGAAAAAATCCCTCCTGTGTTCTTCACTCATGTTAAAGAGTTTGGCTTTGAATCGTGCACTGCTCATCACATGTTTTCTCCTGTCAGGAACACAAGTAGTCTGGCGAGAGAACAGTATGTAGAATGTAAAAAGAAAAGCACAAAGTCATGAACTTCAATGTGAAAATGTCCAATGAAAGACTCACTGATCACAATTAAATTCAAGCACCTAACTGAACATAATGTACAATACTGACACACTATTACTATAAGCATTAAAATTCAGTTAATTTAATTGACTATATGATTCTATTATTTGAAACTATGTGTTTTTATAATTCCTATGCCTATGCAAAATGTTGATTTCTGATCAGACGTAAATCCAGAATGAAACATAGATGCTTTATGTCCAGGGTAAAGTATACAAAGGCATCAGAGCTGGTTTTAACCTACAAGAGATCTCTGGTAATAAAATCAACAGAGTAAAATCACTTAAAACAAACTCAAGCCAAAGTCTCTTTGTTTCTTTTTCATACACTATTTTGCCAAAAGTTTTGGGATGCCTGCCTTTACGTGCACATGAACTTTAATGACATCCCATTCTTAATCCGTAGGGTTTAATATGGAGTTGGCTCACCCTTTGCAGCTATAACAGCTTCAACTCTTCTGGGAAGGCTTTCCACAAGGTTTAGGAGTGTGTTTTGTAGGAATTTTTGACCATTCTTCTAGAAGTGCATTTGTGATACAGTCTCCGCTCTAATTCATCCCAAAGGTGTTCTGTCGGGTTGAGGTCAGGACTCTGTGCAGGCCAGTCAAGTTCCTCCACACCAAACTCGCTCATCCATGTCTTTATGGACCTTGCTTTGTGCACTGGTGCACAGTCATGTTGGAACATCCCCAAACTGTTCCAACAAAGTTGGGAGCATGAAATTGTCCAAAATGTCTTGGTATGCTGAAGCATTAAGAGTTCCTTTCACTGGAACTAAGGGTTCAAGCCCAACCCCTGAAAAACAACCCCACACCATAATCCCCCTCCACCAAACTTTACACTCGGCACAATGCAGTCAGGCAAGTACCGTTCTCCTGGCAACCACCAAACCCAGACTCCTCCATCGGATTGCCAGACAGAGAAGCGTGATTGGTCACTCCAGAGAACACGTCTCCACTGCTCTAGAGTCCAGTGAAGGTGTGCTTTACACCACTGCATCCCACGCTTTGCATTGCTCTTGGTGATGTAAGGATTGGATGCAGCTGCTCAGCCATGGAAACCCCATTCCATGAAGCTCTACACACTGTTCTTGAGCTAATCTGAAGGCCACACAAAGTTTGGAGGTCTGTAGCTACTGACTCTGCAGAAAGTTAGTGACTTCTGCGCACTGTGAGCCTCAGCATGCGCTGACACGCTCTGTGATTTTACATGGCCTACCACTTCATGACTGAGTTGATGTTGTTCTCTATTGCTTCCACTTTGTTATAATCCCACTAACAGCTGACCGTGGAATATTTATTAGTGAGGAAATTTCACAAATGGACTTATTGCACAGGTGGTGACCTATCACGGTACCACGCTTGAATTCACTGAGCTCCTGAGAGCGAATGTTTGTAGAAGCAGTCTGCATGCCTAGTGCTTGATTTTATACTGTGGCCATGGAAGTGATTGGAACACCTGAATTCAGTTATTTGGAGGGGCGTCCCAATACTTTTGGCAATATAGTGTATATACGTAATCACTCAGAATGTTTGCTTTAGGTAGCCTATGACAAATTTTAACTTAATCTGTCTAGAGACACAATATGATACACTAATGTTGAAAAATTGGTCCATCTATGTTTTGATCATTTCATTTCCCATTTGGAATGGAATAACTAGACATTAAATTACGGATTGTTTTTTCGTTTAATTTACCAAACGGCAAATGAAATTTTGGCTTGATTTCTCATTTTTCGCTTGTGGTTTACAAATCGGTTTATGGCTTCAATATTCCATAACCTTTTAAACCTATCCATAACACCAATCCAAACCTTCCCCTTATCCCACCTCACCTTGTAAAAACCTGGTCGGTTATGTCTGAAGTGAATGTTAAACAGCTGACAAAGAAAACACATAACAGTAAATTGGATAAAGTGACAGCAGCCTAATATTCTCTAACAACATTAATCAAAAAACAAAGGCAAAGAGAAAATTCACTCGCTATTCTTCACCGAATAACTTTCGCTTTTATAACTATATTTGTAATGTATAATTTATTTATAAAGTGCAGTGTTATTTTACATTTGATTACAGTTTTGTACCTGAATATGAAATCTTAAATCACTGTTTATTGTAAATAATATCTTTGTTCAGTTTTATGTATTCATGCAATTCCTAATTTGTTTATTTGTTCTTTTTTAATTACTGAGTGTTTACTTGTCTTTAATAATGCTTGAACTGTATATTAGTTAGGCTAGTTTTTGCTGTGGTATTTTTAAACTATAGATAAATGTTCCTTGTGTAAAAGTTCTTCAGCCTGTTGATTTTTGTTCATGATGTTCAGCTACAATTAAATGTTTTGCAATAAGACTTAGAATAAATGTGAATGTCTAAGTTTTTTTTTTCTTTTTTGGAATTGTTAAAATTCAAACGATACCCAACCCTAATGATGAATAAACCAATAGAAAAAACACACATTTATAAATGAAAGCATTTATTTCAGTTGGATGGGAAGAATAGAAATGGGAAGTTGGTGTGGACAGCTTATGGTCGTTTGGTTTTGCGTCAGACTTTATGCAGTGAGGACGTGACCCCCGACCCCTGATGTTAGCAGTTCCTGGTTTGAGATCAGTGAGCTTCAGGGGCCGGTTTATCTGGTTTATCTATTTTCTCTGTGGAAACACACAGAACGGCTGTGGAATCAGATGCTGGATGAGAGATAAGAGTGGAAGGCAGTTTTCACCTGCTAATGATAATGATCCCCTGTAAAGGAAGAGAAATATGACACTTCAAAGTTCAGGTCTATCATCACAGGCGAATGTGACGCTCAAATCCTCCTCATCATGTACAACACTCCACACAGGCAGTGAAACCGCTCACTAAAGTCACAGACGAACACGTTTACACACACAAACAGGTATGGTTGAATATTCAGTTCTTAAGTATGTGGAAGAGAAGAACTCTCGATGGTCCCATGCTGCAGTGAATGATGGGAATGAAACGCTCATTCTGAAAAGAACTGATGCTCCAAAGCGTTCAGCGCAGAGATTCGCTTCAGCGGGTCGAATGTCAGCATTTCCTGTTGAGACAGAGGAAGATTAAGAGTCACAACTGCATCTTCAGGTCATCTGAACTGTTTCAATATCACTGATATACAATTACAGTTTTTATCAGGGTTATTATCGTTAACTAAAACTATTAGAAACATTTCTGTTATTGAAATAAAGCTTAAAATAAAACAAAATATAAAATATTAGTTGAAAAAACTAAAAAATATTGAAATGTTGCCTTATAAACTGAAATAAGCACTAAAATTATGAACTTGAAATAAAAAATTAAAACTAACAAACTAAAATAAATAAATTAAACCTAAATAGCAATATTTAAAAAAGCACATAACGAAACAACCTAAAAATTAAACTAAAAATATAAATATAAAAGCTAATTCAAAATATTAATAAAACTAAAATACCAGTTTATGAGTTTTTATTTTAATATTTTACATTTTCATTTTAATAATTTTCATTATCTTTTGCAATTAATAAGAACTATATTTCAATTTTAGTTATTTTAATACTTCCAGTTAAACTAAATGAAAATGAGAAATTATGTCTTGAAACTAGATGAAATAAAACAAGTACATTTTAAAAATATTTTCTTTTATTTCAGTTTGTTTATTTCAAATAACAAAATTGTTTGTTTTATGGTTTTAATTTTAGTTAACAAAAATAAACCCTGATTTTTTAAAGTGAGAATCTAAGAATATATATGATCATTTCTTCTCTTAAAAAATCATGTTAAATCGCTTTTTACAGTTTATTTACTTCACTTATAGCAACAGAGAAAAGGAAGTGATGCTGAACGTAAACATACCAGCAAGAGCTCCGCCCCCTTCTCGCTGATCTCAGGAACACAGTCTGTGATTGGCTGAGGGTTTTGAGGGCTGAAGTTCTGACGGGACAGAGTGACATCAGTCGGCCACTCGTCTTCAGACGGCAGGCCGATCACCCTGTCAATCAACACATTCATTATTAATCACAGGCTGATTTGAATGCACTGATCACACATCATGATAGAGGAGTCTGGTGCTGAATGTCTCTCTGTCATTCAGTCTCTCTAACACGAGTGTGTCTGTTTTTACTCACGCAAAAATCTTCCCCAGCTGGTCCACCTCTGAATCTCCACAGAAGAGCGGTCTGAAAGACGAGACGCCACATTACAAATCATACATGATTAATGAACAAACTAATCAACAGACCTGATGGGAAAATAAGCATTAGAAAGCCAATGACGTGTTAAAGGTCATTATTTGATGCTACATAAACACAAATCTTAACAATTTAAGAACGCTCCAAAAGAGCTGTTCAATAATTCAGAATTAATATAAAATGGAGGGAGTCGGTGAACTGATTTATCTGAAGGATTTGTGAGAGTCCGGTCAACTAGTAGAGTCTTCACAAGGAAGGCACAGTTATAATAAAATCAATGAAATTTATTAACAATAGACATGCAAGAGTAAATACCACAACGATTAATAATGAAATAATGAATATGCACTTCTAAAAGATAGTAAAATAATAATCAAAGGAGAATACTGAATTAAATCAAAGAAACACATGAATGAAGGGAACACAGAATGGATAAATGCAACGCTGTTGAACTGAATGTATGGAAGAGAATTGTATGGGAATTCTTATGGAAGCCACCTAATGGCTCTGGTAAAATGGTGATAAATAATTGCTTATTTATCATTCAACAAATAATATCCCTATTATTTGTAACAAGATGACCTCAAGTAACTGTTATCTAAACAGGTTAGAATAACATATGCTGCATGTATAAACTAATGCCAAGGTCTCTAGAAAAGAGGTTTGGTAAGTTTATATTTACGTTCCACACAGTCGGGTGATCAATCCGGTAGCAGAGACGTCTTCCACTGATGATGCAGGCTGCGTGCAGTGGGAGGGCGCGGAGTTGCGATCCAGTAGTTGTGCCACGCTGGGCTGGAGGATGCTGAACTTCGGTTGCGCCAAGAGGGTCCTTAGGATGGACTGGGCAGCTGGGTCAGATGAATCTTCACAGGTTCCTTTGCAGACTGGCTGCGTCGCTGAGGAGCCGTGTGGTACAGGCAATGTCTGCCGATGCAGAGGTCTTTTGCGGACTGGGCTGCACTGCTGTAGAAGCCATAAGGGTGCTGTAGAAGCCATGGGGCCCTTTTTGGCAGCTATAGTGCAGCTGGAAGTAATGTAGAAGGTTTTGCTCGCAAAAGCTTCACCTTAACCGTCTTGTAGTTTCTTTCCTTGTCAGGTCAGAAACTCAGGACGTGGAGTGTCTGTTAATGTCTCCTTCCCCATCGAGCTGGAAACACAGAACAAGGGTGTGTCTACCCGGTGGACATATTTATCCCTTTCTGATGAGGAGGAGATTGAAATTGGGCGCCTTGCCGATCCTGGAGTGTGATTGGCCACTGTATCTGAAGTAGCCCCGGTGTTGCCCACCCTAGTGTGGAACTCATTTGCATAGCATAAAGTACAGTGTTAAAATATTGTCTTTAACATTTTACCCATGCATTATTTCTTTACCAAACCTCTTTCAAATTATTAAAGGCATCGTAGGGAACAGATAGACACCAAACACGACATGAAATGGTTAAATCATCGTCCGTGCATCTGTTTATCTGTTAACAGGTCTGTCCCATGACCTGCTGTTTTAACAGTCAGTAACTATTAACATAAACTGTGCTTTGCATGAAGATGGAGTGGATGTGAAGCAATTTAGATCAAATTAAGGCCTCCAAACATAGGTATGAATGGACTTAGATAGATCTCTGTGATCTCTCTTTATTTCAGTCCCTGTTGTTCACAACACATTCATAAAACACAGGGTTTCTGCAGAGTCTTTAAAATAAAACTTTAAAATAAGACCTTTTAGAACTGATAAAGTTAATTGCAGTTGTCCATACAGAACAAACTTATACAATTTAATGTTTTTAAAAAAATGATTGAACAGGCTGCAGTTCACACTTAACAAGGACTGCTTATAAGCAAAACAAGAGAAACTGCGAGTTGAAAAATACATAAGGCATATTACAGTATATTCAGTATATGAATATGTATTTAAATGGTTTATCTACCAATATACAATATATAATTAGAATTAGAGGTTGAGCAATATTAGATTTTACTGATAAAAAATAATGTTTAAAAAAAAAAAACAATACTAGTAAAAATCAATCATAATGAAGTTTCACAGACAGGGCTTAACCTAAACCAGGATTAAACCTTAGTTCAATTAGGGCATTTAAGTAGCTTTTATAAACATTCACTAGAAAAAACATTACTGGTGTACATCTTGAGACAAATCAATGTCACTGACATATTTTAAGATATGTCAGTATATGCTGCTTTCAGTTAAAACAGCTCAAACATGTATTTTAGTCTAGGACAAGCTTAAAGGGTTAGTTCAACCAAAAATGAAAATTATGTCATTAATGACTCGCCCTCATGTCGTTCCAAACTCGTAAGACCTCCGTTCATCTTCAGAACACAGTTTAAGATATTTTAGATTTGGTCCGAGAGCTTTCTGTCCCTCCATTGAGAATGTTTGTACGGTATACTGTCCATGTCCAGAAAGGTAAAAAAACATCATCAAAGTAGTCCATGTGACATCAGTGGGTTAGTTAGAATTTGTTGAAGCATCGAAAATACATTTTGGTACAAAAATAACAAAACTACGACTTATTCAGCATTGTCTTCTCTTCCAGAATCCTTTCCATTGAATTGATTCATTGAACTGATTCCATTGAATCTTTCATCTGTCGGCGTTGGTAATGCACTTTTACGTCATCGTGGGTTGTTTTTGGCGATTAGGACATCCGCGACATTTTGAAGCATCGAAAATACATTTTGGTCCAAAAATAACAAAAACTATGACTTTATTCAGCATTGTATTCTCTTCCGGGTCTGTTGTCAATCCGCGTTCATGACTCCGCCTCTTCTTCTTCTTCTTCCTGTTTTACGGTGGTTGGCATCCAGCTTATTGATTTACTGCCCCTTCTGCTCCGAGTGTGGTTCACGACTCCGCAGTGACGCTGCTGACGTGTTATCTAGTGTGCCAGAGCTTCGTTTACAGTCTGAGGGAGACGCATGCTGTATTCAAGCTATCTACATTGTTTGTATTTTTGGTATTGCTATAGTTTTTAAAATGGTGCGGTAAGTGTGCATGTCCATCTGCCTAATCGCCAAATAACCACGGCGACGTAAAAGTTCATTAACCAATGCCGACAGATGAAGATTCAATGGAATCTTCATGAACAATTCAATGAAAGGATTCCGGAAGAGAAGACAATGCTGAATAAGTCGTAGTTTTTGTTATTTTTGTACCAAATGTATTTTCGATGCTTCAACAAATTAACTCTAACCCACTGATGTCACATGGACTACTTGGATGATGTTTTTATTACCTTTCTGGACATGGACAGTCTACCGTACAACATTTTCAATGGAGGGACAGAAAGCTCTCGACTAAATCTAAAATATCTTAAACTGTGTTCCGAAGCTTATGGAGGTCTTAAGGGTTTGGGAACGACATGAGGGTGAGTCATTAATGACATATTTTAATTTTTGGGTGACTAACCCTTTAAGCCTTGTCTGTGAAACCGGGGGCAGGACTCTTATTTTGAAATGTCTGAAACTGTGAGTCTGTAGAATGTGCACAGCACCTCCTTTTTACTTTGAATGTGCAGTGCTCCACATATTTAAATTATTTAAATGATCACCTTTTGAAGTTTAATAAATCTCAAGGCTGTATCATGATTCCTGTATTTCCATCACCAATTTAAGACCTTGTAAAATGATGATGAAGGCTTGTGTTGTACCATTTAAGATTTGTGTAAGAATGTTTTAAATTCATTAATCAATTTAAGACTGTAAGGACCGGTGGTGACCCTGCTACAACATTCATTCCACTAAACAAATATTCTTCCAGATGAAAAATAATTGTCAAACCTTCCTTTTAAATGATAAATTAAATACAATTGTGCTGTCCTCGGTATATGTTCTGTATATAACTTGACAGCCAGGTAACTCTTCCATAACTCAAGACTCTGAAGACAGTTGTCTCTTGCCCACAGTTTTATTGACGTTGCAATGGAAAGGTGAAACTGAAATGTACTGGATATATCAGCACTACGTACAGATATATCAACTCAAACCATATTTAAATCCCTTAGATTTTACTGTTACGTATTTTAGGTTTTTAACTGTTTATGCATTTATATACATTTCTGAATGTAAAGACACATAAATTGCCTGTAGTCAATCACTTATCACTTATTTATAAGTTACAAACTTAAAGCCTAGGAACAGTACAATCATCAGCATTAATTATACTCTATTGCAATAGTACTGTAGATAGTAATAACAGACTCTAACAATAACTCACTGTGACGAGCAGGGCGGGCGCGAGGCCGTGAGGGAACGGCGCGAGGCCGGTGGCGCGAGTGATAATGAGCATCACCTGCGAGGCGCGCCGGCCTCGAGTCCTCCAGGAGGAGTCTCCGGAGGCAAAAGGAGGAGCGCCGACCGTGAAGGACGAGAGAGGACCAGGCCTGGACTTTATTTTATGTTTTATTATGTTTTTGTGTGGCCGCAGACGTCCGCGAGGTCTGCCGGCATAGTTTTCGTTTTGTTGTTTATTTTGAGATTAAAGTTTTTGTTGAACGTTCGGGCGGTTCCCGCCTCCTTCTTCCCATACTACTAACCACGTTACATTGGTGCCGAAACCCGGGAGGAAGGAGGGACAATGCTGTCGAGAGCCCTCGCTGCTGAGGGGGATCGCGGTCTGCTGCGGAGTTCGGGGCAGCGTGGGAGTGAAGACCGCAATAGGCTGCCCGAGGCGGTGGTGCTGGAGCCTAGTGAAGAGGGGGACGGAGACCCGATTGCCGGCCGGGACGAGGTGGGGTGGCTGCCGTCCAGGAGGGAGCGGAGGAAGTCGCCGCCGTCCGCCGTGGGCCGGAGCCTGCTGCCGTCCGCCATGAAGGGGAGGAGCAGGGGACGGGGGACTCGCTGCCGGCTGCCTCAGCCGAGGAGCCATCGCCGCCGCCGGAGGCGGTCGAGGATCGGGGCCGTCCACCGAGCGTCCAGTGCCACCGCATGGCACCGCGAGGAAGAGCCTCCGGCTGGCTGAGGACTGAGCGCAGTGTGTCGGGGACCGACCAAGAATTTTTTTTTTCTTTCCTCTTTTTTCCTCTCTCCCCCTCCGTCGTCCTGTCGCTCCCCTTGTTCCCTTCCCTTCTCTCGTCTCGTTGTCCTTTCCCCCTAGGTCTGGGCCGACCCCGCCGAGACAGGAGGCCCCGGGGGGACGTAGAGCACAGTCTCGTGAGTACCCCCCGCCTGCGAGGGGCGATGGGTTCGTGACGAGCCGGGCGGGCAAGAGCCGGGAGGGAATTGGCAGCGAGCCGTGGCGCGCGTGATAAGGGCATCACCTGCGAGCGCGCCGGCCTCGAGTCTCCACGAGGGCTCCGGTTCATAAAGTAGGAGCGACGACCGGAAGGACGAGATAGGACCATGCCTGGACTTTTATTTTTAATTTTTTAATATTTTTTTGTGGCCGGCAGAAACGTCGCGAGGGTCTGCCGGCATTCGATCGTTTGTTTGTTTATTTTAAGATTAAAGTTTTGTTGAACGTTCGCACGGTTCCCCGCCTCTTCTTCCCATATCTACTAACCACGTTCATACACAAAACGTAACAATGTCACCAAATAATGATGTACAATCGTAGATGTTGTTTAAAAACAATCAATACATACCCACGATGCTACAAACGGCATAAGATGTATGCAGATGTCACAGGATAGCTAGGATACCATAATGTGCTGCTCAACTATTTCCTGAATAGACCCATGACATCATTCCTTACTGACACTAGTGGTTCTTAAGGGACCATGGCCAAATAAAAACAAAGGATCACTTAAAGAATAGAAGCAAGACTAACATATGACATAACTGAACACTCCCCGCCTGATGTGCTTACACATCACCCCAACAAATTCTATGATGATTCTCTGCAATAGGTCTAAGAAAGAGCGTAGGACCTCCTGGTTTAAAGATCTTGACCTCAACCTGTCGCACCTTCCCATCTTGGCTAGGGAAGGTCTGAGTTACTAGTCCAAGGGGCCATTCATTTTGTGGTACTTGGCTGTTCTTGAGGAGGACAACACTTCCTGGTCTGATGTTTGGATGAATGGACTGCCATTTTTTGCGTGCCTGTAGTGTTGGTAGAAATTGCTTCCGCCATCTGTCCCAGAATGTGTTGGAAAGGTGTTGAACTTGCCGCCACTGGCATTTGTAGAGGTCTGCAACTCCAAACTCGCCTGCAGGTGCAGCAACAACATTCACTTTTTGTGTGAGTAGAACCGCTGGGGTGAGTATAAATGATTCATCAGGATCCATTGTCACGGGAACAAGAGGCCTGGCATTGATAATGGCTGCTACCTCTGCCATGAACATCACCAGCACTTTGTGAGTGAGTTTGTCTTTCAACTGAAGGAACATGGAGTCAAGAATTCTTCTCGCAATCCCAATCATTCTTTCCCATGTTCCACCAAAATGGGAAGCGTGTGGAGGATTAAAAGTCCAAGTGCAACCTCGATTTGCCAGATACGTCTTCACAGTTTTGCTGTCAATGTTTGATGGTATCTTTAAGTCTTTGCACGCACCAACAAAGTTTGTGCCACAGTCTGAACGAATGTGTTTTGCAGGTCCACGCACTGCAAGAAAACGTCTAAGACCATTGATGAAGCTGGACGTGCTGAGGGACTCTATAACTTCAATATGAACAGCTCTTATGCTCATACATGTAAAAATGACAGCCCACCTCTTACTGTGTGAAAACCCTCCTCTTGTCCGTCTTGAGGCCACACTCCAAGGGCCAAATACATCCAATCCAACACTGGTAAAGGGAGGGTCTGTTGAGAGGCGATCCACTGGAAGGCTGGACATTTTCTGGATACAGAGTGGAGCTCTGAGCCGTCTGCAAGTTACACACTGATGGATGAGCTGCTCACTCTTCGTTTCCCACCAACTATCCAAAAGCCGGCAGAACGGATAGCTCCTTCCGTAAAATGATGGCATTGATGGTGGATATGCTCATGGTGGTGTCTAATGAGCAAAGCTGCAATGTGATGCTTGCCAGGAATTATCAAAGTAAACTTCTCACTCTGATTAAGGCTTGAATTGTGAAGACGGCCTCCGACTCTCAGCAGACCTTGTGCATCAATGAATGGATCCAGAGTGAGAAGAGGACTACTTTTTGGAATCCTCTCTTGCTTTTGGATACATTCAATCTCTTGACTGTAAACTTCTTCCTGCACCACTTTGATGATAATGGTTGAAGCTTTATTGGATTCCTCAACTGTGAATTCTGCCTTGCAGTAATGCCAGCCCTTACAAGAACTGTTTTTCTTTGCAGCTTTGTTAAAAAGACAGGCTATGTGAATAAGGCGTGTAATAGCACCTGTTAGTGACTTCCAAGATGAAAACTTGGAAAATCGTTGGGAACCAAGCTGCTTGGATGTCGTTGTAGTGCTTAAAGTGGATACTAGAGGCCGTATATCTGGGTCTGAACCTGGATCAACAAGGTTGTAAGTACACTCAGAGGTACCTGGTTCTGGCATGAACAGAAATTTTGGTCCACTTAGCCAATTGGTGTTTTGTAAGTGGGCTGCAGGAACAGACCCGGTCGCATGATCTGCAGGGTTTTGGTCTGTTGGCACATAGCGCCATTGTTCTGGATTGGAGGACCTTCGAATACGTTGTACCCGGTTACTAACATAAACATAAAAGCATCTGGTTTCGTTACAAACATACCCCAGAACCACCTTACTGTCTGAGTAGTAGGTTACAGCATCAAGCTGAAGGTGTAGTTCAGCTGAGTTCAGCTAAGTCTCCTAACTCAACGGCCAGCACTGCAGCGCAAAGTTCTAATCTTGGTACTGTGTGCTCAGGGCGTGGAGCCTGTTTGGCTTTTCCCATCACAAATCCAATGTGATTATTTCCTGCAGCATCTGTAACTTGTAAATATGCCACTGCAGCGATAGCTTTGGTCGATGCATCAGAAAAAACACAAAGTTCCCTTCTGACAGCCGTTGATGGTGAAGTCTCAGTATAAGGCCTGGAGATGGAAAGACTAGATAGCTCTATCAAAGAAGCTCTCCATGACATCCAAGCTTCTTCCATTTCTTGTGGTAACGGAGCATCCCAGTCACCATTCTCATCAGTGAGTTCTCTCAGAATAGCCTTGCCTTGAATTGTGACCGGTGCTACAAACCCAAGAGGATCATAAAGGCTGTTGATGGTTGATAAAACACCTCGCAGGGTGTAAGGTTTTATCTCATCACAGACACTGAAGAGGAGGTTCCAACTGAGTCCAAGACTACGTTGCATTGGTAGTGTGTCTGCCTGAAAGTCTATATCTTTCAAGTCACTTGCATAATCTCTGGACGGGAAAGCCTCCATGACCTCCTTGTTGTTTGCTGCAATCTTATGTAACCTCAGATTGGATTTGGAGAGAACGTCCTGTGTCTTTTTCAGCAAATTGATAGCAGCTTCAGCTGTAGGCAGGGACTTAAGGCCATCATCTACAAAGAAGTCGCGCATCACAAAATGCTTGACATCAGGGTCGACATGGAACTCATTAGTCTGTACAGACTGGTGCAGGCAATGAATAGCCACTGCAGGTGAGGGGCTATTACCGAAGACATGGACCCTCATGCGATAGTCCACAATGTCTTTGGAAAGGTCATTGTCTTGGAACCAAAGAAAATGTAGAAAGTCCCTGTCTTCTTCCCTCACCAAAAAACAATAGAACATCTGTTCTATGTCCGCTGTGAAGGCAATGGCTTCTTTCCTGAAGTGAATCAATACTCCCAGCAGGGTGTTGTTCAGATCAGGCCCAGTTAACACTCTGAGGTCTGACGGTATCGCCGGCGATACCACCGTGGTTTTTTTCTTATCAGTGTGAAAGAGACTCAAAATACTCCGTCAATGTTGCACATACAATTAAGAGTTATACACCATTTTAATCTGTGGAATATCTTCTTTTATTTGTGTACACTCAGAGTAAAAACAAAATGTTGTGCTTTTTGTAAAATAAAGAAAACTAACATGATGCGTGATCTCTCCTCTCCCTCTGAACGAAGTCCAATCTGATAGTTCTTAGAAAATGAACTGTAACTTAGTGAATACTAATGACAAAAAAATTACACTTATGTCTAAAAAAACGTTAAGATGTCAGGTTTTAAAACATATAAGTCAAATCGAAAACCTTCTGTGTTTATATAATCTGTATGAAAAGAGAGCCATGTCAGAAGTCTGTGATTCAGCTCATTATCCGCTAATGCGGCCACGCCCACGGAGCCAGCGCTATTCAGACGCAAATTCAGAGGCAATACATGCATTCATCATCTCAATCGTGTATTTATTGTCTTGAAAAGTGTTTTGAATAGCCATATTTAGCGATCTCTTGCCTCTGTTAGTTCCTTGATTGTCACATGATATGCCTCTTCTTTTACTGAGGCATTTGTGGACAAAAGGGGCAGAGCGCCCTCCGGCTGAAGTATGAATTAAAAACACAGCATCCAGCGCTCATAATGATGACAATAAATATAGAATAATAAATAGTACTCCTCTGTATAGAAAATTGATATAAACATATGAGAATCCATCAATATAAGCATATTAAGAAATTATGGTCAATATAAGATTTTAAGAGTCAAAATGTGAAGCTTGAGTCTTAGATCTTTTTAATGATGTATAGTTTGTCAACTGCACATCAACATTTAGGCTCTATAATATAACAAATATAGTAGCCTATATGAAATGCCCTAGAGGTAGGAATGTTCAGACGCTTTGCATCACAGAAATACATTATTTTTAAAGTATTAAAATAGAAAACCATTATTTG
Source organism: Culter alburnus (assembly GCA_028476615.1). Lineage (NCBI taxonomy): Eukaryota > Metazoa > Chordata > Actinopteri > Cypriniformes > Xenocyprididae > Culter > Culter alburnus. Next base: position 1,258,453 of record JAOTNS010003951.1, on the reverse strand, counting down.
GTTGAGACTTGAGACTTCTTTTAAAAACATTATAATGGCAATGTGTTCAATCTTTTGACTAGTGTAATTTAACATAGGCCTATACAAAATTTTCTTCATATCATGTGCAATAATACGTGCATGCATGAGATCACAAAATCATGTTTTTTTTTTGTCCTGAGTGGACTTTAATCCTGTTATCAGCATGATCACAGAGGGTTTTTTCACAGCCTACCTGACTGAAAGGCCTCATTAATATGCAAGTCATTTCAGGTCATTATTATTCAATTCTTTTGTCTTCTCAGGTGAGAATCACCATTATACATGATGATTCACGCCTCCATGCATACTGTGTTTCTTGACCAAAAGTGTCTTAGAAAATTTAAATCTCTCTATTGTTTATATGAAGGAGTAGGAAGGATTTTTTACTTCATTCTGAAGCAAAAACTCTAGTCTACAACCTCCGACAACCAGAAGTCTTGTGAACACAGTTTTAATATATTTTTTTGGCCTTATTTCAGTGACTTAAGTTTTTCAATAACCATGCATAACGTTATTCCTTCAAAAACACAAACATGTACATACATGTTCCTCACATATATTGTAGCCTAGTTTGTGCTGAATACAGTGTAATGACACTTTTGTCATTAATATGTTTATGAACAACTGAAAAAAGCACAAATGTCAGGGCATGTCAAAACTTCTCCAGGGTCCCAAAAATCCTCAGACCCCTGAGGGTTAAAAGCACATCATTAAGTGATATACCATTGTGTTTGGCACTTGAGTCAAACACTACTCTGATTTGCTTGGGTTTCTTCGGATGGTACACTCCAAATGTTGGCAGGTACCATTGCTCTTCTTTCTCACTCAGAGGAGGGGCTAACTCAGCATGGCCCTTTTTAAAAATCTTGTCCATGAAGCTGAGGAAATGGTCTCTCATCTCAGGCTTCTTTTCAAAGTTACGTTTGAGAGACAGAAGACGTTTCAGTGCTTGCGCCCTGTTGTTGGGAAGGCGTGGACGTGGATTCTTAAATGGTAATGGCGCTACCCAACTGTTGTTTACATCTTTTTGTAGGCCATCATCCATGATTTTCATGAAAAATGAATCCTGAATCGAAGGAGCCATCAGGTTATCATCTTTGGTTCGCTTAAACACAGAGCATCCCAGGTGGTCAGCATCACAGGTATACTCATCCACAGAATATGTTGGGGGGTAGTCGGTTAATTGGATGTCCTTGTATTTTTCTTTAACATGGAAAACATTAGGACAAGGCGGAAAGAGAGTTGGGTGTTTCGGCTCTGTAATGTTTGTGTGAAAGTTCCTGATTGTCTGTGGTTTGTGGACATTTCCCAGACATACATTGCCGACAATGACCCATCCCAGATCCAACTACTGTGCATACGGTAAGTTGTGGGAGCCATTCACCTGTTTACGTACTTTATGCACTCTTATGATGTCCCGACCTAAGAGAAGCATAATTGGGGCTTGTGGGTCCTGTTCTGGAATGAGGTGTGCCACAGACTTCAAGTGTGCGTGACAACGAGCCATTGGGACATTGGGGATGTCATTACATTCTATAAGGCTTGGTAATGGGATGTGGACAGTTCCATCGAGAGATTCCACTTCATAGCCACTAGCCCTTCTTCCAGCTGACTCCTTTACTCCTGCACATGTTCTTAATGTGTAAGGAGCACTTGGACTTTGGTCACTGAACACTTCAAAGAACTGCGAGCGAACTAGTGACCTGTTGCTCTGTTCATCCAGGATAGCATAGACTTTTACCGCTTTGTCTATTTGGCCAGCCGGGAATACTTTTACAAGGCTTATTTTCGAGCAAGATCGTTCTGTCTGATCTTCACCACAGACTTCTGTGCATTTGCTGGTAACTCGATATTGAGGTGAGGCATCCTCTCCCTTCCCGCCGTGCTCAGAAGCAGCATCAACCTCTTCTATCCCAGGCGCCAGTCCAGGGTGGAGCGCTGTGTGGTGCCTTTCACTTTTACATTCAGAACAATTGGACTTTAAACTTACAGTTCTTTGCAATATGTGATGCAGAAGAGCAGCATTTAAAGCACACATTATTCTCTCTTTTAAAATTGCTTTGCGAGCATCAATGGGCTTTTCCCTGAATGCACGGCATTTGCGCAGAGGATGTGGTTTTCTATGAATGGAACACGTTATCGCAGTCATCAGATTTTTGAGGGGGCTCGTCAGTATCAACGGGAACTCTGGAAGATACCGTTGTCTTGTGTACAAAGATTTCTCATTGTTTACTGGGCTTCCAAGCTGTCTTCTCAATCTTGGGAGCCATGTCTATGTGAGATATAAAGTTAAAGCTTGGATCATTCCCAATTCTAGCCTCCTGACTAACAAAGTCTACAAAGTAGGTGAAGGAAGGATAAGGAACATGGTTGTGTTGCTTGTAGGCTGCACCAACTGATGCCCACTTTTCTTGCAGACGAAACTGCAGCTTTTTTACTATTGGATTGACGCCTCTTGCCGTATCTAAGAAACCGAGGCCAGGAAAGTCTCCTTCGGCCTTAGCAGACTGAAGTTACATTAGAAGATCACTCAACTTTGTCAATTTAGGATAATCTCGATGCGCTATTTTCGGAAAAGTGTCGATCCGTTTGAACAAAGCATCTTCTATCACTTCTGTTGAGCCATAAGTTTGTTCAAGTCTGTCCCATGCCATTGCCAGCCCTGCTTGTGGATTGTTGATATGTATTGCCCTTATCTGTTCCACATGCTCTGCTGACGCCTTGCCAAGCCACTTCAGCAGAAGATCCATCTCTTCACTTGGTGTCAGGATTAAATCGATAGTTGCAGTCTGAAAAGAACGTTTCTAGGCTCTGTAGTTCTGAGGTTTGTCATTAAACTGAAGCAAGCCTGTTGCCACAAGCTCACGACGAGCAAGATATCTAACAAAGTCATTTATGTTTGAACTGCCATGATTTGAGTTTGGAGATATGGGGTCAGACAAAAGAGTAGGATGACCACTGTTATTTTGCTGTCTGAAATGTTGCACCGGAGTAGCACGGCTGGTCTCAAATCTAGCTTCGCATGACTCACGAGCGTGCTCATTTTCATAGATGCATTGCTGTTTTGCAATAATGTGAGGTGTTTGGAAAGCAGAACCGGTTTGGTGTGAAAGGAAAGGTTTAGCTTCAGGTTTAAGATGTAAAGCTGAAATGCTGTAGCTTGGGCTTGGTTCTGTCTTGGGGGGAACGTCATCACACAGCTGGGGTTCTGTCTCTCGTACTTTAGTTTGGTCAATAACATATTGTTCAGTGCGTTGTGTGGTTTCCAAGGGGACAGAATTTAAACTTAGTCTGCAACTCTGTTTCTCCATATTTTCATCAATAGCAGCTTCAGGCGCCTCAGCTTCTGCGATGGCTGCTGCGGTCTCTTTCTTATACTTAAGCATTTCCATAGATGCCTCCAGCTTCGCTTTTTGTAACTTTAAATTAACTTCCTTTTTGACAAAAGCAAGCCGTGCTTTTGCTGCCTCTGCCTTCGCTCTCGCCTTAGCTGCTGCTGACCCAGTTGACGATATACATGAAGCACGAGAGCGTGTCTTTAATGAAGATGCTTCCGTTGCCATGGCATGCTCTGTAGGTGAATCATTCCACTCAGTTGTAGTCTGATAGTTGTCCACTGGTCATGTGTGACAATGCTTTTATTGTAATCTGGTTGGCCTGCACTGCGTTATCTTGCCTTTTTAAAAGTCGTGGTTTCACTGTGCTGTCCTCGGTATATGTTCTGTATATAACTTGACAGCCAGGTAAACTCTTCCATAACATCAAGACTCTGAAGACAGTTGTCTCTTGCCCACAGTTTTATTGACGTTGCAATGGAAAGGTGAAACTGAAATGTACATGGATATAATCAGCACTACGTACAGATATATCAACTCAAACCATATGAATTAAATCCCTTAGTTTTACTGTTACAGTATTTTAGTGTTTTTTAACTGTTTATGCATTTTAATAGACATTTCTGAATGTAATATACAACATAAAATTGTACCTGTAGTCAATCACTTATCACTTATTTATAAGTAATATGAACTTTAAAGCCTAGGAACAGTACAATCATCAGCATATAATATTACTCTATTGCAATAGTACTGTAGATAGTAAATAACAGACTTCTAACAATAAACTACACAAAACGTAACAATGTCACCAAATAATGATGTACAATCGTAGATGTTGTTAAAAACAATCAATACATACCCGCGATGCTACAAAGGGCATAAGATGTATGCAGATGTCACAGGATTAGCTAGGATACAATAAATGTGCTGTTCAACTATTTCCTGAATAGACCCATGACATCATTCCTTACTGACACCTAGTGGTTCTTAAAGGGACCATGGCCAAATAAAAACAAAGGATCAATTAAAGAATAGAAACAAGACTAACACATGACATAACTGAACAACAATAGAAGTAACTCTATTAATGCTGCCTGAATCCCACCAGACCAGCCAAAACATTCATTTTTTGGGGTCGACAAACTTATTTCTGTTTTTTTTTTTTTTAGCTTGTTAGCTGTACACCTTGTCACACAGCAGCTTTAGGCATGTTCTGTTTTTTTGTAATAAGTCAGAAATGACAAGGAGGCAGCCTCACACAATACAAAGTCAATGGAGACAGTTGGATTGTTTCCCCCCCGGTGGGCGTGGTTTTCAGATTATACTATATGCGCTCTGTCTCTATACAAGTGGCTTATATCAGTGGCGTAACATAGTAATGACGGGCCCCAGTGCAGCTATTATGACAGGCCCCCTGCTGCACAGTTATGAAGCACATACAAGCACACTACTACTCACTTGTCTGGAAGGGAACCTTACACAAATTTGTGTCTAACTTACTTAATTTAGACCAATTAATTAAGTAATAAAGACATGTATTTAAGAAATTCAATAAAAACAAAATATTGCTTCAATTTTATTCAAAGGCCGTGGAAACATGGGTTTGTTTGTTACGCACTTCAATCCATTCCACACCCGACCTTCTGGATTTTCTTCCTATTTATTAAATATAGGCAATTGGTTGATGAAACATTGACATCTTAAAACTCACTTATTCACTTTATGTTTTGTTAATTGATTGTCTGTCTCAATTTTCCAGCTCTATGCTTGTTTTGTAAGTTTAATGTAGATTAACTTTCTTTGTCTGTTCCATCGGTTGATCACATGTTGTAAACTGACTGTATACTTGTATATGTATTCATGTTATCTAGCAACTTCATGTAAAGTGTCCTTGGGGTTCTTGAAAGGTGCTAAATAAATAAAACATTATTATTAAACTCATGTATGACCCTCTGTCTGCATGTCTGCCAACATTGCGCGTCCGTCATTCTATTCACTTTTCATAATCAACATAGGTGAAATTTAAAAAATAATATTAGGCTAAAGCTGAATGGCTAAATATAAATATGAAACTAAATTGGCTATTTTTGTCCCTCTGGCCGACGAAAGCGCTGGGGCGTTCTGATGGATTTTTCCCTCATGACAGAAACAACTTAAAATCGGCCTTCTGTCATTTTTGGCGATAACCTACAGATTAGTGCAAGACTACAAATGGTCTACATTTATATGTGTACACTCACAATAACAACAAAACCTTGTACTTTTGTAAAATAAAATAAATAAAAAACAGGGTGCACTTTCAGCTGTCTCTCTGCGAGAATCTTTCTTAAACGTCTCAAAAATGAACTTAAACACAGTGAATAATTGTACCTAAAAGAAAGAAACATCTCCATTCTATAAGAAATTTGTAGGTCTGTGTTAAATAAGAAGCGATCTATCCGCTAGAATGTGTTGTTTCTGAAATCATGGCCAGTGCTTGTTGCTGCTGTTATCAGTTCTCTTGGTGCACGTGCACACGCGCAGTTTTCACACAGACAATCGAGCGTTTCGTTCTGGTAAAAGCACAAAACAAAATGCACACAATGCACTCTTGATGTACAATCACTGATGAACACCTTTGGTTTTAATGAGAAAAAAAAAAAGATATGAGGGCGGATTAGAACCCAGAACCTCAGAAACGCTTGCCAAAAATTCTGCCACTATCCACTACAGTAAACGACTACATTAGGCGAATTTATGTATTTATTCGCTGATGTGAAGATCTTGGTACTAATTATATTTTTTATTATATTTATATTTATCTCAATATTTATGTTAATATAGTTACTTCATCGCCAGGGCCGTTTGCAATGTGGCAGGGCACACGTTCGTCAATTGAGGATGTTGATATCATCATAAACTCATTTAGCCTATCTGTTAGTTCAGTCGTTCAAATGATAAAAGTTGTTACGGCGTCCTGTCATCTTTGTCAAGATGTTTTTCTTTATTAAATGCATCATAGATAGTGGGTTAGCAATTTTTTTTTACATAAAAAGCACGCTGCTGGTTGAAATCCAGATATTTGCGTGAAGAACAACAGGCAGGCTACTGGCGTGTGACGTAACTGAAGACTAATTAGCATTATTATTAAGAGTTTTAATCGTTTTAATGCATGAAAAACAAATCAAATTGAAAAAAGTTATTGAAGAATTGTTAAACATTAGAAAATTGTTTTATTAAAAATAAATAAATAATGTATTTCTCTGGATCTGACTGGGTGGGCAAGCTGTCAATCTGGGTGGGCCTGTAGCTCTATTTGATCTCATTCGCTCATGAACGGTCACGTGAAGCGATTTCCCCCGGACTCGCAGAGCTTCAATCACCCGCTGATCTCTGGCGTTTATCGCGTTAATCGCTGGTTGATGAGCCTCTCCTGACCATTGATCACTGTTGCGCTGGCAGACAGTGGCATTCTGGGACATCCGCGCTATGTCACGGCTGCGTCATCGGTGTACGTCTTGAGTCGTGACGCGAACGTCCGTGCGCCGGCGCCCCCTGCCGGAAGAGAAGCGGAACGGGGCGGGGCTACACGTGTCGCTCCGCCTACAACCTGTTTCAGTGGGTAAGTAATGATATCAACGCCTTAAGTGAATAGTTTTATTTTAAGACTTTAATTTGTATGTCACAATCAGTCGAAATAGCATCGAATAATGTTTGTTTACAACTTATAGTTGTTTATTTCTGGCTGATTTATTTTTATGTATTTATGGGTATTTCATGGGTACACAAACAGATTCTTAACATTTAAATAAAAGCTTCATATTCTCAGCAAGAGTGTCAAGTCTAAAAAAATTGTGCAAGAATGAATTAACTTGAAAATGAAAGGATATAATGGTAAAAGTACTGTTTTTATTTGAACAACATGCCAAGACACAGTTATTACACTGTAATTTATGTATTTATTTGTGATAACACCTTCTATAGTAAACTGTAAAAACTGCAAATTATACTCCACTATATTAAAAATTGTATTTAAAAAAAAAAAACATTTGATGACTCTGAATCTAAAATAAACTTGATTAAATAAAAAGGCAGTGTGAAAAAATAAAATAAATAAAAATAAGATTAGATAAATAAATATATAAATTAAATTAAAACTATCATAATTAAAAAAAAAATAAATAAAAAAAATGAATAACACAGAATAACACATCTAACTTGCATAAGAGTACAGTACAGTGAGTAGGAAAAAAAAACACAATGATATAATGTAATAAATAGTAATGTACCAGACACTGTTACTGCTGCAGGAAAGTTTACCTAGAGATTTCTTTGCTGTATCGCACATTAAATGGCTTATGACTCAATCCTTGACTAATTTGATTATTAAGGACACAATATGTAAGATTTTTGGATTAAAATATCCAAAAACCACTAGAACATGTTATATATTTTGTTGACTCTAGCGCCAAAAATGACATTTTGTAAAGGTACAAAATGTCATTTTTGGCACTAGAGTCAACAAAATATAACATTGTTCTAGTGGTTTTTGGATATTTTAATCCAAAAAGCCCTGCATATGATAAACCAATAATAACTAAATGTATTGTTCATAAAAAAGGTAAATTTGGTATTATATTAGGAATGGACTTGAAATGATTAAAATAATGATTAAAATGTTATTTACCTTTTTTGGGCTTCACCATAGTTCTCTGTTATAAAGTTTGTTACACATTTCTTTGAATATCAATATCAAAACAAATGATGTGCCGTATCCACATAAACTGTACAGCTTTATTATTGTACCAACAATTAACAGTAACATTAACCATATTTCTGTATATCTTCACTCTTAAACACTGAAATTATGGACTGTTTTTAGTTTTATTTAATGCTTTGAAGTTGTTGAGATCTCATCTAAACTTTAAAAGGTGTTGAATTATATAAAGAAAATGCAATTACCCTGCCTCCTTGTTAAGATTTTGGATGTCTATTGCTACACATTTGGCCAATGTATTAAATCTTAGGCATTGCTTACAATATTATTGTTATTTATATTTGTTTGTTTCTAAGAAATGTATTATACTGTATGGCCAGAGATGTACAGTTATTGTTTGTGCCTGTCCATGAGAAGGAGGAGCAGAACTGGACTGCAGCACACAGAAGTGTGTGTGGTTCTATGTGTTTGCTCAAGGACACAGAGAACTGCGGTTCTACTCCTAGAACCTTATAAGGACATCAGCCATCTTGGCTGAGTTTACTGGAGTTCAAGGACACAAAAGCCAGACAGCTTGCACCTGCGAGGCCTTGAGAAGGATCTGGAAACTTTGGGAAAGTTACAACATACGTCAATTAAGAAGATAACCAAACGTCTGCAATAAACAACACGAGTATAAAAGACTGATGAGTTGATTGCCTCTTCGGATTCTGACATGTCAGTACCCCTGACGCCTAGAAGCCCAGAGCTGAGGACAAGAAACCCCAAGCTGAAGATGGGAAGCCCAGAGCCGACTACACCTTTGACTCAAGAGTGATTATTGTATTTTATACTTTAATGATGAAGTTTTATTTGCATTTACATTTTTGTTTATTATAAAAGGAAAAGTAACCAATTAAAAGAAATTTAATTGATTACAAAAGCTGCCTACCTTGGCTTGATTTATAGTGTTTTAAGACTTTGAACAAGAACGTACCACAGAGGAGTCTTCTGACCAAATTGTAAGTAATTTAAAATGCTTATAATTTAGGCCAGACTTGACTTACTTTACCTAACCCGAGAATAATAAATAATAAGGTTAAAAGGTGTAAGATCAAAATACAGGCCGTAAAACAGAGGAGACAAATGTGAGAGCTTCAGAATCTCTAGCTGAGAAGGAAAGGCTGGGCACAGTGTGTGATGTTACTGAGATCACTGAAACTTTAGAAAAGACAACTGTGAGACTGTTAGAGTTTTGTCTCAGTAGACACGTGTGCTCTAGTCTTCTCTAACTAGTGCTTATAACTGTCAATATATACTGCAATATATGCATTGACCAATTTTTAATTTTGACAGAATTTTGATTGTGATGTTTTCATCAACTTACAGATTCATGCTCGGCATCACATGTCAAGTTTGTAGAGAATGTTAATCAGTGCATTTAAAATTCTGATTATGGCCGCCTCTGAAATGGGTCAAACCATAGATATTACCTTTGCAAGAAATACTCTCTCATTCAAGGACGTGCATTTACTGCTTCACTGTTTATGACGTTATGAGTGATCCAGTCATTTATAGATCAAATCTCTTTACAGTCTGTTCTGATTCATCAACACAGTTTCACTGATGATCCAGTAGAAACATTAAACCCAGGATAGAGCGGTTGAGTGAATGTGGTCTGGACTGTGTGGATGAGGCTCATTGTGTCAGAGATGCTGTAGAAGGACAGAGTTCCTGCACTGTGATCCACATACACTCCTACTCTACTGCTGATGGGCTTTACAGGGAGTTCAGTCCATATGTTATTGTGTCTGAATGAGCATCTGGAGGAAGAGCAGAACAAACTCCAGGACTGATCATTATATCCAAACCAACACTCATCACCCGTTCCCTTCCTGCTGATGCTCTTATATGACACTGATATACGAACATCTCCACTCAACTCAATCTCCAAACAGCGTCCACACACACTCTCTCTACACAACACCTGATACACATCAAATCTGTCTGGATGATCAGGATACAGCTGAAGCTCTGGGTAGGTGTGAGTAATCACTGTGTTCCTCTCAGACAGACGGAGCCGTTTATTCACTGTGTTCAGATCCAGAGTGAGCTGATGGGAATCTGATGGAGATAAAACACATCACAATCAGGAATTATCAACCTGTCTGATCTTTTAATTTACTCTGTAAAAATTATTTCTGCTGCTTGTTAAATGAACTTAATTAAAATGAGTTAAAACCACACAATTACTGAACATTCTGTCCTAATTTTATTGTGTAAAATCCACTAAAATATGTAAAACTGAAGTTTACTTCATCCATTCATCCTCAGAGTCAAATACCAGGCAGATAATCGGGACAGGCGGCAGGCAAGACAGGGTAAACAGTGAACAGGCAGAGATATCAGAAGGCAGGCGGCGGGCAGACAACAGGGGTAGTAGGCAGTCCAAGGTCAAACACAAGAGATCAAACACTAGAAAATAACGCTCAGAATTGTAGCCGGGGCAAAACAAGACTTCGCAAAGCATGATGGGGTGTGAGTGTCTTTTATAGTCCAGGGGAAACGAGGTTCAGGTGGAAGTGTAATCAGTCCAGGTACGGGGAGTGGGAAATGTAGTCCAGGAATGGTTAGTATTCGGGCGAGGGTGCCCTCAGGTGGTGATCGGAGGGAGCCACAGAGGCCGAGTTAGTGACAACTGTATTTCATGAGTCTGTAATTATTTTTCGTCACAGTGCAGCACATCATTTGGGTGTTCAGATAGTCTTTCCCATAGACATAATAAATATTATTTATATTCATTATGTCAATGGTCTTTCCACCATCAAACATTGCTGATCGTTATTGTTTATCATTAATAAATGTGACTCCATTCTCAGACAGCTATTTATAGAAGACCAGTTGAATGAAAGAAATCTGCTCTCTCACTGTCTGTGAATGTCTTCCTTTTTAATTCTTTTCCATTCATTGACTCCACAATAAACCATAAGAGCTTATTTTATAAAAAGCGAATAAAATAGATATGACAATGAAACAAAACAATTCGCTATTATACGACAAAATTACAAATCAAACAACATATCGAAACATGAAATGCCTCTTTCTGCTGATTGGTCAACCAGACGTCAAACCATGTCATCATCAGTTGTTCATCGGTTTTGCTCAACAGAATAAAAGTCCCTCACTCTACAGCTGTACAGATTCTTAACACGTTTATTGCAACTACGGCCCGTGTACTTTTGCGTCCATTCATTTTTCCTTTTTTAAACCAGAAATGAGATATGGAAAATGTGGTTTCTTTGTTTTTTATTTTAACACTGATGAATAAAATTAGCAGATACAAGCTAATTTTCTTTATGTTTCTTTATTTTTTGTGAAAAATATAAATGATATACAACTTGTTTTTACAATTATTATTATTTTTTTTAAATAATGCTTTATTTGAACATTTAGTTTACACTATGGAACAACCAACTCAAAATATAACAACAACAATTAAGAATAATACCATAGAATATACAGGGGGAAAAAACAATCAGAACCATAGTTCAAAACAGTAAAAGACCATAACAAAAAAGGAAATAAGAGGGCATCACACAAATGCATAAAAATTACACATTAAATACAGTAGAGTTTGTAGGCCGTGCAAATTGTACATGTTTTAAGAGCTTTTTTGTTAAGTGAGAGTGAAATTGTGAGTAATGTTTTATCTCTTGAAAGAATACTAGAAAAATAGATTTACAATTTGAAAATATACATTTATGAATATAAAATCTACACAGAAAGAGAATTAGGTTTATTATAAAGTAGGCATTTGAATCCGCTGCAAAGAAACCAAAAATAACAGATTTAGGATTCATTGAAAAACCTTGTAAGATAGTACTTGAAATAAAAGAACATCTTTCCAGAGCTGAAAAGTATAGTTACACGACCAAAACAGATGAATAAGTGTTTCAGTATCATTCTGACAAAAAGAGGATTTAGTGTCAAAATCTGATCCAAATTTTTTCTTAAGAAAATGTTTGACAGGGTAAATATTATGGAGTAATTTAAAAGTTATTTCTTTTATTTTGTTAGTGAGGAAAAATCTTTGTTGCATGGACCATATATTTTTCCAATTTAGATTATCAAAAATGTTGTTCCAATATGAGACTGCAGGGAGGGCAGAGACAATGTTCTCAAGGAATAAAGTTCTTATTTTATAATTTCTTCCTTTTTTACCAGTGAAACATATTTCACCAATAGGCATGTTAACAGGTTCAGGAAAGGGAATTGTTTCTATAGATAGAGTATAATTTTTGAAAAGCATGCATATGCCAGATGGAATAGCATCCATAATAGTTGCAAACTCTTTAGGAGTTGACAGGGAGTTTTATCATTGTTACACATTAAGACAAATTTTGCACTACCAAGTTGTGAAAAGACAAAATGAGGGAAAATATTCCAAATGGAGGTGGGATTTGAGGAAACAATTAAACCAATTTATTTTAATTGTATTATTCAATGAGTTAAAGTCAATAAAGTTTAAACCCCCCTTATTGTGAGAATTTAATATTACTGACTTCTTTAAATAATGGGGCTTGTTTATCCATAAAAATTTAGATAAGATTCCATCGATTACTTTACATGTGGGGTTATTAACGTACAGTGATTGAGCGCGGCATAAGTAAGGCGAGACAGACCTTCTGCTTTAACAAGCAAACTTCTGCCTTTCAAAGAAAGGTCTCTCTGTAGCCAGCAATTAAACCTTTTTTCTGTTTTTGAAATAGGGTTAAAATTTGCAGAGCATCTAAGGTTATCTTTAGTTATCTGTATACCCAAATATGTGTCACGTAATGCACAGAGACAAGATGGTAAGATCCAAGCGCAGCTTTAATGGGGTAATCCAAAACGTAATCCAGACACAGGCAAGGGTCAAACTCCACAGAAACAGTCCACAAAAACAGAAAACCAGAGATACAAAAGTGCACGTAACAATACAACAAACCACAACCAAAGGCAGAAACAACTGAGTATAAATAGACAGAACACTAATGACGAAACTCAAAACAGCTGGTGCAATGAAGGGATAATGAGTCCGGGAAGTGAGTTCTGGGAAATGAAGTTCCGAAAGTGACAAAAGTCCGTGTTGAAGTGCCCTCTAGTGGTTAACTGGGGCACTCCAACTGGTGGTCATGACAGTACCCCCTTCCTACGGAGCGGATACCAGACGCTCCACTAGACCAAACACAAAACAAAACACTCAGGAGGGAGGTGGACCGGAGGAGGACCAGGGGGAGGGACGGCAGGCCAGGTCCAGAGCCCCCGACTGAAGGCCAGGGGGGAGCAGGAGGAACAGTCCACAGGGGGGTCCCCAAAGGTCGGAGTCCTGGCTGAGTGCCAGGGCGGCGCCGGAGGAACTGACCAGGCGGGCTTCAGCGGGTTTGACGGCCTGGGCAGCGGCGGCAGCAGAGCAGAGCAAGGGGACTCCGTGGCTGTATCAGGGAGAGCGGGCAGCTCGGTGACGGCCTCCATGGCCGTATCAGAGAGAGCGGGCGGCCTCGGGCTGTTCCGGGACGACAGCGGGTTGCTCTGGGACAACAGTGGGCACAGGCTGGTAGACTGGTCCATGGTCAAGAGAGCTTGAGTGCATCATCCAGGCACGCAAAACCGCCAAAGCATAGAAGGAGAAGACAGCCCTCTTGGCCATGACAGGACTGACAGAGAGAGGGGGCTGCTCTGGGACGACGGCGGACTGCTCGGGACGGCAGCGGGCTCGGGCTGCTCTGGTCCGTGGTCACCAGACCTTACATGCGTTCTCCAAGCACGCAGAACTGTCAAGATATAGAAGATAAAGACAGCTTTCTTGGCCACGTCAGGACTCACCGGGGGAGCATTCGGCTCCAAAACCTCTGGGTTGGCCTCCGGGCCAACAGCAGGCTCTGGAATAGCCTCCGGGCCTTGAGGGATGGAAGAAGCCCTCTTCCTCCTCTTTCGTGGGTGAGGCGGTGGCTCTGTGTCTACCTCCTCTGTAGGCACCGGAGCGGGCTCACTGGCTGGAGCGGGCTCACTGGCTGGAGCGGATCCACAGACTTAAGCGGACTGATGGGCTGGAGCGGGCTCTGGAGTGGACTGATGGGCTGGAGGTGGTGCTGGAGGTAATCGAATCTGCCCATTCTTACGCAGATACAGGTAATTAGAGAAATTCCAGAAACTTAAATTCCCCACAAACTCCATCTCCCACTGCGGCAGAGGGTCGTTGAGACAATGATTGAAAATGTCCCTGAGGACCGCATCGGGGAGACTAAATCCTTTGCCTGCGACCAGAACCGTTGAGAGAATTTCCGCACCTCCATACCCCTCTGCCAAAGCGCAGCCAAATCCTGAGGATTGCCCAGACTTCCCCGTATGTTGGTCGGTGGCCGGACTCTCTCGCTGCTGGATCTTTGCATGGGTGGTTTGTTCTGTCACGTAATGCACAGAGACAAGATGGTAAGATCCAAGCGCAGCTTTAATGGGGTAATCCAAAACGTAATCCAGACACAGGCAAGGGTCAAACTCCACAGAAACAGTCCACAAAAACAGAAAACCAGAGATACAAAAGCGCACGTAACATAATACAACAAACCACAACCAAAGGCAGAAACAACTGAGTATAAATAGACAGAACACTAATGACGAAACTCAAAACAGCTGGTGCAATGAAGGGATAATGAGTCCGGGAATTGAGTTCTGGGAAATGAAGTTCCAAAAGTGACAATAGTCCGTGTTGGAGTGCCCTCTAGTGGTTAACTGGGGCACTCCAACTGGTGGTCATGACAATATGTAACACAATTTTTAACTGCAATACCATTAATTGAAGAAGCCATACTATTTTTAACTGGAAGTAATTCACATTTATTGAGATTAAGATGTAAGCCTGAAGCTTTAGAGAAACGCTGAAGAATACGTAAGGCTGTTGGTATTTGGAGAGAGTCTTCTAAGAACAGATCGGTACCATCCACTAACTGAGTAATAATTATCTTTGTATTTCTAATACTGATGCCTTTTAGATGGCTTGTTTTGATGTATGAGCTTAGAAATTGTGTTGCATATCAATTATTATAAAGCATATCAAATGCTTTATAATAATCTAAAAATAAAATAAAGCTTTTTGAAGTAAATGTGAATAGTCTAACATATCTAATATTAAATGTATGTTGTTCGAAATATGTCTGTTATGCAAAAATCCCGACTGCGTTTCACCAATAATTGAGTTTAACACACATTTTAGTCTTTTAGCCAGAACCAATGCTATTATTTTGTAGTCATTATTTAGTAAGGAAATTGGACTCCAATTGTCTATGAGAAGGGGATCTTTGTTTGGCTTTGGGATTAGGGTAATTATTCCCTGACATAAGGTGGGGGGAAGAAATGTTTTTTCTGTACTTTCTTTAAAAACTTCTAATAAAAAAGGTGCTATTTTTTTGCTAAATAATTTATAAAACTCTGAGGTGAGTCCATCATTTCCTGGAGATTTTCCATTTTTTAACATACTATTTGCATCAACAATTTCTTTCAAGGTAATAGGGCTGTCACAGAAGGCTTTATCTACCATATTCAACTGCTGTACATTTGAGACTCAAAAAATAATTGAGACTCAAAAAAATCATTGGCATCTTGGTAGCAAAATTTGGATGTATATAATTCACTGTACAATTTAGCGCAAAATTTTCCAATAATTTTCTCATCTTCACTTATTGTTCCATCAATTATGAGTTTTGTTATATTATTATTTTTGGCTTGCTCCCTTTCTAATCGAAAGAAATACACAGAACTTTGCTCACCATCCTCGAGCCATTTTCTGCACGACCGTATGTAGGCTCCTTCAGCTTTATCTTTATATATTTTATCTAATTCCTGTTGCTGTTCAGCAAGTTCAGCTTATACAGATTCAGTAAGATCTTCCATATTTTTGGCTAAAAGATTGGCAATTTTAAAAATTACTTCATTCTCATAGGATTTCCTCTTTTTAGCTAAGTCACCACTGAATTTACGAAGAAATTTACAGACTTCATATTTGGTTAGCTCCCAATTGCTACAATAATTATTTTCTTCTTTTGCTTTATTCCAAAGGGTAGTAATGGTATAATCAATTTTGTTTCTTACTTCATCATAAGAGAGGATTGAATTATTAAGCTTCCAATAAGAGGGAGTCTATATGAGTTAACATTATTCCAACATGTTCTCCAACCAATACGACCATATAGGTCGTTTGTCACTTCCCTGAAATACGACCCATAGGAGCATTTACTAAAGTGGCACCCCTATCGACAACAGGACACTTTCATTTTAATTCATGAAATATGACCCATAGGAGCGTTTGCTAAAGTTGTTTCAGATTTCGCGTAGCTCAATTGGTAGAGCATTGCAATAATATGCAATCATGTGATCATGCGATCGTGGGTTAGATCCCAGGGAACACGTGCTCATAAAGTGCACTCTAAATCACTAAGGGTAGGTTTAGGGGTGGGGTGGGTGGGTGTAGTCGTTAATAAAAAAATAGTTTTGCTAAATGGAGATAGGAGAAATGGTGTAAAAAGTCCACACACTGCATTTAAATGAACAAGCGATTTCATTGGTAACAACAGTCATACATCATTTCATGACGTCAGATGTAACACGACACTGTCATTATTTTTACGCCCACTAGAGGGCGCATGAATTTAAGGTCGTAATAAGGTGCTTAAAAAACAACCAATAGGGTTGTTTTTTGTTTTTTTTGGAGGACAGTCTCCATTATTTGGAAGAGGGATTTGAATAGTAATACATTTATGATTAGATAAAGGTGAAGGTATGATGTCAGATTAAATATTATGTAGCTCCATTGAAGTAAGCCATAGGTCAATGCGAGATTGGCTCGAGAGAGAGTTATTACTCCATGTAAATACTTTTAAAGATGGGTGGGTTTCTCTCCA
This sequence comes from Culter alburnus, assembly GCA_028476615.1. Taxonomy (NCBI): domain Eukaryota; kingdom Metazoa; phylum Chordata; class Actinopteri; order Cypriniformes; family Xenocyprididae; genus Culter; species Culter alburnus. The sequence goes on along the minus strand of JAOTNS010003951.1, from coordinate 1,241,483 downwards.
GCTATCAACCAAAGAAAATCTTTGCATGAACATCTTTAAGTAGTTGGAGTTAGGCGTATTAGATTTGGGGGCATCTATCAATATTAACGTCCATAACCACATTGAAATCGCCTCCGAAAACCAAATAGAGTTGGGGTAATTATTTAACAGTGAAAGTATATGTTCTTCCATTCAATAAAACAAATTTTCATTTTCCTTTTGTTGATTAAATCTGTAGAGATTGGTAACAATAAATGTAGTATCTGAAATTTCAAGTAAAAGACAAACAAATCGTCCATTTGGATCACAGTCAGAAAAAAGAATTTTCCCTTTAAAGCGATGATGTAAGATGCAAACCCCAGCTGAGTTTGATGTTCCATGGGACATCCACAGGTCCATGCCCCATTGTGATCTCCAAAAATTTAAATCTTCTTTGACTGAATGATATTCTTGTAAAAAATAAAAGTCAGAGTTAAACTGTTTAAGGTATAAAAAGATAGCCTTGCGTTTGGTAAGGTTTCTTAGCCCTCGAACATTAAAAGAAATAACAGACAGAACCAAGACATAAAAAAACAGGAGAGATGAAATAAATAAATAAAACCTTTAGGAAATATTATACAAATAACGTAGCAAGAAAACGCACTTATCTAGGAAGTATGCGCATAACGGAGCTCTGCAAATTCTATAACAAAAGATACCAAAGTAATGATGTAGTGCAGTACAAAAATATTCATAAATTATTAACACCAGAACAGAGTATAACAGGAGAACAGGCAATCCACACATTGCTAGCAATAGCACCAAAGCTCCTCGTTTTGTTCAACAAATTCTAAACTAAACCCATTAGAACAGGGTTAAGATCCAAAGAGGTAGATTAACAAAATACCTGCCTTAAAGGTATTGCTGTTCAGCGTACATGCACACGAGTTTGTTTTATTTAAAAAACCTCAAGTACAAAAGTGTGCAGGTCTACTCTAGAGTGGAGCAGGTAATGTTAAACGAAGATAAGAAAGGGGAATTCAAATTGGTGGAAATATTTCCATGCCATTCACAAAGGCCCTACCTCCTACAAAATAGGCCCGCTTGTTATCTTGCCGTGCTTGTTCTACGAGAGGCAATAGTTTCTTTCTATTTTCTCTATCCGTCGGAGACAGATCCTCTGAGATTTTTAAGTTGATGTTCCTGAGAAACTGAGAGTCCTTCGCTGCTCGCCAAATTGCGTCATGATAGAAGCGCGAGGTAAACTGAACGATGATCCCTCTAGGTTTGTCATTGCTCATCTGTTTACGACCGAGTTGATGTACAGTGTCAACAATGTATGGAAGTTTGTCCCTTGCTTCTGGTAAAAGCTGTTGGCATACCTGGATGACATTCTCTTGAACATCCTCCCTCTCCTTTTCGGGGATCCCGTAAACTCTCAGATTCCATCGATGCGTGTATCCTTTGAGGTGAGAAAGACGTTTTTCTTGCTCAGACGATTTCGTCTCAACATTTTTCACTTGTGATTTCATTGTGCCGAGTTGGGTTTTAACATCATTAACTTCAGCACTCACAAAACTCAACAGCTGTCTTCACGTCGGTTATCTGTTTGGTGTTTTCAGTGATGGTCTTTTTCATGCTCGTGATCGCTCATGCATTCTCACCCACTATTCTTTCCAATGCATCAGATCGATTGTTAAATATACGCGAGAGTTCTTTGAACTGTGAGAGAATTCTGGCAGTATCAAGGCTTTCTATCTTCCAATGTTTAATTAAAGAAGACTTGCATGAAGTTTGGGGAAGAGGAAGAAATATTACCTCAGCATGCATGATATCTGCAGAATCCATTTCTGACTCGAGGTAATCATGCAAATTTTCACTCAAAAGTTTGTTCGAGTCTTGTTGCATCACTTGAGTAGCTTTATTAGCTGGGTTAGCCTTAACCTGGTACATGTTCTTGTTTTTCCTCTTCTCAGATTTTCCCATTTTCAATCATTCTAGATGTTACTATCACATATGCACCAAAATGTAACTGAGTGGTCTCTGTTATTGCACAACTAATTAAAATATTAGTTTGAATTTGCGGAGCTCTCTAATGCATGTCTTATCAGAACGCCATCTTGGGGCCTCCCCTTTAATATGTAAAAATGCTAAATTTAATTTCCAATGTTTTGCGTCATACACACAGACGCTAAAGCGCCCTCTAGTGCCTTTTCCTCTGGCGTCAATAAAATGACTCGCTTCAAGAGCCTGCCTAAATGACATTGATTCATTTTCATTCGTTAAATTACTATTATTATTATTATTATATTTACATTTATATTTTAACCTAAACATTAAATGTCTAAACCTTATAGCCTCTTGTTTAGCGCTCTAACATTATTGAGTTCCCGCCTTTGGTCTCAATCCCATCATTTTGCTTTTTACTCTGTTTTATATGAATAAGGCCAAAACGACATCTAAATTACTGTGACTTTTTCGTCTGGCTCTGTTAAGTGTTTTATATTGAGAAATTGTTTGGGATTAGGAGTCACTTTATAGCTATGCCATGCTGTTCAAATTGAAAATATACCAACATTTGTTATGATGACAAAATTATACCGGAATATGTGATTTTCATGAAGACAAATTTCCAATGCCCTTTGCCTCAGTGGAGGTTTGACGTGAAATATTTTTCAATTTTCATTGAAAGCAATGCGTTACAGCCGCTTCGCTGAACATTAACGCTTTACGTGGCTTAATCCTAAAACAACAACCAGGGAGAAACTATTTTTCTTGTCATCAACAGCATCTAAGGCTAAGACAACAGCAACGTAAACAAAGTGGAAGGACAATATTTTTATGTTAAGTGTGTCTCAATGCATTAAGCTTTTTCTTCATAACTGTGTTTTATTTTCTAGGAAAATGCTTAACATGTTATTAATTGTGTTCATATGGGCTGCTTATAAGGTGTAGTGAATTTGCTCCTCCAATATCACCTACATTAAGCCACATTAAGCGCTTATTTTTCATGTTAAGCACGAATTTCCCGCTTCGCTGGACGTGTTTGCCGCCAGTATAGCATCTCTTGGACATGTGGCAGTATCAGACCCCAAGTGAGAATGGGGTGGAAATCAAGTCAAGTATTAGCATGTTTCAGAAGAAAACGAAAAAATAAAAAATTGGCTTGATTTTTCATTTTTTCATTCTGGGGTTGGAATCGAATAATCAGCTTGAACATTCAATCTCTACTTGTGAAACGCCTGCTGATTATTCAACCAGACGTCAAACCATGTCGTCATCAGTTGTTCATCTGTTCCGCTCAACAGAATAAAGTCCCTCGCTCTACAGCTGTAGCCTACGGATATTCTACATTATATCTCTTTTTCATAAATATTTTAATTTACTTTGCAGCTGCACACAACCACCCCCAGTCTATAACTTTAGCACAATGCCTGTTTTATTTAACTGACCAACTATAAAAATCTAGCGAAGCTGCTCGACGCACTGGGCAGCGCGGCGCGAATGTACAATACACTGAAGTAAAGCGCAAATCAGTAGCCTATTGATTTAAATGTAAATATGCAGCAGTCATAACTTTTGTTTTAGACAACACCCTGAGTTTTGGACATGGGATGAATTTGAAATATCACAGATATGAAAAGATATATCATGTTATTAGCTCCTCAAAGGAGTAATGTTAAATAAATATAATGTTAAATATTATAGTGCTCTCTCAGTTATAAGAAGATATCAAAACCCTGAAATAACACTAACAATAAAGAGATGAAAAGTATTTTTATAGCCTATTTATTGCCATCTGTTGGTGTCAGAAATTAACTTTAAGGGTTAAAAGATTTTCAGGGGATTTTTTATTTAACCTTTATATTGGATTTTTTCCTAATCTTATTAAAAATGTAGGTATGCCATCTTTAATGTAGGTATGCCATCTTTAATGTTAAGTTCTTAAAATTTAGTTAATTAAATTAGAATAATATGACGCTATAGGTTGTTACCAATTAAATCAGTATCAACCAAAGGCTTGCAGATGTGTCGAAGAAGCAGCATCTGAAGTTGAATTTGTCTATTTAATGAGATGTTAGATAGAGTTGCTCAGAGAGGGCAGTAAATGTGTAGCAGTTGCATTATGTAATGAGATTAATGTTTTAAACAACATTTTGAATACATAAATATTAAATGAATGACAAAACTAAACAATATTTGGATTATGAAATTAATGTCGCCAGTAGGTGGCGGCACTAAACACGGAACGAACGTGGAGCCAGTTTCGTTTTTTTCCGTAAGTAGAATAGGAAAGGCGTATGACATTTAGCATAAGCGTTTTGAAGAATGTGAAACCGGAAGTACGTTCAAGGCGATATTTTGTGTTTATAAAGCATAAACAGTTGTATTTTTTTCGGAAATGATCGATTGAAGTCCACTATAAGAAGAATAATCCTGGAATGTTTTCATCAAAAACTTTAATTTCTTTTCGACTGAAGAAAGAAAGACATGAACATCTTGGATGACATGGGGGTGAGTAAATTATCAGGAAAAGTTTAAGTGGACTAATCCTTTAAGAATCAAGGGTATGTAAACTTTTGAATGGGGTCTTTTTTATAAATTCTGCTATTTTTTTGCTCTTGTGGACTTTATGTAAACAACTGTTATGTGAAATAGTTTATTCAGGATAGTACTAAATAAAAAATAACATGCAATTATCATGATCCTTCTTATATTTGTTAAAATGAACTTTTGAGCACAACTGTATAGGCCTATAGGCCTACTAACAATCACGCACGAACTGTCATTCTGACTATCTGACATCCGGAGAACAAAAGCGAGAATACATACTGTTCTGAGATAATGTAGGCCTTATGTTTTATTAAAATGTATTATAATTGATATCTGCAATAAATGCACCACAAACTGCTGCGCACTCGCACACAGGACTGATTTTATGATTTTTATAATGTAATAACTTGCCACAAGTGCAAGCAGGACTTTGTGTGTGTGTATGTGTGTGTGTGTGTGTGTGTGTGTGTGTAGACTTACATTTGTGTAGTCCTGCTCTAATCCTGATCTTTCCTCCATGATCCACACTAGAAAACACACAGTGTCACATTAACACACAGACACAAGTAACCTTTTTAGATTTCTGATGTAATTTCTGAATTTTCTATTAAAATTCATCAAAATGGTGCCAATCATGGTTGGATCAAATGCAAAATACTACATCGTACTCATTGGACTACGGTCAGACTCTCTAAAATATACTCTTATGTTGATCCTATCTATAATCTCTGTCATCAGGGTCCCTCAACCTTGGCACATATGTTCTGGGGCCCGTTTCAGAAAGGAGGTTAAATGCGAACTCTGAGTATGTTAACCCTGAAATGAGGGAAACTCTGGGTTTTCCGTTTTTGAATGGGAGGTATGTGAAACCCAAGATAGCAGGTTAAGTCAAGCCAGTTTCTGAAAGAGAGGTAATTTATACTATGGTAACTTGGTAACCAAGGGACAAACCTGGTCGGGAGCAGGTTTTCTTCGGTCTCCTCCCCCTTTTTAAAGTGCAAGTGATGTTTAATGTGCTTGGACACAGAGCTCTGTGAACAGCCAGCCTCTTTTGCAATGACCTTTTGTGTCTTGCCCTCCTTGTGCAAGGTGTCAATGGTCGTCTTTTGGACAACTGTCAAGTCAGCAGTCTTCCCCATGATTGTGTAGCCTACAGAACTAGACTGAGAGACCATTTAAAGGCCTTTGCAGGTGTTTTGAGTTAATTAGCTGATTAGAGTGTGGCACCAGGTGTCTTCAATACTGAACCGTTTCACAATATTCTAATTTTCTGAGATACTGAATTTGGGATTTTCCTTAGTTGTCAGTTATAATCATCAAAATTAAAAGAAATAAACATTTGAAATATATCAGTCTGTGTGTAATGAATGAATATAATATACAAGTTTCACTTTTTGAATGGAATTAGTGAAATAAATCAACTTTTTGATGATATTCTAATTATATGATCAGCACCTGTAAGATATTTAGTCTTGTTTCCTGAGGGGATCTAAATTAAGTACATTTTACTTAAGTAAAATTATCAGTATCTGCCAGTGTGGTAATAAAAATAATCTTAATGCAAACGGAAAACAAGATTATTCGGAGTGTCTATTATTAAGTGCAAATTTACAGTAGCTCCGCCCACCAATGTCAGACCAGGTTAAAATTGACACACATTCTTGTGGCTGCAGTGGTGTAGGCAGTAGTGTGTTGGGTGCAGAGAATTAACTTGTGATGCGATTGACTGGGTTCAAAGTTTATAGTTGCCTTCTGCCAGCTCGCTATTCTACCTTTTCCCATCCCATATCACATCAGAAAGGCATATATTTTCAATAAAAATGAAGAAAATCTTCGAGTGTTTAAGGGTATTTCCCATGAATGGTATCAACACTGGTCAACACACTGAATCAATGCCTTTGGTCTCTATGAAAGGAAGCTTCAGCTTAAGCGTTACCACAGTGATGCATTGCTCATTGGTTGAGCCTTGTAAAGAATGAGGTAAGTCATTTACATAAAACATACCCAAACCATGTCCACATAAGGGCATTCCACACACCCTTTTCTTACGTCACACTTAGCATACATGAAGCTATCTTTAGATGCTTTCACACAGCAAGATCCTTGATCCATCCTCCAACAAGATCATGTGATTTTTGCATTTCACATTTTTTCCTAAATTTAGAATAAAATTTAGTGCGAAAGTTACTGATGAATCATGATTTTTTTTGTGAAAACGTTCCACTTAAAATCCCTGCAAGGGAAATTCCTTTACTGAGACAGCCCTAGGAGAAAGTGTGCACTTTCCATCAAAAATAAAGTGCCCTTGCATGCCTGCAGAGGGCACCGTTTCCACTAACACTACACACATCATGGACTCAGTTTCCCACAATGCTTTGTTCTGTCATCTGTGTAATTATGTGCAGCTGTGTCACATAAGGCACAGAGACAAGAGGGTTAGATCCAAATGCAGCTTTAATTGGGTAATCCATAATCATAGTCACAGCCAAGCAAGGGTCAAAATCCACAGAACAGTCCATACAACACAAGAAAAACAAAGAGTGAAGCCAGTGACCATAAATGAAACCTCCATAACAAAAGCAGACACAAACTCAGAATAAAAAGACAGACACTAATAACATAACTCAAGACAGCTGGGTGCAATGAAGTGATAATGAGTCCGGGAAGTGGGTTATGGGAAATTAAGTCCAAAAGTGGTGAGGCAATAGTCCGGGTTGGAGTGCCCTCTAGTGGCTAACTATGGCACTCCAACTGGTGATCATGACAAGCTGTTTCCCCATCACCTTTTTATCCCTTTGTCGCTCTCCCTATATAACTCAGTTCAGTTGTTTGTCTAATTGCGAAGTCTTGTCTTGCCTTGCATAGCATTACTGAGCGTTTCCCCTGGTTTCTATTTTTCTGGTTTGTGATATCTGCCTGTTTCCTGGTTTTCTCGTTCCTGTCTCGTCCTCTGGATTTGTTTGTTTGTATGGACTGATTTACTGTTTAATTGACTACGACTTTGGATTGTGCTACAAATAAAACTGCATTTGGATCTTCTATTGTTGTCGCTCAGTGCTTGCAACAACTAACACCAGCAAATCATAACAGGTAAAATCATGGAAATATTTTGTAATTTTCATCCTGTTTTTTGTTAGATTTTTTTGCTTGGTCACTGTCTTTGTGGGTTTTGGTTGTTTTGTTGTAGGCTGTAAGGACCTTTTGATATAACTTTTTAATATTTTTGCAAAGTGATATTGAACTGTAAAAGCGGTCAAGACCTGCTTAGAACAACTTTAGCTGTGCGTTTACTGGAAGATAATTCCACACAAATATGTTTGCCATCATAATGATGACAGTAGTGCACACAAAAGTAGTAGCTGTTCTGTGCTCTGGCATGGTTAGCGTACACTGCATACAAACCATGTTCGAGCCCAACTGGACCGTGCTGTGGCCCACCTCTTCCAAGCAGGCCAGGGATGGCTAAACGAACTATGCCCGGGTACAGAACGGAGCGATAACATTTGTCAAATTAACCAGGCTATGATGGTCAAACATGCTTGTGCACGGTTCAGAGCGCCTAGTGTGAGTACGTCCTAAAGCTAAGCTTAATACAAAACCCCTCCAGCTCGACATACTTGAGTTGGTCCTTTCTGTAGTTTTGAAGGTTGAGTTTATCAGAGAGCAGCTTGACTCCTGAATCTCCTGGGTGATTGTAGCTCAGATCCAGCTCTCTCAGGTGTGTGAGGGGTTTGAACTCAGAGCTGAAGACACATAACCACAGCCTTCCTCTGTCACCATACAGCCAGACAGCCTACAAACACACACAGGAACACCAAATATGACATTAGTTGACAATCAGATCAGTCACTATCACACACTGACCTGTGCAGTTTGCATTTGCAGGTATTTTCTGTATATTCAGTCACAAAATTAACAAAAGTGTCTGTGGAAATGTACTTGAGTAAAAGTATTAATTTACTTGTATAAATGTAGTGAAGTCAACAGACATATGTATACTTATGTGCATTATATAAAATGTTTTTCAAACATGTCTATTTCAGCCATTCGGTAGGCATTATTTATTTTTAACCATTTAAAAAAAACTAAAATAACTTCCAGTAATTTCCATTGACTACTTTTTTTCAAATGTCCTTGTTTTGAATTGGAAATATAATTTACGTTATTTAACTTTTAACTGAATATGATGAAAAAAAACATTAAGGCCATTTTAAGAGGGAACGTGTGCATATTTTAAAATAAAATATAGATTACAAATAGTTCAAATGCAGATTCTATATCTTAATAAATTATTTCATTTCTCTTAAATATCTTTAAAAACTTTATTGACTGATTTTAAATTTAAAATAACTAAAGCTTTTATTTTAGGAGCTAATAACAAACAAATAATAACAGGATATGAGCTTCTCATGTGTAAATGAACACAGTGCCACAGTTTCACTCTGAAAATGCAACACTTCATAATGTATATTTATAGAAATACATGGCAATCTTCATAATTTGATAATCATAATAAGCAATTTCCCATGCTCTTAACCATTAATTGTTAGAAAAATATGCTATCCAACTGTTGAGTAACAATGTTTCATATAATTGCCATTTGGGTGTGGTAATTTGGGACCTTGGCTAAGATACTAAAGGTGTTCCACACACAGCCACTAGATGGCACTACCGTTTGTGTGCCGGAAGCAATCCATGCATTAAATAAATGTATCTGAAACACAGCATTTTGCAGTATGTTTAGTAATTGTTTCAGGCCATGCAGTGATTTCCATCATCACACTGTCCACTCATCTCCCCACCCTAAACAATGTTTAAATCACTAATCAGGTTGGAAAATGTAAAAAATGCATTATGAAAAATCATTATAAATATATATAAAAAAACACATTCCATTTTTGTGTTGTCTCTTTATTCTTCATTCATTGAGAGCAGATATCACATTTGGTGACAAAATTTAATGGTCATTCATTGTGATTTTATGGAAAACCATTTACCTCAGTATCTGCAGTTGACAGTTTGGACTCTTCAGTCCATCAGAAAGAAGCTTCACTCCTGAATCCTGCAGGTCATTGTTACTCAGGTCCAGCTCTGCCAGGAACATGTTTGAGGATTGCAGAGCTAAAGACAAACTCTTACAGGAATGAGCGGTGAGATTACAGAACTGTAACCTGTGTAAAGTACAAAACAAACAGCGATATAATGTATTTATTAGGTAGGGTTTATAATCTGAAGCACAGATGAATCTTTGACTGCAGTGATGTAGTTGAGGCAATCAAAACCATTAGATATATTCAATGATTATTGAATTTAAGAATTTAAGGCTATAAATCCAAATTAAGATTATGTGTGTATTATTATAGTGTAAAATGTTTCAATAATTCAACTCTTCATAAAGCATTGAACCAGGACAGTTTACCCACTATTTTGTTACCAAGTCGGGATTACCAGTGCTCTAAATAGAGCTACATATCATAATGTAGGCTACTAGTTATATAGAGAATTAAAGTAGATAAAGATAAAGTAGATAAAGCAGATACAGCAGTTACCATGGGGTTACTTGAAGGTTACTTTAACATCTTCTAGTCTAATGAATAGATTACATTTTCAAGTCCAATGACTGATATTTTGTTGTGCACTACCAACCCTGTGATACTACAGAATGAAATCCAACAGTATTGTGATATGCCGGACAATGTTAAAAATATGCAGTGTCCAGAAGTTATTAACTACTCTATTATTTAGACTCACAGACATCAACAAACAGCACATGAAACTCATCAGTGGTAACAATCAATTAAAAGCTTCATGCTGCAGTGGATACTGGGTAACAGCATAGTACAAAACTCATTCATGGCTCCCAGCATGTAATGCATCAATAAGTTATGAAGCTGAATTGTCTTACTATTTTTTGCTCTTTTTTTGCTGTCGTTTTTCTTCTTTTTAGCAGCTTGTTTTGTGATGTTGAGTTGATCTGTTTATTTGAATATTCTGTTGATTGTCACCATTGTTGTGGTTTGTATGATGAGAATTCATATCTAAGGGTGCATTCACACTTGTAGTTTGGTTTGTTTGGTACGGACCAAAGCAGAAAAAAAAAAATAATCCTGGTCCGATAAGCGTTGAGATTGGCAATTTTATTTCTGAACCAAAAGATACCGAACCTAAAGGAATAGGGATATGTTCACAACCTGATTGATTGGATTTTATGACGTATTGCCTTTTCTGAGTCGGAACTTACTGAACATCAAAAACAATGCTGTGTGCTGAGGTAAATGTGCTCATTGTGTGTGCACAGCCTGTATATGATGGTATTTTGGCCAGCTGGGAACTCATGAAGAGCTTATAAAATGTGTAAAGGAGTCAAAACAGTGGCGGGAATCCATCCGTTTGGAAGCGGACCGAGACCCACCTTTTCAGCGGTCTCGGTCCGCTTGTTTGGTGTGCACCAGGGTTCGGATGGCAGCATTCACATATGTTCAAATGAACTGCACTAAAAGAGCAATCACACCAGGGTTTGTTTTAATCAAACTAAACATGACAAGTGTGAACGCACCCTAAATGTGTAATGTTTAAAAAAATATTTGTACAAACGAGTTACCTTGCCTCATGTTTAATACATCACACTAATATTTTTTATCACAACAACTGCATTTAACAGATTTTCACCTTTAATACCACTACCACTTTTCTATTTGCTTTATCATCAAACTACAAAACAGCACATGCTAAATTCATAAATGTGTTTATGTTTTGAAAGTGGAGTGATTTGTTGTCAGTGTTTCTTACTGAGCTGATCTGGATTCTTTAACCACAGGCAGCAGCTTCTGAAGAACTTCATTTGCTGTATTTTTTGCTCCAATAAACTGTTTTAGATCAAAAACTTCCATCTTTGCTCTGATGTCAGCAACACATAAATCAGAGCTGACCACTGTGAAGAGGAGAGGTTGGTTTCTCCTATTTTTCCAGAACTCAGATAATCTTGGATCTCCTGCATCAGTGAATCATCACCCAGTTCATTCAGAGAGTGGAACAGATTGATGGATCTCTCTGGAGAATGATTCTCCCTAATCTTCTGTTTGATGAACTGAACTGTTTCCTCTTTGTTGTATGAGCAGATTCCTGTCTGTGTCAGCAGTTCTCGTAAGAGAGTCTGATTGGACTCCAATGAGAGACCCAGAAGGAAACGCAGGAAAAGGTCCAGGTGTCCATTACTACTCTGTAAAGCCTCTTCCACAGCTCTCTGATGCAGCTCAGATAATGAATAATGTTCTGATGAATTATTTTGGAACAAGTACAACATCTTAGACAACCGACTTTGTTTGGATTTGTCAAACGCATTTCTGTTCTCGTTTATAAAGTAACTGTGTGCATATAGAGCTGCTAGATGTTCCTGAAGGCTCAGATGAACAAAGCAGAAGACTTTCCCCTGATACAAGCCAAACTCTTCTCTAAAGATCTGTGTGCACAATCCTGAGTACACTGATGCTTCGGTCACATCAATGCCACACTCTCTCAGGTCTTCCTCATAGAAGATCAGGTTTCCTTTCACAAGCTGCTGGAAAGCCAGTTTCCCCAGTTTGAGAATCATGTCTTCATCTTTCACTTTCTTCTTATAGTCCTTCTCATGTTTGATGTTAGTCTGAATAATCAGGAAGTGTGTGTACATTTGAGTGAGAGTCTTAGGAATCTGTCTTCTCTTTGCTTCACTCAACAACTTCTCTAGAACAGTGGCTGAGATCCAGCAGAACACTGGGATGTGGCACATGATGTGGAGGCTCCTTGATGACTTCAGGTGTGTGATGATTGTATTGGCCAGACTCTGATCACTGATTCTCTTCCTGAAGTATTCCTCCTTCTGTGGCTCATTGAAGCCTCGTACCTCTGTCACTCGATGGACACACTCAGAGGGGATGAGATCAGCTGATGCTGGTCTAGAGGTGATCCAGATGAGAGCAAAGGGAAGCAGATTCCCCATAATGAGGTTCATCAGCAGCTTGTCCACTGAGGCTGATTCAGATTTATTAAAGAGTTTCACTTTGCTCTGAAAATCCAGAGACAGACGACACTCATCCAGACCATCAAAGATGAACAACACTTTATATTCATCACTGGATATTTCCATTTCATTTGTTTCAGGGAAAAAGTCATGAAGAAGATCTGAAAGACTGAGTGTTTTATCCTTCATCAAGTTGAGCTCTCTGAAAGGAAGTGGAAATATGAGCTGGACGTCCTGATTCTCTTTCCCTTCAGCCCAGTCCAGGATGAACTTCTGCACAGAGACTGTTTTTCCAATGCCAGCGACTCCCTTTGTCAGCACAGTTCTGATGGGTTTGTCTTGTCCAGGTAAAGGTCTAAAGATGTCATTGCATTTGATTGGTGTGTCCTCTGTTGCTGCTCTCCTGGACAGTATCTCAATCTGTCTCACCTCATGCTCACTATTGATCTCTCCACTCTCACTCTCTGTGATGTAGAGCTCTGTGTAGATCTCATTCAGGAGTGTTGTGTTTCCCTGCTTTGCTGTTCCTTCATTCAGACACTGAAACTTCTTCCTCAGATTTGATCTAAATGTGTTGAGGCTGTAGGCTTTATTGCTGTGAAATAATCCATTATTACATGATAAGCACAATGCCTATATCTTTATCATATTTAGATTCAAATATATGATAAATGAAATATATTCATTTATAGAAATGTTATACCTGAGACCACGCTGTGTATCTCCACTCTTTAAATGTATTGGCTGATCTATAGATGCGTCACTCTTCATAGACACACAGCTGGGCTCTGGTTCTGATCTCTTCTGATGAACTGGACTAAAACAGACGGAAGATTAAAGTGAATACTTCAAATTACTGTATTCAACAACTATTTATTTATCATTAAAGAAATCACTTTAAAGTGTGTTACATTGTAAAGAAAATATACCTGTAACGCCACACCAGCAGAGGGAGCCCTCTCCCGAGTACTGACTGTGTGCCACTCCCTCTGCTTCTCTGCTCACATCCTGTTTGTCTGCCATTTAAGCATGGCTTGGCCATCGCTTAGTTGCGAAGTATTGCCAGTTTCACCTGCCTTACCGAGCGTTTCTTTCATTGATTGTTTGCCATCTTGTTATGACCATTGCCTGTTTGATTCTGTTTCTGCCTTTTTGATTACCCCCTTGTACTGTTGCTTGGATTGGACTGCCTTATTGTGTTTGAACTTCTGCCTGCCTTTTGTTTATGCCCCTTGCCTGTCGATTTGGATTTGTTTGCTGTGGATTGTAATAAAACACTGCACATTGATTCTAACGCCGCCTCAGCGTCCTTACATAATACTTCGCCTACGATGAATCCAGCAGAAGTTTCCAATCTACAGGCCACATTCGCTTATCAAGGCGATGTGCTCAAGGAGTTCAGAGACCAACTGGCCAAAGCTCAAGCGGCTAACGACTACCTCACTCAACATCTACGATCGCTACCACCGCCCATGCCCAGAAAGGTAAGCCTTGCATTTAGGGCTGTGACGATAACCGCATTACCGCATAACCGCGGTAATAAGATGTCGACCGCGGTGTTTAGGTCATCACCGTCATCACCGCACTCTTTTTTTTTTTCTTTTTATTATTTGCTAGTGAAAGTTACAGGAATGCATATGGTGTGTTATATGAAGTATAAACAATTTGTCATTATTTGCCAATTTACTGTCTTCCGTCCCGGCAGCGTCAGTATTTCCTCTGTGTTTTTTTTTTTGTTTTTTTGCAAGATGGTGGGGGGTGTCTGCCGAACGAACAGCAAGAGCAGAACGAATTTGTCAAACGTTTTAAACTCAACAAAATTGTGAAATGCATATATCAAGAGCATGCTCACAGATGAAAATAACAGAGAACAAAACAGCGTTGGATGAAGTAGATTAGCGCCCTGCACGGGCCTCAAATATAGGCCCTATCCAGTCTTTTTTTCCCCCTTCTCCCAAAACAGCTTATACTACTGTTTCTGCTATTAAAATAGTTCAGTTTTGTATGTAATGTAAAAATGGTTATATTTCGTTTCTTTTCTTTATAAAATTAATTTACAAAAACGTTTGGAGCATTTTTTTGTTAGTTAAATGTAAGGGTTTTTTTTGTTTGTTTTTTTTAAGTAGGCTAATGGCCAAGCGGCCAGCGGCAGACAATGAGTTGATCATAGCCTATGTTTTAATAAATTTAGCCTTCTCAAATCATAAGGACTTGTCTAAAATATAATCTATAGATATAAAACAGTTCAAGCATATCACAATGTTAGTTTAAATGTTTAACCTAAATAAATGTGCGCTCTTAGACGCATATCCAATCGTTTGTACGGAGTGAAGCTGAAGCGGGCTCTGCAGGACATGGAGGCGTTAGCGAGATCTCTTGCATTTTTTTTAACAGTGGAAACATATTAAAATAGGCATTCATTGTTGCTCATAAAGGTAAGAGTAATACGTCATTCCAAACTGTAAAGGTCTACTTTTGTCGTGTACACTCACAATATCAACAAAACGTTGTGCTTTTCTGCCGTCTCTGGCTTGAACAGGGGCGCTTCACACAGGCATGACGAATATATATAGAAAGCTTTAAATTACTACTTTAAAACGAAATAATTCAAATCGAAAATAGAAACTCTTTCATTATGTAATCCGTGCATTTCTCTCTAAAGGCACATTCAATGAGGAGATGGCCAGTCAGTTTTAGGAAAGGCCTAAAACAGGCCCGATTAAAATTTGCGTTTTATTTATAATTCGATACAATTAAAAAAATAAAACACAAATTATAATGGCATATGTGTAAAACTTTGTCCTATAATCGTATAGCTGCTTATATATTCTGATTTTTATGTTGCTCTGTTCTGAATAGGCCTACCTTAAAATTTAAAGGATTTGCTGCAACGCAATTTTGTCTGATATATGAATATATTTACTAGCCTATTTTTAATCCATACAGCCAATTCTTTAAAACAGCTTTTATATATAGCCTACATCCAGTGGCGTACCGCAAAGAATGAGATGGGGCCCCTCCCACAAGCAGTGATGTCATGTGTTAAAATTTGTTGTGCACCTGAGTCCATCTGCCCCACAGTTTACAAAAACTGATTTAACAGTGAATCATGTGGTGAATTATCATTGCATTTATTTGATGTTATTATCGAATAATATTATAGCCTAGCCTATATGATAGGCCTATATAATGTTGTATAATGTGATTTTGATATCGCAGACTAAAATACCGGCAGGAATAAATATTTAGGCTGATTTACTCATTAAAACCAAAGGAGCGCCAAGAGAACGGATAACAGCCAACGAGCACTGGCCATGAATTCAGAAACAACACATTCCAGCGGATAGATTGCCTCTTTAACACAGACCTACAAATTCTTATCAAATGGAGATGTTTCTTTCTTTTAGGTACAGTTATTCGCAGAGTTTAAATTAATTTTTGAGACGTTTCAGAAAGATTCTCGCAGAGAGACAGCTGAAAGCGCACACTGTTTTTATTTAATCTATTTTACAAAAGTAGCCTACAAGGTGGTGTTGTTATTGTGAGCGTAAATATAAAATAAAATTTAAAAAAAGTAGTCCATTTGTAGTCTTGCACTAATCTGTAGGATATCGCCAAAAATGACGGAAGGCCTATTTTAAGTTGTTTTCAGCTGTCATGAGGAGAGAAAATCCATCAGAACGCGCCGGCGCATTCGTCGGCTAGAGGGATAAAAATGTAGCCAATTAGTTTCATATTTATATTTAAATATTGGGCTATTGCCTATTATTATTTTTATTTTTTTTAAATTTCAACTATGTTATTATGAAAGGGTATAGCATGACGGATGCGCAATGTTGGGAGACATGCAGCGGGTCAGACATAAGTTTGACCACTTCATTAAGTTTTGTTTTATAGTAAGTCTTTCTTTAAAGTGAATTTCGTTTTGTAGAAATTGTATCTTAATTTCAATCAATGTTTCATCAAACCAATTGCCTGTATTAATAAATAGGAAGAAAACCAAGAACGTCGGTGTGGAATGGATTGAAGTTCGTAACAAATGAATTCATGTTTCTGCGGCCTTTGAATAAGGCTGAAGCAATAGACGTCTTTCTGTTTTATTAAATTTCTTTATTACTTTATTGCATGTCTTTATTACTTAATTAATTGATAAGATATTTTTGGTCTAACAATATATTTTAGCTGGTCTAAATTCTAGTTAAGTTCAAGACCGAAAATAAAGCAGCAGGACTTGCCGATTCACTTAAGCGACCCAGTAGTTTAAGAATGATGTTCCTGATGTTCCCTTATGTTGCACTTTGAAAAACCCCAAATAAGAAAAAAAAAGCATCTTTTATGTTCCACTTTAAAATGTTGTTGTAAATGTAGTCTTGTTAAGTTAAATAATAGTAATGGTAATTTGCTGTTAAATGGTGAAAAACTGTTCCATATTTCCTATTAAACTCAAAAGATATCGAAAAAACAAAGTTGAAATTAAATGTAATTTTATTTTATTATTGTTAATATTTTTTGACGTTTAAATAATAAAGAAGACCGACTGCTTTATTTCCATGTTCATTTACAAGCTGCATGCGTTCTTAAGTCATTATATTTCCACGGAGGTCGGGGGAGGGGGGTTGCGATTAACCGCCAAACCGCGGTGATATGTTGCGTCTTCACCGCGGTAAGAAAAATCCCATACCATCACAGCCCTACTTGCTTTACCTGATAAATTCAATGGTTCAGCGGAGCAATGTAAAGGCTTTCTCCAGCAAGTTGACATCTATTTCATGCATCAGGTATGTGACTTTGTTTCTGAAGAGAAGAAGTGTGCATTTATCATGTCTTTATTAACTGGTAAAGCGATCGAGTGAGCCGTGGCCGTCTGGGAATCGGATCCATTGTTCCGATCATCCTACACGTATTTTGTGAAACAACTCAGAGATGTGTTTGAGTATCCAGCAGGTGGCAAGGATATTTCTACTCGTCTCATTCAGCTAACCCAGGGCCCACAGAACAGCCGCAGATTACGCCATTGAATTCAGAATGCTCGCTGCACAAAGTGGCTGGAATGACGTTTCTCTCAAGGCCATGTTTCAACGCAGTCTGAACCTCCAACTACAGACTGAGCTGGCGTGTAAGGGTGAGGATCTCTCTTTCTCTCTGACTATGTTACATTGGCGATCAAGATTGACAATCTCATGCGTAGCAACCAGGCACACTTAAAGCCATTGTATCAGGGAAATCTGCCCACCCAGCCAGTTTCCAGCCCTATCCAGTCTAACGATCAGACCAATCCAGAACCCATGCAACTAGGAGTCACCAGACTATCAGGTGAAGAGAGATCACGACGGCTCATCAATAATCTGTGCTTTTACTGTTGGGAACCAGGTCATCGCAACTCATCGTGCCCACTCAAAACCCAGAGGAGCACCATCGAACACAACCGGGTGAGTGTTGATAACCTTTTACTTCTTAACACTAAATCACTCACTACAACAGTACAGATCTCTACT
The DNA here is from genome assembly GCA_028476615.1 of Culter alburnus. NCBI lineage: Eukaryota > Metazoa > Chordata > Actinopteri > Cypriniformes > Xenocyprididae > Culter > Culter alburnus. The sequence goes on along the minus strand of JAOTNS010003951.1, from coordinate 1,223,477 downwards.
GATAGTGACTCCTTTGAATTTACAGCGCTGATTGACTCTGGTTCAGCTCTCAATCTGATTCATCAAGACCTCATCACAGCATTCAACATTCCCACGCAATCCTGCAACCCTCCACTTAAGGTCAGCGCTGTCAACAATAAACCCATCGGAAAAGGTATTACTCAGCAAACTATGCCCATGCAACTCCAAGTCGGACTTTTCCATCAAGAAACGATCTCATTCTATGTCATTGATTCTCCACGTCATGAGATCATCCTTGGATACCCTTGGTTATCTGTTCATGACCCAGTCATCTCCTGGCTCCATGGTGAGATCACGCAATGGTCACCGTTTTGTTTCTCTCACTGTCTAACCCACAGCATCCTGAAACCATGTTTAACCACTAGCATCGAAAGTCCTGAGTGCAAACCCGTAGCCATCCCGCCATGCTACCAGGACCTTCAGGAGGTCTTTCAGTAAAGCCAAGGCAACACTGCTACCACCTCATCATCCTTGGGATTGTGCGATCGACCTCCTGCCCAATGCCATGCCACCTAAGAGTACGATTTATCCACTGTCACGTCCTGAGAGTCAAGCCATGGAGGAGTACATCGAAGAGGCCCTCAATTCTGGTTTCATTCGCCCATCTACCTCTCCAGCAGCTGCAGGTTTCTTCTTCGTAGAAAAGAAGGGTGGAGGACTTCGGCCATGCATTGATTACAGAGGTTTGAACCAAGTTACAGTTAAGTTCCGTTACCCACTACCATTAGTTCCTGCAGCACTCGAACAGCTACGTGAAGCCAAGATTTACACCAAGCTTGATCTCAGAAGTGCATATAACCTCATCAGGATTAAAGAGGGTGACGAATGGAAAACTGCCTTCCTGACCACTAGGGGGCACTATGAATACCGGGTTATGCCGTATGGCCTGTCCAATGCACCTGCTGTCTTCCAATCCTTCATCAATTAGATTTTCCCGGGACATCATGAACAAGTACGTGGTAGCTTACATTGATGATATCCTGATATACTCCAAGACTGAAGAGGAGCACAAGAGTCACGTCAGGACCGTACTCAACAGGCTACTGAAACACCAACTCTACGTCAAGGCTGAGAAATGTGAATTTCATGTTCAACAAACTTCATTCCTGGGGTACAATGTCAGCTATCACAGTGTAGAAATGGATAACTCAAAGATTACAGCGGTCACCAAATGGCCCCAACCTAAAACAGTTAAAGACCTTCAGAGGTTCCTGGGCTTCGCCAACTTCTACCGAAGATTCATCCGCAACTACAGCATGACATCTGCACCATTGACATCCCTGCTAAAAGGTAAACCATCACGACTGAAATGGACAGACCAAGCCACCCAAGCCTTCAATGACCTCAAGAACAGCTTTACAACCGCACCCATTTTGAAACACCCAGACCCGAATTTACCATTCAGCGTAGAAGTGGACGCTTCGGACAGTGGTATAGGAGCAGTTTTATCTCAGCGCCATGGACAACCAGGCAAGCTGTTCCCATGTGCTTACTTCTCCAGGAAGCTCACGGATGCAGAGCGCAACTACGATGTCGGGAACAAGGAACTCCTAGCCATGAAAGCAGCTATAGAGGAATGGAGACATTGGCTGGAGGGATCTATTCACCCCTTCCAGATCATTACAGATCATAAGAACCTTGAGTACATCAAGAGCGCTAAGAGACTCAATCCACGCCAAGCACGATGGTCATTGTTCTTCACAAGGTTCCAATTCACGGTCACTTATCGTCCAGGCAGTAAGAACAGCAAGGCTGATGCACTATCCAGAAGACACGATCACTCACAAGCCGACTTCAAACCAGAATCCATCCTACCACCATCCATCATCATTGCTGCAGTCACATGGGATTTAATGGAAGAAATTCAACGAGAGCAACAAAATGAACCCACACCACCAGGTTGTCCACCCAATAAGCACTATGTTCCTGCGAGTCTCAGAGTCCAGGTCTTGCAGTGGGTCCATACATGTCAACCAACTATGTCAAGTCTTGCTCAGTCTGCGCTCAGTCAAAAACACCCAAAGAACTACCATCTGGTCTATTACAGCCCCTGCCAATTCCTCAAAGGCCTTGGTCGCACCTTTCAATTGACTTCGTCACTGACCTTCCTCTGTCGAATGGTTTCACAACCATCCTGGTCATTATTGATCGGTTCTCCAAAGCCTGCCGACTCATCCCTCTAAAAGGTCTTCCCACAGCCATGGAAACCGCCCAAGCTATGTTTCATCATGTCTTCCGAACATATGGTATACCTGAAGACATCGTGTCTGACAGAGGAACCCAATTCACGTCCCAAGTATGGAAGGCTTTCTGCAAACAACTGGACATTAACGTGAGTTTGACTTCAGGCTACCACCCACAATTGAACGGTCAGGTCGAGAGGTTGAATCAGGAAATCGGCAGGTATCTCAGGTCATACTGTGGTCGTGAACAGCATTGTTGGTCCGAGTTTCTACCATGGGCAGAGTACGCACAGAATTCACTGAGACATTCATCTACTGGACTCCCGCCATTCCAATGCGTGCTAGGATATCAGCATATGCGGTAAAGGAGTTGTTGGACTCCAGACGGAGAGGGGGTCAGCTCCAATATTTGGTGGACTGGGAGGGATACGGACCAGAGGAGAGATCTTGGGTGGCCGCCCACGACACCCTGGATCCATCGCTGACAGAGGAATTCCATCGAGCCAGACCCGACCGTCCAGCACCACGACCACGGGGACGTCCTCGTCGAGCGCCAGGAGTCGCTCCTGGGGGGGGATTCTGTAACGCCATGCCAGCAGAGGGAGTACTGACCGTACTCTCCCGAGTACTGACTGTGTGCCGCTCCCTCTGCTTCTCTGCTCACATCCTGTTTGTCTGGCATTTAAGCATGGCTTGGCCATCGCTTAGTTGCGAAGTACTGCCAGTTTCACCTGCCTTACCGAGCGTTTCTTTCATTGATTGTTTGCCATCTTGTTATGACCATTGCCTGTTTGATTCTGTTTCTGCCTTTTGGATTACCCTTGTACTGTTGCTTGGATTGGACTGCCTTATTGTGTTTGAACTTCTGCCTGCCTTTCGTTTATGCCCCTTGTCTGTCGATTTGGATTTGTTTGCTGTGGATTGTAATAAAACACTGCACATGGATTCTAACGTCGCCTCAGCGTCCTTACAATACCCACAAAGAAAGCTCAAGAAGAATGTATATTTTGTAGAAATTCATGATAATATAAAATGCTATACTAAAATCATATTATATAGAAATGTTATACCTGAGGCCAGTCCATGTATCCTCACTCTTAAAATTTATTGAATGACCCCTAGACATATCGCTCTTCATAGACACACAGCTGGGATCTGGTTCTGATCTCTTCTGATGAACTGGACTAAAACAGAGGAGGAATAATGTGAATACTTCAAATTATATTATAAAGTAAAGATAAAAATACCCACAAAATAGCACAAGAAATATGTAATCTCTTGTTGAAAATACTGATAATAAAATGCCATACTATAATCTATTTTATTAGAAAGTTATACCTGAGGCCAGTCCATGTATCTTCACTCCTAAACTTTACTGGCTGATCTATAGATGCATCACTCTTCATAGACACACAGCTGGGCTCTGGTTCTGATCTGTTCTGATTAACTGGACTAAAACAGACGGAGATTAAAGTGAATACTTCAAATTACTGTATTCAGCAACTCAATTATATATCATTAAAGAAATCACTTTAAAGTGTGTGTTACATTAAAAAAGTAAAGATAAACATACCCACAAAATAGCACAAGAACAATGGGATCTCTTGTACAAAATACTTGATAATATAAAATGGAAAATACCATAGTATAATCATATTTTTATAGAAATGTTATACCTGAGGCCAGTCCATGTATCTTCACTCTTAAACTTTATTGGATGACCCATGGACACTTCACTCTTCATAGACACACAGCTGGACTCTGGTTCTGATCTGTTCTGATTAACTGGACTAAAATAGAGGGAGATTAAAGTGAATACTTCAAATTACTGTATAAAATGGCTCAATTATTTATTTATCATTAAATAAATCACTTTAAAGTTTGTGTTACATTACAAAGATAAAAATACCCACAAAGAAAAATTTAATCTTTTGTAGAAAATTCATAATATAAAATGCCATACTATAATCATATTTATATAGAAATGTTATACCTGAGGCCAGTCCATGTATCTCCACTCTTAAACTTTATTGGATGACCCATAGACGCGTCACTCTTCATAGAGACACACAGCTGGACTCTGGTTCTGATCTCTGCTGATGAACTGGACTAAAACATTACAATCGTATTAAGATAAAAGCTCAAAAAAGCATATTTTATAATGAGGAGCACTAAAGGAGGCTTATTGTTTCCAATAACTGTTAAATTATATATATATATATATATATATATATATATATATATATATATATATATATATACACATTTTTTTTCCGTAGACAGTCCTTTCCTCTATTACATTAAAGGATATTTAATGTGTTAGTCAAAGTACCTGCATCCTGGAAAATAATCTTCATTTCTGAATGTTGTTTGTCATCCATGATGGATCCGAACAGTTTGATCCACCGCTGACTCTAGACGGAAGTGACAAACAATCACAAAAAAACTGAACATTAATCAGACTTTATAGATCACGATCACTCAAATACATGAGGTTAGTCACATGTAAACACAAATGCTCTGTAGACATTTGAAGAATCACAGTCTGCAGAAACACACAAGAGACATTGTTCATTTAGGATGAAAAATATCATACATACCGATGCACAGAATCCCTATAGGTTTTCCATCAAATAGCTACACATAATTCCTGCCTTAACTTTTATAAACGACTCTATTACAGATTTCAAGATACTCTGTCTGGTAAATTATCAATTCTGTCTGTTTAAAATGGCGAAACATCAGCTCTGAAGATTCACTTTTACTTTAATTTTTGACGAGAGTGTCATATCATGGGTTGCCAGATCCTGAAAATATGTCAAGCACAAAACCAACACAAAATCTGCCAAAACGAATGAAAACGAGCTCAGTTTCAATCTGTGGTTTTACTATGGAACAGGGATACTAACCAGATACTCGAACCAGGAAGCATGCTCGTGCAGCGACAGGTGTTAAGGATCAACTGGGGACATGGCGTGCCGCGTGCACGCAGGTAGTTTTACCTGAATTTCCAGCAGATGTTGGACGACGCCTGCTAGATTCTTCACAGGGAATTTCCGATGACATTCGTTTCTGTTGTAAGTGCATTAAAGTATATATGTTTCTTTGTAACGCTTGTGTTTATGCATGTTTTTTAATTACTTAATTTGTTTATTAATTTGAACAGTAATATTTTTTGTGGTTAAAAGGACGTCAAACTTTTATTATTGCTAAAGAAGGAGTTATAAAGCATACAGGACACACCATAAATGTTTCTAAAAATGGTCAAGAGGGATAAACAAGTTATGCATTATAATTTCGAATTAGGTACACACAGATATGATGCAGTGAATTATCCAGAATTTTTATTTAAAGGAATGTTCAACAAACATATGCATAGTTAACAGGTGTTAAAGCAAAATCACAAAAAGCACTTTTAACAATACAGCATTACATAAAATGCATGTTTCCATTACTACGAAGAGAAATGCGTTACATCAGAAATGACTGTCAATGTCATGTCCATACAGTTCTTAGATAGAAGTCTGGTTAGTAACATCATTCAGATATAATAATGATTACAATATAACGATAATTTTGCAGTTTTACATGTTGATTCAGAGCTGGTGTTATCTGAAGTCCTTGCAGGGGTTGTTGTCATGTAAAATGTAGAAGTGCATTTGTGATGCAGTCTCCGCTCTAATTCATCCCAAAGGTGTTCTATGGGGTTGAGGTCAGGACTCTGTGCAGGCCAGTCAAGTTCCTCCACACCAAACTCACTCATCCATGTCTTTATGGACCTTGCTTTGTGCACTGGTGCGCAGTCATGTTGGAACATCCCCAAACTGTTCCCACAAAGTTGGGAGCATGAAATTGTCCAAAATGTCTTGGTATGCTGAAGCATTAAGAGTTCCTTTCACTGGAACTAAGGGTTCAAGCCCAACCCCTGAAAAAACAACCCCACACCATAATCCCCGGCATAATGCCGGCAGACCCTCATGGAAAACTGCCGGCCATACAAACATAATAAAACATAAAGTAAAGTCCAGGCCTGGTCCTCTCTCATCCTTCACTGTCGTCGCTCCTCCTTTTATGCTTCCGGAGCTCCTCCGTGAGAGATTCGGGACTGGTGCAACATGCAGCTGATGCTCGTTATCACTCGACCTTGCGCCGTTCCCTGACGGCTCTCGTCACAATTTAGTAGTGAGGAAATTTCACGAATGGACTTATTGCACAGGTGCAACCTATCACGGTACCACGCTTGAATTCACTGAGCTCCTGAGAGTGACCCATTCTTTCACAAATGTTTGTAGAAGCAGTCTGCATGCCTAGTGCTTGATTTATACACCTGTGACCATGGAAGTGATTGAACACCTGAATTCAATGATTTGGAGGGGCGTCCCAATACTTTTGGCAATATAGTGTATATACATAATCACTCAGAAAATAAATAATTTGATTACAATAGTAGATAGTTATTAATAGTAGATGTAATATAGACAATATTACAATAGTTGTTAACAATAGTAAACTACAGATCAATTAACAAGCCTTGTTAATAAAAAAACAAAAAGGACTTTGCAATTTATGTTTGCTTTAAGTAGCCTATTACAAATTTGAACTTAATCTGTCTGTTGTAATTTGTGATTAGAACACATGACAGCACACTACAGACACAATATGATACACTAATGTTGAAAAATTGGTCCATCTATGTTTTGATTATTTCATTTCCCATTTGGAATGGAATAACTAGACATTAAATTACGGATTGTTTTTTCATTTAATTTACCAAACGGCAAATGAGATTTTGGCTTGATTTCTCATTTTTCGCTTGTGGTTTACAAATCAGTTTATGGCTTCAATATTCCATAACCTTTTAATCCTATCCATACCACCAATCCAAACCTTACCCTTATCCCACATCACCTTGTAAAAACAGTTGGTTATGTCTGAAGTGAATGTAAACAGCTGACAAAGAAAACACATAACAGTAAATTAGATAAAGTGACAGCAGCCTAATATTCCTGTTGCCGTCTCTCTAACAACATTAATCAAAAAACAAAAGTCAAAGAGAAAATTGTAAATCATATCTTTGTTCAGTTTTATGCATTTGTGCAATTCCTAATTTGTTTATTTGTTCTTTTTTTAATTACTGAGTGTTTACTTGTCTATAATAATGCTTGAAATGTATATTAGTTAGGCTAGTTGTTTTTGCTGTGGTATCTTTAAACTATAGACAAATGTTCCTTGTGTAAGAGTTTTTCAGCCTGCTGATTTTTGTTCAGAATAAATGTGAATGTCTAAGTTTTTTCTTTTTTTCATTTTTGGAATTGTTAAAATTCAAACGATACCCAACCCTAATGATGAATAAACCAATAGAAAAAACACACATTTATAAATGAAAGCATTTTATTTCAGTTGGATGGGAAAGAATAGAAATGGGGAAGTTGGTGTGGACAGCTTATGGTCGTTTGGTTTTGCGTCAGACTTTATGCAGTGAGGACGTGACCCCGACCCCTGATGTTAGCAGTTCCTGGTTTGAGATCAGTGAGCTTCAGGGGCCGGTTTATCTATTTTCTCTGTGGAAACACACAGAGCGGCTGTGGAATCAGATGCTGGATGAGAGATAAGAGTGGAAGGCAGTTTACACCTGCTAATGATAATGATCCCCTGTAAAGGAAGAGAAATATGACACTTCAAAGTTCAGGTCTATCATCACAGGCGAATGTGACGCTCAAATCCTCCTCATCATGTACAACACTCCACACAGGCAGTGAAACCGCTCACTAAAGTCACAGACGAACACGTTTACACACACAAACAGGTATGGTTGAATATTCAGTTCTTAAGTATGTGGAAGAGAAGAACTCTCGATGGTCCCAGGCTGCAGTGAATGATGGGAATGAAGCGCTCATTCTGAAAAGAACTGATGCTCCAAAGCGTTCAGCGCAGAGATTCGCTTCAGCGGGTCGAATGTCAGCATTTCCTGTTGAGACAGAGGAAGATCAAGAGTCACAACTGCATCTTCAGGTCATCTGAACTGTTTCAATATCACTGATATACAATTACAGTTTTTATCAGGGTTATTATCGTTAACTAAAACTATTAGAAACATTTCTGTTAATTTAAATAAGCTTAAAATAAAACAAAATATAAAATATTAGTTTAGAAAAACAAAATAAAAAATTGAAATGTTGCCTTATAAACTGAAATAAGCACTAAAATTATGAACTAAATAAATAAAAATGAAAACTAACTAAAACTAAAATAAATAAATTAAACCTAAATAGCAATATTTAAAAAAGCACATAACGAAAAAACTTAAAAATTAAACTAAAATTAACATAAAAATATAAATATAAAAGCCAATTCAAAATATTAATGAAACTAAAATACCAGTTTATGAGTTTTTATTTTAATATTTTACATTTTCATTTTAGTAATTTTCATTATCTTTTGCAATTAATAAGAACTATATTTCAATTTTAGTTATTTTAGTACTTCCAGTTAAACTAAATGAAAATGAGAAATTATGTCTTGAAACTAGATGAAATAAAACAAGTACATTTTAAAACTATTTTCTTTTATTTCAGTTTGTTTATTTTAAATAACGAAATTGTTTGTTTTATGGTTTTAATTTTAGTTAGATTTTTTAAAGTGAGAATCTAAGAATATATATGATCATTTCTTCTCTTAAAAAATCATGTTAAATTGCTTTTTACAGTTTATTTACTTCACTTATAGCAACAGAGAAAAGGAAGTGATGCTGAACGTAAACATACCAGCAAGAGCTCCGCCCCCTTCTCGCTGATCTCAGGAACACAGTCTGTGATTGGCTGAGGGTTTTGAGGGCTGAAGTTCTGACGGGACAGAGTGACATCAGTCGGCCACTCGTCTTCAGACGGCAGGCCGATCACCCTGTCAATCAACACATTCATTATTAATCACAGGCTGATTTGAATGCACTGATCACACATCATGATAGAGGAGTCTGGTGCTGAATGTCTCTCTGTCATTCAGTCTCTCTAACACGAGTGTGTCTGTTTTTACTCACGCAAAAATCTTCCCCAGCTGGTCCACCTCTGAATCTCCACAGAAGAGCGGTCTGAAAGACGAGACGCCACATTACAAATCATTAATAAATAATTAATTAATCAACAAATCAACAGACCTGATGGGGAAATAAGCATTAGAAATGAAGTCAACATTAAAGGTCATTAAGCAATACTGCATAAACATTCATAAAACAAAGAATTTCTACAGTTTTTAAAATCAAACTTTAAAAAAAGACCTTTTTAGAACTTGCACAGATAAAGTTAACTGCAATTGTCAGAAAAGAACAAACTTATACAATTTAAAAAAAAAAAAAAAAAAAAAAACCATTAACAGGCTATGTAAAACAGGCAATAATAATGTTTAAAGAAATCAACCATTGTGCTGATATTAGTAAAAATCTTTACTGTGCAACCAAAATACCAATAATAACCAGAGAAGAAAGAAAGAAAGATTTATGTATAATGCAGGACTTGAAATACACCAGGACTCTTATTTTGAAATGTCTGAAACTGAGTCTGCAGAATGTGTAACAGCGCCTCCTTTTTAAGTTTATAAATCACAAGGCAGTATTATAATTCCTGTATTTCCATTCCCAAATTTAAGACCTCATAAAATAATGATGAAGACTTGTGTTGTACCATTTAAGATTTGTGTGAGAATGTCTTAAATTCATTAATCAAATTTAAGACTGTAAGGACCGGTGGTGACCCTGCTACAACATTCATTCAATACTAAACCAATATTCCAGATGAAAATAAGAAATTGTCAAAACCTTCCTTTTAAATGATAAATACAAGGGAAGTATCTCTAGTAATACCACCCGAATCCCACCAGAACAGATATTTGAAATACAGAATATTGCTTTAAAATACAAAGAGAAATAATAATATCAGGTTGAACTTGATTTATTAATGAAACAAATTCTTATGAAACGTTTTATCACTGTCTTTTGAAGGGCTTCTCAAACAGCAACAATTTTATGTGACATCAACAGCAAACTCTGCCAAACTCAACTGAACATTTGTTAGGATAAAAAGTGAACCGTCAGTAAAAACTGGTGCAAATGATGTTTGTTTTGACATTTCAAAATAAAAGCACAAGTGCACTAATAGGGTATTAGGCTTAAAGGGTTAGTTCACCCAAAAATATGAATTTTAATGAAATCCGAGAGCTTATGAGCATCACTGCTTAGACTCACGTGCGTCTGAACATCTCAGCGAAGATGCAGCCGGTGCTCCAGATGTCCACAGGTGTGGCGTATGTGGTCTGGAGCAGCACTTCAGGAGAGCGATACCACAACGTCACAACCTGAGCCGAGAAAACATCATCAGACGTGTTTGTGTACGATCGGTGTCGATGACACGAGACCGCACGTCTCTTACCACTGGTGTGAGCGCCATGTGACAGCTGTAGATCCGCGCCAAGCCAAAGTCGGCCAGTTTCACCTGCCCTCTGCTGGTCACCAGGATGTTTTCCGGCTTCAGATCCCGATGGAGAACCCGATTCGAGTGCAAGAACGCCAAACCACACAGTAACTGCTGCATCAAGTCCTGCATCAAACACAAACACATCTGCTGATCACATCATTCATTTTAAAACTTTTCAAGCCCTTCTGTTGATGTGATGATCTTTGTTTTGAGACGGATGTTAAAGGACTCGAATCATGAGGAATTCAATTAGATAGACGAGCTGGAAATAAACAGGGCAGCGTTTGTCCAGATCAACTCTCAAATAAATCAAACATATTAAAGGGGTCATATTATGCTATTTTAAACATTTGTTGTTTTGTTTATTAGGTGTAAAAGAATAGGTTAGCATGCTTTAATGTATAAATGCTGATTTCTACAAAGCCCCTCCTTCTGAAAAGCTCAGAGTGCTCTGATTGGCCAGCTGACCCAGTGTGCTGTGACTGGCCAAGCACCTAAAGCATGTGCATGTGTAAAAACCCTTACCATAACCATGAGCTTCAGCTTCTAAAGCAACTGTAAACAGAGTTAATAATAATGTCGGTTTTACCGTATCACAGAGTTCCTGGAGACCCACTGAGAGAGTTTAGCTCCAACCCTGATCAAACACACCTGGAGCAGCCAATCAAGCTCTTTAGCATGTCTGAAAATACCCAAGCAGGTGAGCTGAAGCAGGTTGGGTCCCCAGGAACAGGGTTGAAGACCTCTGACATATCAGTTTGAGCCTGAGTCGGATTCTGAAGATGCGGATGATCAAGCCGATCGGCCAAAACCAATTTAGCAATCATGACTTGAGCAGAGCGTTTCACAGGGGTAAGATTTATTTTCTAACTCTCTTACCTTTCAGATACAGTGTTATAATTTGTCTCCTTTACTGTAACAACTTTATGTCCTGAAGTGACAACCTAAAATACAGTTAAAAAACATACTGAAGTGCATATTTCTCATTTATTTAGGTGTATTTAGCCAGTGTTGTGCCAGGTTCAGGAAGCTGTCCTTTGTAAAATGCGCTGTGCACAAGCAAAAATTTGGGTTGTACATTCAGGAAAAGTGTTATAAATAAATCTTCACCATTGTTAAGACTTAACCTTCAACCAAGTCCAAAGGGGTTTTGCTTTCAAATCCAAACACAAAGTGTCTCAACAATGACATTACAACTCACTGAAGCCTCGCCTTACATTACATTAAAAAGCATCATATGACCTTCTTTAAACTCACACTACTGTTCAAAAGTTCATGTTTTTGAAAGTCTCTTCTGCTCAGCTAAGCTGCATTTATTTATTAAACAATACAGTAAAAAGTGAAATATTATTCCAGTTTAAATCAGCTGTTTTCTATATGAATATATAGTGAAGTGTAATTTATATCCAGTGATCAAAGCATCATTACTCCAGTCTTCAGTGTCACATGATCCTTCAGAAATCATTCTAATATGATGATTTGCTGCTCAAAACATTTATGATTATTGTCAGTGTTAAAGTTGAATATTTTTGTGGAAACTATGATGCATTTTATTCTTCAGGATTCTTTGATGAATAGAACGTTCTAAAGAACAGCATTTGTTTGAAATAGAATCTTTTGTAACATTATAAAAGTTGTTACTGTTGTTATCAATTTTAACACAGTCTTGCTGAATGAAAAGTATTAATTTTTTTTAAAAAGTAAATAAAAATAATCTTACTGACCCTGAACCTCTAAACAGTAGTGATCTCCTTCAAACTAGTGCTGAATTGAATAATTAATTAAAAAAATAAAATAAAATAACAAAAGGTTCATTATGATGTAGTAGTAGTGAAAACAGTCTTTCTGAATCACAGTGCTTGACAGAAAAGACTGGATTGAAGTCTAGCCTCAGTCTGAAAACTCATTTCTGAGCTTCTGAATGAGTCTGAACTTCCTTCACTGTATATCTAATTAAATCCCTGAAACACAAACAAACATTTGTACTTGATCAACATTTGAGGTAAAAATGAGAATAAACATCTGGATCAGCTGACTTCCTCTTTCCTTATTGCTCAGACAGACAGATCTCTGGTACAGTAACTGCAGTGTTTGAGCGGGTCTTACTCTGATCTGGTGGATGGGCAGTCCGGGCGCCGGCACTTTCTCCAGGTACGTCCTGAGGTCCTGATCCACGTGCTCAAACACTAGAGTCACTTTCGTCTCCTGGTCTGTTCTCAGCGTGGCGCACACGTCCATGAGCCTGATGACACGCAACACAACAACACATCACACACCTGAATGTCCCGGATGAATTTATATGGAATGTATCATTTATATTAGTGTCATATTTTTTTATTTATCTCGCTCTGTTACTGAATATGATAACAGCGATTCCGATTCAAATGTAAATCAAATGAAAATATGACAGTTAATTTACAACAAACATTGCGTTTTTATATTTTGTCAAATAAGATGCTGCACAACAGAACTGTATAAATTTAAAACATGGATGAAAAAATATCTTGGTTGTATGATATTTCGGTAACACTTTATTTTACAGTGTTTTTGTTACATGTAGTTACTATAGTAATAACCATAATTATGCATAATTACATGCAACTAACCCTAAACCAAACCAAACCCTAATCCTAACCCTACAGTAAGTCCATGTAGTTACTTAATATTACTCACTTAAGTGTATAATTACAGTGTAACAAAGACACCTTAAAATAAAGTGTAACCGATATTCCTTAGAAATGATATTAGTATTATTTTCCTTTGAGAAGTACATTTTAGTATAAGTAATATTTCTGTCATAATTCTTGAAGTTCAACCAAACTTTTATTTTGACGGTTTGTTGTGAAGATCTTGTCAGGGTTTTGCCCTGAGGGCTGTTTAAAACAAGATTAGAAAACAAGCCAGGCTTTTTAGTTAGTCAGACTTGTTGTCAGAAAATTCTGTTTCATAAAACAAACTTAATTAGTTCAAACTCAGTTACTCTGGTAACTTATGCTGGGAAACTAGCCTGGTCCAGGGCAGACTAACTGTCAGGCTAAAACTGACCAATAGGAACGCAATGATATTCTGACTCTCTCACATACAATTATTTGACTTTATTAATATATATAAATTCAGGTTGATTGGGATACATTTTGCTATTGAAATGACTGGGAAAAGTGTCCCAAAACCTGAATTATATATAATGTGTGTGTGTGTGTGTGTGTGTGACCTACAGGTTTTCTTTTCTTACTGGCTAAATGTTTTGTGCCCAATATTTAATTAGATTGTTTTAAAATATATGAATACATTTCTCTCTGGTTTTGTTTGGCAGCTGTAGTACCTTTATGGTTATTAGAAGAGCAGAAATTTCAAAATTAAAAATTAAAATAAATATGCACAGACTAAATTTTTATTGGTAAGATGAATCTAAACTCAGTAATTGGCCCAAAGTATATTCATTAACTCCATTACAATAGTCCATTTTTCCATTACTATTATAAAAATACACTTACTTGTAGGTTTAAATGTACTAAGGCACATTTAATGTCCAACATAAATATTTAGCAAAATGATTTAGAATTATTGTGCTTCTATTTCGTATGTGAATTATGTGCTTGTTCACTGTGGTTTAGCAGCAAATGGTGCATGACTTTCAACATTTACAGAACAGAAAAGTAAGTATGCATGAGGAAACCCATGTCTCAGAACACAAATGATGCCGTTCCTATGGTGGTGATTTGATCCATGATCTCTAGGGCTTAAGAAAAGCGTGCACGCAATTATCTTGACTAGGTAAACCTGGATCGAATTAGCAGGACTACGTGAACTTCAATTACCTTTTATGAAACCGCTTTAGCCCCAACTCATTTGTAGGGTTCATTCAAGTCAGGTTTTGGATTTTAATCCTCACTTTTCTTAGCATGTTTTATGAAACAGCCCTCTGGCAGCCTTGTCCGTGTTGTCTTTGTTTCTTGTCTCTTTGTTTGTGTTGCATGTGAGCATATGGCTGTGTCTGTGTTTGCCAAGTGCTCCTCTGTTCCCACCTCCTTGTTTGCTGTCGCCACGCCCCCTTGTTTAGTCATTGTTCAGTCCTTGTTTATATTAGTATGCTCACCTGTCCCTTGTGTTCCCTGCTCCCTTTCTTGTTGAGTCCTCGTTAGTCTAAGTGTTGTCACCTGTTCCTCATGTTCTTTGCCTCCTTTATATTGTGCACTCTTTCCCTCATGTCTTTGCCAGTTCGTTAAACCTTGTGCCTGTGTACTAGTCTTTTGTTCACTAAAGCTTATAGCATTTTTATAGGAGTGTCGTGTATCTGTTTGTCATTGTAGTCATGCCTTGTTCCTAACCATCTGACCACCTGTCTTGTCAAGTCCTGGTACTGTGTCTCTGGTCTCCCCCTGTGTTCACCTCCTCTCCTCAATATCTTGTCTACTCAATAAACCTGTAACACTCATCCTGCATTTCAGTCCTCCCTCATAGATCCCTGACAGATCTTTTAGTTTTAGGCTGCGTCCGAAAACCTAGGTAGCTGACTTGCTGCCTTATCAAACAATGCCTTGTACGGCAGTAGTAATATTTTGCTAGAAATGACATTAAAAGTGGAAAATGTTGGTCAAAAATGTACACTCTCACAAACTGGCCAGCAAACACAACTTTCGGACGCCATCTTTATTTTTCTAGCTCAACTGTCACAGAATGGAAAGCACAGGATTGTGGGATATCAAAGGCAGCGAAGGAGACATCTATGCTTGACTTCAAAAATCAATCAGATGAAGGTATCTCAGGAGACGGGAAGTGAAGCTAACATTGGATTCGGACATGCCTTGATGCCTTCCTACCCTAAAATGTGTCCTCCGAAGGCAGCGTTTTCCAGTTTTCGGACGCAGCCTTAGTTTCAGTGTGTATTAATTTGACAGTAGATTTTCTCAAATGAAACGGTGAAAATCTTGTGAAGTGACTCTCAGAGCAGCTCTGGGCCCGGTTTTTCAAAAGGTTTAATCCGGATAAAATTGATCCAGATTTAGTAATCCTTTTTTTGCGATCCGTGATCACGTAATCCAGCTTACTTTTGGAGCCAGTTTTTTAAAGCAACATCGGATTGGATCAATCTGATCCGGATAGGAACTTTTCAGGATCACCAAATCTGGATTTCCAGTGCTCTACGGAGGCCCTAAAGGGACATGTTGATAGAAAGAATATGGGTTTTGAATTAAATATATTTTTGTTGGATATTTACAGCTGTTTAGGGATTGTTTTATGGCACCAAAATTTCTTTTTACTTTAGAGTAGGTTACCGAAAGGCTAAATATGTAGACTAATGTCTGCATTTAATTTATTACTTTAACAGTTAAACTAATCACGAGCAAGATAAAAATGTGTATGTATATTACATGATAAAAATGTTGTATTTTTTGACTAGTTTTAAAGTTTTACTACATTTTCCTCCTGGAATCCACCTTGAAATCCTACCCCCTGTTGGGATCAGGATAATCCTGTTTTTTTGGATCAAAGTGATCCAAATCCTACAAAAAAGTTCTGAAAAACCCAAACTAAAGGTTTGATCCAGATCAAAACCAAGATTGGATTACGTGATCTAATCCGATTATGTAATCTGTTTTTTCTTTTGAAAAACACATTTTCAAGATTTGATCCAATCCGTTATCCAAAATCCTAGTGGATTACTTTTGAAAAACCGGGCCCTGGAGATTAAGTTCCCATGTTCATGTCCTCATTAATTGAGACACACCCCCTACTTCTGATTGGCTCTCTCCTTCCCCATAATGAGTGGACACTCCCCCTACTGCTGACTGGCTCTCTCCTTCCCCATCAAAAGTGGACACGCCCCCTACTGCTGATTGGCTCTCTCCTTCCCCATCAAAAGTGGACACGCCCCCTACTGCTGATTGGCTCTCTCCTTCCCCATCAAAAGTGGACACGCCCCCTACTGCTGATTGGAAAGTGGCCCCCTACTGCTGATTGGCTCTCTCTCCTTCCTCATCATGTGTGGACACTCCCCCTACTGCTGATTGGCTCTCTCCTCCCCCATAATAAGTGGACACGCCCCCTGCTGCTGACTGGCTACAAGTGTGTTGTGGTGCTCGATCCGATCCATTTTTAAATCGCTCACTGCACCTTTAATGCCTGAAAGCACGCATGACTGTTGATCAGGACATGCACACGCGTGTTCTGGTACCTGACGATGTTGGGGTGGTCGAACTGCTCCAGCCGCTTGAGCAGCGCCACCTCTCGGACCGTGGACAGAGGAAGGCCGTCCTGATTGGTCTGCACCCTCACACTCTTCAGAGCCACAAACTGCCCGCTGTCTCGATCACGAGCCTTGTACACGGTCCCGTAAGCGCCACCGCCGATCTCCGCCACCGGCTCGTACTGCACCACGCTCTCCTGCTCCATCACCTGCAGAAAACTGCATGTTAGGACACACCTCTCTGGAGATCTCCACTGTGATTGGCTTAGCAATGCTTCAACACAGCAAGTACAGTTTAAAAAAACATGGACATACACAATAACTACACTGTATCAAATGATTAAATGTTAGTTGATTCTGATTCTTGAGATAAGCCCTACATACAAAAGCTCTCTTAATGTTAAAAATAAATAAATTCATCAAAATAAAAATACTTAAAAAGTTACATTTAAAGGAAATCTGGATACAAAAATATACATTTAAATTGAAAGGCAGAGATCTGTAATATATCAAACAATACAAAATGCAAGTCGTGAATTATATTTTCAACAAAAAATGCCTATCAAAGTTGTGTCCTCACTTTGCGTCAACTCCGTCAGGATTTTTTATAATTGTGAATAAATCAGATGTCATGGTCATCTTTAACTCTGAGGAGCTCTTACTATTTCCTGTTGATTGTGGATCTCACAGTAGGACACATAGTCCTGGAAGTTTTATAGTTTTTAATATTTTACACAAACAATGTTGAAGTCTCTGCGGTCACAGCTTTAACATGTCAACTCCGTCATCCTGGTGTAATAGTTTCTGTATATATTTGTGGGATAAATCTTGACATTTTTGATATGTTTATTAAGGCAGCTACAACTGAGAGAGAAAACAAAGCTGCTCCACTGAACAACACGTGGTTAAGGTGGAAAAATATTTAGTTTTCTAAACTCCGTCAGGTTTTGTCTCAAAAAGTCTATATAATGTGATTTAATATGTTTTCTGCATATGGGGAATTCTTCTAATGTAGTTTCATGATTCTATTTACATATACTGTATATTTGGCCACAGCTGGATCTTTGTCAACTCCGTCATTATTTGTCATCTCCGTCAGTCTTTGTCAACTCCGTCAGTCTTTGTCAACTCCGTCAGTCTTTGTCACTCCGTCAGTCCGTCAGTCTTTGTCAACACCGTCAGGATTTGTCAACTCCGTCAGACTTTGTCAACTCCGTCAGTCTTTGTCATCTCCGTCAGTGTTCGTCAGTCATCTCGTCAGTTTGTCCTCGTCGTCAGTCAGTATTTGTCAACTCCGTCAGTTTTGTCAAACCGTCGTCAACTCGTCAGTATTTGTCAACTCCGTCAGTTTGTCAACACCGTCAGTCTTGTCAAGTCAATTGTCAACTCCGTCAGTCTTGTCAAGTCAACACCGTCAGGATTGTTGTCAACTCCGTCAGTCTTTGTCACTCCGTCAGGTCAGTCTTTGTCAAAAGTCACGTCAAGTCTTTGTCAACTCCGTCAGTTTTTGTCCGTCAGTATTGTGTCTCCGTCAGTATTTGTTCAGTCTTGTCAACTCCGTCAGTCTTTGTCAACTCCGTCAGTCTTTGTCAACACCGTCAGGATTTGTCATCTCCGTCAGGATTTGTCAACTCCGTCAGTCTTTGTCAACTCCGTCAGTCTTTGTCAACTCCGTCAGTGTTTGTCAACTCCGTCATGTTAAGGTTTTTGTTAATTTTGAAAGAAATGTCTTGTTCTCTTTTTGTGTTTAATATTAAAAAGGAGGAATTAAGGAATTTAGGAACTGCTTTGTTCATAATAACCATAACCAATTTTTTTTTCTCTTTACTCCTTTACTGAACACCATTATTACATAATTGAAGACTTTACACTGTTGTTGGAAGAATCAAATTAAAATATCATGCTTTTTTAATGCGTCTGACGGAGTTGACACAAATTAAGTTCCGAAGTGAATAAATTTACATTTTTAGGAAAAAACATTTTCAGAAAAACCTGTTTCCTTAAAGGTGCCCTAGAACTTTTTTTTTAAAAGATGTAATATAAGTCTAAGGTGTCCCCTAAATGTGTCTGTGAAATTTCAGCTCAAAATACCCCATAGATTTTTTTAAATTAATTTTTTTAACTGCCTATTTTGGGGCATAATTAGAAACGAGCCGATTTCAGGTTGTGGCCCCTTTAAATCGCGTGCTCTCCGCCCCCAGAGCTCGCACTTGCCTTAAACAGTGCATAAACAAAGTTTACACAGCTAATATAACCCTCAAAATGGATCTTTACAAAAGTGTTCGTCATGCATACTGCATGCATGCGTCGGATTATGTGAGTATTGTATTTATTTGGGTGTTTACATTTGATATTGAATGAGTTTGAGGCTATGCTCTGTGGCTAACTGGTTAACACTACACTGTTGGAGAGATTTATAAAGAATGAAGTTGTGTTTATGCATTATACAGACTGCAAGTGTTTAATAATGAAAATAGCGACGGCTCTTGTCTCCGTGAATACAGTAAGAAACGATGGTAACTTTAACCACATTTAACAGTACATTACCAACATGCTAACGAAACATTTAGAAAGACAGTTTACAAATATCACTAAAAATATCATGTTATCATGGATCATGTCAGTTATTATTGCTCCATCTGCCATTTTTCGCTGTTTTCCTTGCTTGCTTACCTAGTCTGATGATTCAGCTGTGCACAGATCCAGACGTTAATACTGGCTGCCCTTGTGTAATGCCTTGAACATGGGCTGGCATATGCAAATATTGGGGGCGTACATATTAATGATCCCGACTGTTACGTAACTCTCACGAGCTCGCGACATCAAACGAGGCGCTATTAGAGTAATATAACGAGCGCAGCACAACACACACTTTAATGAGACACACTTACCACGTTTCTCCTCGTGTGTAGAGCTGCTTAAACTAGTTCACAAGAGTACAAGCGCGCATATCTAATCTCATCTCATCTCACGCGCGGAGTTTCTTCCGTATGCGGCGCGTCAGATGTGAGCGTTGTTCAGTGATGTGTTCAGATGAGTTTATTTCATCAAAGTGTCTGTAAAACTCTGGCCTGTTCTTTAGTCTGTCTCAATTCACTTCCTGTCTGATATAGGGCGGAGCGACACGATCAGACCCTTCACACACTTTAACCAATAACACAAAAAACCTTTACTCTCACACTTTAACTATCAAACCACATCATTACAATTACAATAATAACAGACTTTACTGCAGTTTATAGAGATTTTATATGTGAAACTATTTGGCATAGTCACATTAAGTTTTTTCCCTTTCTCTCTGCATATTTGTAATATTTTTGTAATTTGTTTTATTTGAAAAAAAAAAAAAAATAAATAAATAAAATAATCATTAAAGTTGTTCATTTGTTGAGAGAACTGGGTTTGCCTACAAATTTACATCATCCCTGCACCACTCTATATTTCAGTATTTATTATAAATTATTTATACGGAGTCCCGTACATGACACGCAGGAAAAAAAATAGGCTAAATTGTGCACACGATTTACTAATTCATTCCTTCGATTTGCTAAATCGTAGGCATGATTTATAAATCGAGGGAACTAATTAGTAAATTGTGCGCATGATTTAGCAAATCAAGGGAATGAAATAGTAAATCAAAATTTCCTTTTTTTATTTTGCTTGCATGTTATGTGCGGGACTCGTAGATTCATCTTCACATCATTATTTTTTTTTTTTAAAACACATTTTCCCTCATAATCTTGAATCAAAATAACTTCCCTCTTGCAGCATCTCTTCTCTTCTCTGATGATGAGGGCGGGGCAACCTGTCACTCACATGAGATCCACCAATAGCAAACCACAACTATCCAATCAATTCCCCACAGACAAAATCAAGCCCCGCCCTACATTTGTTCTTGTTTGAGAAGCGTTTCACTCTGATATACGGCACAATAGGGAGGAAAAGTGATGTGTAATGTGTAAGGGTGCGTTCACACTTGTGGTTCAGTTCATTTGGTTCATTTGGTTCAAAAAAAAAAAAAAAAAAAAAAATATAGTCCTGGTCCGATTAGTGTTCAGATTGGCAATTTTATCACCGAACCAAAAGATACCAAACAGGTATAGGGATACATTCACAACCTG